>CM060247.1:55846793-56177567 GCA_030684275.1 Acipenser oxyrinchus oxyrinchus | reverse complement strand
AAATCTGTACAGTAGGTCTAAACATAATACAGTACAGTAGTAAAAATCAAATGAATACCTAGCACACTTTCTTTTAACTTTAGCATGTAGGCAGCCGGTAACACCAAATAAATCATGCTGCTGCATTGTACACATTGGAGTACAATGCAAATAAAAGATTATTTTAAATTGAAACTAAATTATTCTAGAATTATTATTTTATTATTATTATTTTTAACTTGACCTAATTAATAGCTGTGGCAGGGCAGAAGAGAGCCCTGAGTGTAATTATTTATTTTAGCAAAACTCCAAAAATGCTAATTCAAAAGTATTCATACCCTGACAAGGAAAATAGTTAAGGCACCATTAGCAATAACCTCTTTTAAATGACCAGGGTATTCTTAAGGTATTGTTAAGGTATTTGTGTTCAAGACTTTGCTTTGTTCAAACCTTTTATTTTGGTTCGGTGAGCTGTGTGTTTTTGTAAAACCTTTAGATTTTTTGCAATAAATATGCGCACCAGCGCTTGCAACCCATAGTACCTGTGTGTGTGTCAGTCAACTTCCTGGTCTGGGTACGTCACCACCAAGCTGTCCTGTCACACGTGGTATCCAGTGTGGGATTACAGCGCCTCCAAGGACCCAGGCCCGAACAGGTACTGCGGGTACATGGGTACAGGTACAATTTTTTGTTGAAGAAAGGAAGCGACATGGAGATAGCTGGGAGATGTCTTTTGGACCCCAGGACCCTCCAGTGGCTAAAAACAGAGGGGAGAAAACACATGGGGACCATGCACTGTGAGATGCTGCAGGACTTCGTCCAGTTGCAGCCTGAGGTACAGCTGAAGGGGAAGGGGAAGGGCAGATTTAACACAAAATAGATCATGGTCCTATACAGATGCTTAGAATAAGCTGGAGGGTTTAGTGGCACATGTGTGCAGTCTATTGCTCCCAGCACGTTGGGGAAACCAGAAATATTATAGCAATTTGTTTTCAAGGCTTGTAAGTACACCCTGCCTTTAGTGAAAATTAGGTACTTGGGTGTTTGCCTCAAAAATGCATTGAGCACAACTGGCAATGCAAGAGACAAAGTGGACTGGGAAATGCCAGCAACAATTGCTGTTTAAAACGTGTTTTCAAAAGTTCTTAACAAATTGATGCGATTGTAAGAGTCCAGTTGCCGGGAGCTTTAGTATATCTCATTATAATATTATTATTATTATTTTATTTCTTAGCAGACGCCCTTATCCAGGGCGACTTACAATTGTTACAAGGTATCACATTATTTTTTACATACAATTACCCATTTATACAGTTGGGTTTTTACTGGAGCAATCTAGGTGAAATACCTTGCTCAAGGGTACAGCAGCAATGTCCCCACCTGGAATTGAACCCACAACCCTCCGGTTTAGAGTCCAGAGCCCTAACCACTACTCCACACTGCTGCCCTAATATCTGACAACCCCCATTTTTGATAATTTTGCAGGAATGTCCATAAGTACATATTCATCTAAGGTTGAACCGCAAAGAAAAACTGCTGCTGCAAAGCATTCCCTAAAAAGTCGCTAATAGCATTGCGCTTGTTTAGTACATTTCACCCTAGACTTCCGAGTCGTTTGCAACTGGTTTGTGACTATTGCGACAGGCGCAACACTTTAGTACATCTACCCCTCAGACTCTTCTGTTTGTTCGGGTCCTCATTTTGAAAAGTATCACCAGTTTTTTAAAATATTGAAACTTTCCGTACTTCTCATTGGCATCATTACACTCATTCAGTGCTGTAGTTTCCCTGGGATTTCCCCTCAGGAACAACGTCAAGGCTATTAACTTTACAAATGAGTACCAAATAACAAAAACTAGGACAGCAGTTTAGTTTTTAATTGCATCAAGATAATAAATTCAAAAATAAATAAATAATAATTTGATCTTGTGTTACTGTTGGTTGGTTGGTGGCGGGGATATTGGTGTCCTGGGCATAACTTTCTGTCTGAAATGCATTAAAAAAATAAGGTGAAGAGGAGTAATTATGGAAAACACTGAAATCCATTCAGACTTTTAAAGGTACATGTAATATCTCCACTGTTACCCTCTTGCAGGTCTGTTCACCCATTTACAGAATTGCTTTCGGCAAACAGTATCTGCTACTGGTAACACAGGTACATTTATATGGATGGACTTACTACGATGAAGAATCCTCCACCAGATGAATGTTAAAAGTATCATTTTGGGGGCTGATGGCGATGTATTTGTCACAAAAACTATTTAAAAAAAACTTTGAACTGAATTGTAGGCATGTCACATTGTCCAACTTGGTGAAAATGATCAATAAAGATGAAGGTACATGGCACATAGTGCCCAAGTGTTGAAACTTCCTACCCCCATAAAATGTAGACTATACCTGTTTGTGTTTTATTGCTTCTGTTTATTTTATTGTAATAATTAATACAAAGCCACAAAGATAAAAAAATAATGTGATAATGGAAAAATAGGCATTATATACTTTTTGAACTATAATCCAGTCTGGCACAGCAGGCATCTGACAGTAGGGGTCGCTGTGAAGTAACAAAATAGCTGTGTCTACTGCAGTTATCCACATTGTAAAAGCATTCACTAGTGGAAGATGCAGAAACATGAGCGCTGTATTTACTTGTGTTATCTTTACTGTTTTACTGTTAGAAATAAAAAGAACGACTGTTTCAACACACATTTTGAGTTCAATTATTTTAAGCGTGCAACAAAAGTTGGCGAGCCAGCCAGGAGAAGTCATGTCCACATAAGAATGTGAGGGAAGCATACTTCTTCTATAAGAGATCAATCTGGAATCTGAGCAAGCTACTGAATGACGGCATGTTCTTGCCAATACACCATTGAGCTGGAAAGACTGCACATGAGTGACAACCTGATGCAGTTAAAATGGGAACAGCTAGTTGAAGTTTACATGTATGTTAAAGTTCCAGAAGAGGATGAAGCTATTAAGGGGAAAAGCAAATACAGCTTATTGAGACTGATTGACAATACACTAGCTGAGGTTGGAGGAAAAGAGCAAGAGGAGGCCCATGCATTTATAGACCAGCTGAGAGGGGTGACTGTGGCAAAGGATTTAAAGAGACAGTGCAAAGCTATACAAAAATATTTTGAAGATTCAACAAGATCCATGGAAAGTAAGATTCAACCATTAAGTGAAAAGTTAAGTGTAACAGCGGCAACAAGAAGCTGTACCAGCACTGACAGCCACACCCAGTCAGGGAAGAATACCAGAAGTAACCATTAAGAGGGATTTTATAATGTGTGGTCAGATAGGGGAAAGGGGACAAAAAGACATATTGTCACATTTAATGCACCAAATGGACACAGGGCTACAGAAAGGTCACACAGAAGCTGAAATAACTGAACGAGTGATTAAAGTTATTGTCCTGGACTCAATTTAGAACAATTTTGAAAGGGCACTATAAGGAAGAGAGTACGTCTAATCTGTACCACAGAATAGTAAGCATATCTCAAGAGCCCCGAGAATCCCCCCTTCCTGTTCAGGGCAATGAGCTGAAAAGTAGGCTATTATTTGCATCCAAAGAAAAAGGGGCTGAAGAACAGTATAGACCAGACCTTATCTAAAAGAAATTTCTGAGATCAGTAGGTATCAGACTTTTTAGTGAACACATACAATTTCAGTTGAAGCACTTGCTAGATGACCAGGCTGTAACAGATGATGTGCTGATAGAGAAAATGAATGAAGCAGACAGTTTTTAACTGGAAAGACAGCAAAAGTTCAAAAAGAACATGCTACATAGAGGAGCAAAAGTGAATGATGTACACACAGAGGTTCAGGTTAATCAGCAAAGCCATACAAGCCATAACATGACGGTTAACCCAAATTCTATTGATCAGCCTGAAAAGGGAAGGGAATCAGCACACCCAGTAAGTGCCACAAGCGGAGAAGAATAGGAGGGTGCCACTGACAGAGAATGCAGAAGAGCCAAATTTGTGAGACTTGGTATCGGAATTGAGGAAAGAAATGGCAGAAATGAGACATATGGTAACTACCTCCATACAGCAGCACTGAAATGCAGTACAAGGGACACAGCCAGGGGCACGACAGTTCAAGCAGGGCTGTAAAGCTTGCCAATATGCAAATCAAGGAGATGCCTGCAACCATTGTTTTAAATGTGGCCGGACCGGACATCTGTGAAGAAGCTGTTGAACACCTAGACACCCGCAGGTAAACGATGACAGGTTACTGTTGCAGGACAGACAGTAACCTGCTGTGAGACAAAGTCCCACCATTGCCAAAGCTGTCAAAAAGAACAAGATACCTCTCTGTGACAGGATGGTGAGTGATGGATAGCAAATAACACACACAATACACTTGATTACTCCCAAAACTGTACGTATTTATTTTTTGAATTCCCCTATACCAGCAATGGTATAGGGGAATTCAAAAATACGACGGGTTGCAGTCCTAAACAAAATTACAACACTCCGATAACCATGATCCACCGTGCACGAAACTGTGCTCTGCGGTTCGGGTGGAAGTGGTGTTAGTGTCCATGCTGTGCTGTGCTGTGCAGTTAGGCTGTGAGTCATGTTGTGAGCTGGCTTCCTGGCTGCAACTCCTGATCTCCTCCTTACTCCTCTGCAACACACAAAAACAAACAAAACACGCTCTGGCTGATCACAACGTCTCGGGGCCGTACTCACGTAGCTGCGTCCCCTTTGTACTACCCAATTCCTCCCTGCAATCAGCCCGGCACCTTGGTTTCTCCAATTGCTGCCTGCCCCATAGCCGATCGCAAGGGATTCATTTTGTGTACGTGCAGCTACGTGCTTCCGCCAAGATGTCTGACTTCCGGTTTCTTCCTAACGTTGAGTCGCCCAATCTACAGGGAAGCATACCGCTCACCTTACACAGTGCCCTTTCTGGTTTTATCTCTCTTTGTCACACTTCCTCAAGCTCAAGGTTTTCCAGGGGTGCGATGCTGTTTCATATACCTCAGAGAAATACCAAAGGCAGCACTGGAAAAAACACATGATCATCTGTAACAGCATCAAGCAATTAGAGTTAAAAGAAGCACAACAAAGAAAAATAACATTTGACCAAGACAAGTTACATTGATCCTGTTACATCAGCCACATTGTACCAAGATTCCAATCAAAGCTGGTAAATTTGGTTGGGAAGAGGTGCCTGGTTTGCCGCTCATTGGATGGTGTCACGGTGCAAGCACTGTAGAATACTGGTTCCCAGGCCAGCCTCATCAATGAAGAATGGACACTTGCACCACTTCCACCCAAACCGCAGAGCACACACGCCACAAGATCACACTCAGTCAACACTGGGTCACATTCAGCTGATAAAAGCAGTGTATCCAGCTGAAGTAAAGCCAGTAGAGTTCCCAGCTAGCCTGCCCTGACCTGAAAGTTACTACAGATCCCCATCCACAGGACAAGTTGCATATAGCGGGATCCAGAGATAACCAGTTACAGTTGTGGAACCCCCCAGTGAATCTAAACCACTTGACAGAGGACCAGATAGGACCAGATAGTCAAACACATGCTAAGAGAAGATTGAAATACATTTTCTAAGAATGACTTGAATATAGGTTGCATTCCCTCATTACTAGGATCTTGTGTTTTTCATGACTTGTTTTTTCTATTTAACTAGCTCACAAGTTTCTGAAGGCAGTAAGGATTTTAGACACTCAACATGTTTGTAGTTTGGATAAAGAACCCCTCCCATTAGATTGTATTCCAGGGTTTGATGCTTACTACTGTAAATCAGAAATGGAGGGATATCAACTATATGCAAAAGAAAATGGTAGTGGAATTTCTTGAAAACTGAATTTTGGAGAAATGCAGAACTATTTTCCCATTTAGCAAGAAAGGCTAAATATATTTGTCAATTGTTACCAATTCTGTGGATGCTGAAAGAAGTGTTTCTTCATATGGACACATTTCAGAGCAACGTCAATCCATGAAAGAAGACAGAGTTAACCAACTGACAATGCTTATGTTTAATAGCAAAATATAATGCACAAGAACTGAGAATTGATTATTTTAGTCTTTCATCCAAATGTAAGTAACATTTACGAGCTTCTTATGACAACTTTTTTTTACATTATATTCAAAGAAGAAAACAAAACAAAAGAAAAATAAATAAATAAACACAGCTTACATATGTTACAAAATCTATCAAATGCCCAGATACCATAAATGGTTATAATACCTATACTGTTCAGGGATTGATGTCAGAAATGGGAAATCTATTAAAAAAAACAATATCTTCTCTTCTGTTGACGAAATATATATTTGTGCCCGGTGAGATCCAGATATCATGATTTTTTTTACGAAATGATTTGCTTAAAAGTGTACTGGTAAATTAAAACCTATAAATAATGTATTTACACTTCCGAGCTCTCCGAAATAATATTGGAAAAAATGTCCTTTTAAAATCCTGTTATACGTATTCACAGGGATGTAACGGTTAATTAAATGTCAGCATTCTGTTTATTAATATACTGTAACAGCATATCCACAAAATCCACACTCTGACCATCCACTACCTCGGTGTTGTGTAGTTTTTTTTTGTTTTTTTTTGTTTTTTTGTGGAGAAAGGAGTTGACACAACAGAGATCTTTCAGCTTCCAGGATTTGATTTGCTCTGTAAAAACATTAATTGTTCAGTTTTACTTATTTATATGTCATTCCCTGTGCTCTCACACTCCATGCAGGCAGCCATTTCAGCCATTTAAAGTTTTAAACAATAGTATTTTTTTTTACAAAGACAAATCACATTCAACATTTCAGAAATGTAATAGTCAATGCTATTGAAGTACTTGCAAAAACATAACCATAAATATCAGTACAAAATATATTAGTACAAGCACATGGACTCCTCCAGATGGAAGAGATAAATGGTTAGATATGTATATTGAAGTAGTTAAACAAGAAATAATAGTAGGACTAAAGAAAAGATGTAAACTTAATTTAACCAATATTGAAGAACAAGCTATGACTGAGTTGTTAAATGATGATGATATAATGATATGACCAGCAGATAAAGGCTCAGGAATAGTGATAATGAACACAGATGACTATATGAAATCTGTAGAATGTGAATTAAATAATACAGATACATATGAAGAAGTTAAAAGCAATAAGATCAATAAATCGGTAAAAGAGGTTAAGGAAATTGCGGAGAGACTATACAATAAAGGAATTATATCAAAAGAATTAAAAAAATACATGCAGCCATATAATGCAAGAACAGGCCTAGCAAGAGGAAATCCTAAAATGCACAAAGAAAATCACCCTATGCGAATGATAGTCAGTACAATTGATAATCCAACACACATAATAGCTGAAATAGCAGAAAAACAACTTAGGTTGCACGTTGAGAAATTACCAAGCTATGTTAAGGATACAACACAATTTTTTAAAAGACTTGACTCAATAAAACACAACCTTCCAGAGAATACAATTTTATTTTGCATGGATGTAAAATCCTTGTACCCAAGTGTCCCTCGTAAAGAAACTTTAGAAGGTTGTCAAAAAGCACTAGATAATAGACTAGATAAATCAATACCAACAGCAGAAGTACTGAACATGATCAACGTAGTTTTAGAAAACAGTTATTTTACATTTGTTGATAAGAATTACAAACAAAATGATGGTACAGCAATAGGATCTAAATTAGGAATGCATACATACATGGGGAAATGGGAAGAACAATTACTTAGAAAATTGGAAAGAGAACCTTAAGAATACATTTGGTTTGTAGATGATATTTTTGGGGTTTGGACACATGGAGAAGAGTCTCTTTTCAAGTTTCATAAAATGGCAAATGAAATACACAGTAATATTAAGGTGGACCTTTGATGGACAAGGAAAGAAATAGAATTTTTAGATACCATAGTAAAACTTGAAGAAGGTTCAATTGAGACTGACCTCTTCTGTAAACCTACTGACATGCACCAGTATTTACACATGTCCTCTGCACATCCGATACACACTAAAAGGGCAATCCCAAAGAGTTTAGGAATAAGAATACGAAGAATATGCTCAAAAGAAAGTGACTATGTAAAACAAAGAAATGTATTAAAAACAAATCTTAAAAAAAGAGGATACAAAGAAAGAATTATAGAGACAGAGTTAAGAAAAGTGGATAAACTAAAAAGAGATGATCTACTAGATTATAAAACTAGAGATAAAAAGGTCAAAAGAGTCCCATTAGTAATGACTTACTCTAAACTTTTGCCCAATATTTCTAAGATAGTTTGGAAACACTTGCGGATTCTACATAATTCAGAAAAATTAAAAAAAAAAGTATTTCTTAAGGCCCCAGTTGTAGCATTCAAAAGAGAAGCTAATTTAGGTGATATTTTAGTTCACGGTAAACATAAAAGAATAATTGACAAAATAGGTTCAACGAACATGTGCACCAGTAGATGTAAAGTGTGTAAATACATAGACAAAAGTAAAAATATAATTAAACATAAGAACACCACATATCCACTAAAAACTAATACCTACTGTAAAAATAGCAATGTTGTTTATGGAATAGCCTGTGAAAAATGTGATGAAATCAAATATGTTGGAGAGACTGGAACTACTTTATATAAACAAATTCAGAACCACCTTTCATTAATTAGAAATAAAAAAATGAATGAACCAATAGTACAGCACTTCTCCAGTCAAGGACATGACATAAATGATGTAAAGTTTGTAGTATTAGAACTGCTAAAATTAGACAATGCAACATATAGAAGAATAAAAGAAAGTAAATGGATAAATAGACTGAACACGATTATGCCAGTGGGACTCAACAGAAAAGAATGAACTAATTAACTTCATTAGATATATAACATTTAAATAAATAAACAAAATTCGTTCAAAAGTTGTCCATGCTGATGCGCTGGGGAGGCCAAATCTAGACTGATCTTCAGAGCCAGCATTGCATGATATAATAAAAATATAAATTTATATAAAGTAATGTTAATTAGAATTAACCCTTTGCAGTCCATTGTCGGACTGGGTCCGACATTGCAATTATTCCTATCAGGTCCATTGTCAGACCCTGTCCGACATCATTAAAAAAACGCAAAAAACAGGTTTCTAGTCGTTTTTTCTCCGGAAAAAGCCGAGAAAACCATTCAATGGCCGAGTGGGAGCGACAGGAGTCGAGACAAGCCAATAAAAAAAAAGCTGTATCTCATGAATAGTCATACTTGCCCCTGGCATCAGATATGGGCGGTATATATATATTGTGGTAAAGTAGTAGCAGGGAGATATATTAGTGCAAGATTCCAAGATGGTACTTTTTCCCTTTAACTGGAGGCAGAGGGAAATGTAGTCCTGGGGACCTACTTAAAGACCAGGACTACATTTACCCGCATGCACTGCACCAAACGGCAGGTGAAGCACCTGGGTCTGATGAGCCCCTGGATAAAAGCAAGGGAAACCCTGATGGTAGGGTTCTTTGTGCTTAGATCTAAGGCCTCAAGGTGGAAGGGACTGAGACTCTGTGAACAAGAAGATATTCTTTATATTAAGTTTGGGTTGAAAGTGCAAGTGGGGGGGATTATATGTTTTGCCACTGGTAAGCAGCCTAGCTGTCCAGTACTTACTTTAGGGGAAAACTACAACTGTTTAGTTTAGGCTCGGATATGAGCTAGGTTTTGTTTTGTTTGTTTGTTTTTTTGTTGTTCTCTTTATTTTGTGGAAACCCTGCAACTAATAAAATATCCAGGTACTGTCCTGGTTTAAACTATTCCTGGGTGGAAATCTACTGTTTTAAGCACGAAGTAGATAGTGAACGAGTCCTGACTTAACACGTAAGAATTGCTTCTCCTTACTACATACATACATACATACATACATACATACATACAGTACATACATACATACATATATATATATATATATATATATATATATATATATATATATATATATATATATATATATAATAGAAAAATATCATCGGACCTGTAAAAACATTAATTGTTCAGACTTTCCCTGTGCTCACACTGTAAAAACAAACCATAAAGCACATGAAATGATAGAAAACCCTGGAATGACCAAAGAAATTAAAAAAAATAACCTTGTTTGTTTAAATAAAAAAAGTACTGCATTCAGTCCATAGCATTACATTACTGGTACTATATATAAATCAAAATGCACATTCAAATGCGTATAATCCTTTTATTTCTAATTTATTTACTATCCTCAACATAAAGTCATATAGTATGTTCAATATTATTAGAAAATTAAGGACTTTTGATAAATATTAAAAATAAAATAAACTTTTCTTAGTCAGAGAAGAAAGTAGCACGTTACCTTCATGCAGGCAGCCATTTCAGAGAGAACGAGAATCAACACTTCCCTTCAACATGATTGCCCGCAGTTCCCATAGTGCATTTGGCCACTCCAGGATCACCAAATCCAAGTCATCATATTCGTCACATGTGGTTTGCGTCAAGAAGAAGGGTGGGAATCTCAGGCTCTGCTGTGATTACCATGAACTCAACCAGAAATCAGTGCCTGATTGCCATCCCATACCTAGGATCCAGGAAATGCTGGACAGCTTGAGTGGAAGCACCTGGTTTTTCGATATTGGATCAAGGGAAAGCTTACCATCAAGGGTTCGTAGAAGAGAAAAGTCATCCTCTGACAGCTTTCCGTACTCCAGGGGGCCTTTATGAGTGGGTCTGAATTCCATTTGGACTTTCAGCCCCAGCTGAATTTCAAAGGAGTATGGAGGAATGTTTTTCAGGACTAAGAGATGCAGTTTGAAAACCCTATCTTGATAGTAAGTCTTTAGAAGACCATGTCAAAGATTTAGGTGCTGTACTACAACGTTACCAGCAACATGGAATTAAGCTGACTGCCAGGAAGTGTGATATATTCAAAAGTAGTCAGGTTCTTTGGAAAAATTGTGTGCAAAGAAGGCTACTCGATGGACCCAGCTGAAACTGCACCAGTACAGGCTCTAAAAGAGAAGAAACCAGGTACTGTGGATGAACTTAGGAAGATCTTGAGATTCATTTCATACTCTCTGTCTTACATTCAAAACTTCTCTCAAATAGCTAAACCACTCTATGATTTGCTGTCGACAGGAAACACTTCACCTGCCAGACCATCAGCTAAAATCTCTAAAGGAACACCCAAGAAACTAAAGAACAAGGGCCAGCTTCCTTCACAACATAAAATGACCTGGACAGAACATCACCAGGACATCCTAAACCAGCTGATTAACTACTTGTAGGGCCTTCAGTGCTAGGGTACCCAGATTCCGAGACACTTTCACCCTACACTGTGATGCTTCTCAGGAAGATTTAGGTGCCATACTGTATCAGCGACAGAATAGCAAGTTGGTGGTTATTGCTTATGGCTCCAGAACTTTGGCACCTCCTGAAAAAAATATCACATGCATTCTGGCAAAATTTTTGGCGTTGAAGTGGGCTATATGTGAAAGATTCACAGACTACCTGTACTACACACCATCATTCACAGTCTACACTGACACCAACCCATTCACTTGTGTCCTCACCACGGCAAAACTAAATGGGTGGCAGAGCTTGCAGGCTTCAACTTCAGTATAAAGTACCATCCTGGAACAACAAATGCATATGCAGATGGCTTGTCTTGAATACCATTAGATATAGAGCAGTACATGCAACAGTGTTCACAAGAAGTACAGCCTGAAGTCATAAGTAGTACCATACAGGTAATTCAATCCCAACAAGTAGAGCAAATGCCCTTGTTCTGCCCAATCACTACCACTAACCCAATAGGACCAGAAGAACTGAGTCAGATTGTATCACCTGTACAGTCCTGTAACAAAGAGAAAGAATCTAAGGTGCAAATCTCCCTCCTGACCAGAAAGGGAGCTGTGTAAGGTGAACGGTATGCTTCCCCGTAGACTGGTCAACTTGACAGTAGGCAGAAACTGGAAGTCGGCCATCTTGGCGGAACAGCGTATCGGCATATACACGAAACGAATCCTTGGATTGGGCAGGCAGTGATTGGAGAAAGCCTGGAGCCAGGCTGATTGCAGGGAGGAGTTGAGTAGTACAAAGGGGAATCTGCTACATGAGTACTTCCCCTTATGCTGAGACTGTACATACGGCCAGAGCCTATATTTGTATTTGTTTTGTTTTGTCGTCATTGCAGAGGAGTAAGACGGAGATCGGGAGCTGCAGCCACAGAGCCAGCTCACACACCACGATTCATCGCTTCACTGCACAGCACAACAATAGTATACCACGGACACACGCACCACTTTCACCAGCATCACAGAGCACAGTTTCGTGCATGGAGGATTGTGGTTATTGGAGTGTTTGTTTTTGTTTGGGACTGTAATTTGCCATGTTGTCAGACTCCCCTATACCATTGCTGGTATAGGGGTGACCTGTTTAAATTTTGTGTGAAAAGAACTAAAATAAACACAGACATTTTGTGAGTTAATTGTTGTATCTTGTGTCATTTATCAAGCACTCCTCAGCACCCTGTCACAAGCCCATAGCCAAAGAAGATGTGAGGAAAGCTCCAGGGACCTACTGAAAAAGAGTGGTGGGGTGAGCATAGTGATACCACAGTGATGATAAAAAGCTGTATATAGACAAGTGTGGAATCCTGTATAGAAAAACAGCATCACGATCACAGTTGGTCCTGCCAAAGAAGTACCATCACCAGATTTACCAAGAGCTTCACGAGGACATGGGTCACCTGGGGGTGGAGAGAACCCTGAATTTAATAAGTGACAGATTCTGCAAAGGCATGTGGAGCATTATGTCACCAGAGTATGCAGTTGTCTGAAGCAAAAGCGACTGAACAGTCCTACCAAGGGACCACTTACAAGTAGTGTCACTGCATACCCATTTGAGATGGTACCCATTGATTTTCTACACCTTGAGAAATCTAAAGGAGGTTATGAGTACATCTTAGTAGTAATGGATCACTTTATGAGCTTTGCTCAGGCCTATGCCGCAAGAAACAAATCTGCAAAAACAACAGCAGACAAACTCTTTAATGATTTTGCCCTGAAATGCGGCTTTCCCACAAAGTTACACCATGACATGGGAAAATAAATTGAGAATCGGTTGTTTGCACGGCTTGATTCAACCAGACACTGTTAGCGAACCCTGCCAGAAGAATTCCCTTAGCAAAGTGGTGCATGCGTACAACTGTACCCGCAGTGAAGCAACTGGATTTTTTACCATTTTTCTTATTGTATGGAAGCCCGGATGCATTGGCAGCATTCATTCATTTTGATTGATAGTTGATCGTTGTCCAGTGATTATATTCGGCAACACAGAATGGCATTGTATTCTATTGTTTATATAATATCATATTATTGATGTCATGATGAGTCAAAAGGTTTGGTACCAGAATGCATAGCTGCTCTTGTGGCAAAGTGCCCCCCCTGTGTATTATATGTTACGTGTTGTGTGTAAATGTTGGTGTATAGTCATCGGTACACGGGATATAAACGGGTCTGTGTTTCACGTGTGATTTAAAAATGTAGATTTGTATTTAGGCACGAGGAGGGCACAAATCACTTCACGTGCTGGTTAAAATGTAATGTGTGGTCACGGGAGTGCACTTAATTAATTCACGTGCAGTTGTACCGAGATTCCAATTGAATGATTGACTAGCAATCGAAGTCTCGGCACAACTGCATAAAACAGCATGTTTTCACTCACTCGGGGTTGGGTGTTCGGTGAGTGGAGAACGGGTGTGGAGAAGGAGAAACTAAAAAAAGTAAAACTAGTATATGTTTTCACTCACCGTGTTTGTTCGTTTGTCTGTATATTCCGTTTTGTTTGTCTATTTATTTTGGCGCAAGTGCCGTGTCCTGTGTTTTGTGTTCTGTTACAACCGTTTATTTGCTGTTTGTTTGTTTATTAAACGCTGAGCGAAAGCATTCGCTCAGCTTCACCAAACTCCTCTCTGTCGTTTTGTTCCTGCTTCTGCCGTGACGTCACCGCCCAGTCATCCTGTCACACGTGGTGTCAGAACCGGGATAACAGCGCTCAGGACTCAGGCCAGAGCGGGAACCGCCAGTTTTTTTTTTTAACATGCTGTTTTTATGCAGTTGTACCGAGACTCGATTGCTAGTCAATCATTCAGTTGGAATCTCGGTACAACTGCACGTGAATTAATTAAGTGCACTCCCGTGACCACACATTACATTTTAACCAGCACGTGAAGTGATTTGTGCCCTCCTCGTGCCTAAATACAAATCTACATTTTTAAATCACACGTGAAACACAGACCCGTTTATATCCCGTGTACCGATGACTATACACCAACATTTACACACAACATGTAACATATAATACACAGGGGGGGCACTTTGCCACAGCTCTATAATGTCTTTTTCACAGTGGATCAGCAGAAAATTATATTTAAATTAAGGCGGTACACTACAATATTAGATACATTCTGGTTGAAATGTACTGTTATTACTGTTCTAAAATGGCTTTAATATGCATGTATATGGAAAGAAATGATGGCAATGTTATACATGAAAATCTATGGATTTCTTTTTCTAACATATTTTCTCTGTATGCAAATGTTGGTATTAGTTAGGCAAATAAAAGGTTCTTTTCATGCATGAAAAGGGTTAAAATATACCTGCATATATACTACTGGGGATGAGAGATCGAGCGATATTTTGGTTAATGCGAGCTAATCCGACAAGCAAAAACATTAGATTTACAAATACAGGCTGGTGTTGTAAACATGTTATTTAAAACTTTGCTACATATTTCTACTTTCAACATTCACAGGAATGCGGTGCTTATTTAGCAGTTAACGTTCATTGGTTTATATTTGATACAAAGTGTCACTTTGTGGAAAGCAGATGAAATGTATCAAACTTAACTCGAGGTTGTAAGCATGTATCAAATCTGGTGAGATATATTCGGGTGGACGCTCTAAAATAGAGTTAAACTGCATTCTTACCACTGACTTTTTGTAAAGCTCATGCATGACAATTTTATTTTCAATGATCTGAGAGTAGTCTGAAGTCCCTAGCTGCTCCTGTAAATGATTTAAAAAAAATGATGTTGTATCGCTATTTGTTTAATGTAGCAGTAGTTACAGTATGTAACTGTGAGATGTTTACTTAACTGGGATATTGGAAGCTGGCAGCAGAGCAATTCGCTTAGCATTAAAGCCTTTACCCACTATAAAACACAAAAGTTTTAGTGAAAATGACAACTGTAATGTTAACTTAAAAACTTTATTACTATAAAATGAGACTTAGTGGAACAACATTTTCGAGTTTGTTATAAATCAGTGCTGTGCTTTAAAAATACTTGCATGGCACATTTTGTATAATTTATTTTAAGAATAAGAACGCTCGTTGTAAACTGGTTCAATTACTGCATGTTTTTTTCTCATTCAGGATGTTATTTGGGACAGAGAATGTTTAATGTTGACACAACTTTGCCCCACCCCTCCCGGAATGTTTCTGAAATTTTTCTGTTCTTTTTTTTTTTAATTAATTTTTTTTATGTAAATTGGGTTTTTTCTGGACTTTCGCTTTTTATATAATGTATGAAATTATTGTTTTCAGTTACTTTTGGCTTTCTGTATCACAATATCTAGTAACTCGACAGTACCTGCACACTTAATTTGCACTTTCTTTCCTTTGCTGTCTTCCACAACTAAATCCTTATGGTCACGGGCATATATTTCTGGGGGGTTTGTGTTTTTGTACATTTCATCACAATTTGCAATTCTGTTTTAAATTCCACAAGCCTGTAAATGCTACCTATAGTACTGTTGTATAGCTTTGAATCTCACGAGCGAGAACATCTCGTTTTAAATCACGCAAGCGTGTTACAACCTTCCAATAGAAATGTAGGAATTTACTGTCAGTCAGTAGTTGGGGTGGGTTTAAAGTATTTAGAACAAATCAATGCGAGATACAAGTTAGGAAGGAGGGACATTGCCCAACTGCACTGGGTCGAGTCAACGTGAATTGAGTAACAATGAGCAGAGTAACAATGTTTAGAACTCACATCCTAGCCTTGTATTTAATGTACTATGCATTGTATTTCATTGTATTTAATGTATTGCATTGTTTTCACTGTTTAATGTATTATGTATTGTTTCTCACTATCTTGTAAAGCGCTTTGTGATGGTGGTCCACTATGAAAGACACTATATAAAATTTTGATTGATTGATTGACAACCATTTCCATTGTTTTTCCAGTGTTTATTGGATATACACTGATTTCATTGTTTTATCATTTTTCTATTGGTTAAAACCCCAAATCAGAAGCCCAATTTATAACCTACTGTTTGTTTATTGTGACAAGAATCAGTCACTGTACAGTTGTGAATAACCTGTACTGATCACATATGCTTTGAGCAGGCCTGTAATAGGCCTTCACAGGAGTTCACAGTTTAGATAAAATAATATTACCTTTTTCTTAAATTGGACAGATTTGAGCAGTTATTGGCACCTGAGAATCTCTTTAAACCACAATTTTAAAGATATGTGTCGACAGCTTCTCTGTTTGCAAGTTTAGAAATTGTGGTCCTGTTTCTCCTTTTTTTATCAAAACAACATGCCCATTTCCTGCTCAATTGTGGTTTCTTAATTGTGGTTTCAGTCTAAAATACATACGGGATTATCCATTGTATTCCTAATGCAGTTGTCAGTTGCCGTGCATACTATAATTGAATGATACTGTATCCCAAAAGAAACATATTGATATTAATTAGTGGTGGGCAAAGATATGAACATTTTATATAGATATCATTTATGTGTTATGATATAGATATCAATAATATCAAATTTTTCCAAAACACAGAAAAATATAAATCACACAACTGTAATATATATATATATATATATATATATATATATATATATATATACAGTACTGTGCAAAAGTTTTAGGCAGGTGTGAAAAAATGCTGTAAAGTAAGAATGCTTTCAAAAATAGACATGTTAATAGATTATATTTATCAATTAACTAAAAGTAGTGAACAGAAGTGAGCAAAGTGAGTGAACAGAAGAAAAATCTAAATCAAATCCATATTTGGTGTGACCACATTTTGCCTTCAAAACAGCATCAAGCATCAATTCTTCTAGGTACACTTGCACACAGTTTTTGAAGGAACTCGGCAGGTAGGTTGGCCCAAACATCTTGGAGAACTAACCACAGTTCTTCCGTGGATTTAGGCAGCCTCAGTTGCTTCTCTCTCTTCATGTAATCCCAGACAGACTCGATGATGTTGAGATCAGGGCTCTGTGGGGGCCATACCATCACTTCCAGGACTCCTTGTTCTTCTTTACGCTGAAGATAGTTCTTAATGACTTTCGCTGTATGTTTGGGGTCGTTGTCATGCTGCAGAATAAATTTGGGGCCAATCAGATGCCTCCCTGATGGTATTGCATGATGGATAAGTATCTGCCTGTACTTCTCAGCATTGAGGAGACCATTAATTCTGACCAAATCCCCAACTCCATTTGCAGAAATGCAGCCCCAAACTTGCAAGGAACCTCCACCATGCTTCACTGTTGCCTGCAGACACTCATTCGTGTACCGCTCTCCAGCCCTTCGGCGAACAAACTGCCTTCTGCTACAGCCAAATATTTCAAATTTTGACTCATCAGTCCAGAGCACCTGCTGCCATTTTTCTGCACCCCAGTTCCTGTGTTTTCGTGCATAGTTGAGTCGCTTGGCCTTGTTTCCACGCCGGAGGTATGGCTTTTTGGCCGCAAGTCTTCCATGAAGGCCACTTCTGACCAGACTTCTCCGGACAGTAGATGGGTGTACCAGGGTCCCACTGTTTTCTGCCAGTTCTGAGCTGATGGCGCTGCTGGACATCTTCCGATTGCGAAGGGAAGTAAGCATGATGTGTCTTTCATCTGCTGCAGTAAGTTTCCTTGGCCGACCACTGCGCCTACAGTCCTCAACGTTGCCCGTTTCTTTGTGCTTCTTCAAAAGAGCTTGGACAGCACATCTGGAAACCCCTGTCTGCCTTGAAATTTCTGCCTGGGAGAGACCTTGCTGATGCAGTATAACTACCTTGTGTCTTGTTGCTGTGCTCAGTCTTGCCATGGTGTATGACTTTTGACACTAAACTGTCTTCAGCAACCTCACCTTGTTAGCTGAGTTTGGCTGTTCCTCACCCAGTTTTATTCCTCCTACACAGCTGTTTCTGTTTCAGTTAATGATTGTGTTTCAACCTACATATTGAATTGATGATCATTAGCACCTGTTTGGTATAATTGTTTAATCATACACCTGACTATATGCCTACAAAATCCCTGACTTTGTGCAAGTGTACCTAGAAGAATTGATGCTGTTTTGAAGGCAAAGGGTGGTCACACCAAATATGGATTTGATTTAGATTTTTCTTCTGTTCACTCACTTTGCATTTAGTTAATTGATAAATATAATCTATTAACATGTCTATTTTTGAAAGCATTCTTACTTTACAGCATTTTTTCACACCTGCCTAAAACTTTTGCACAGTACTGTATATATATTAAAAACACTCCATGGCTTTCCATGGCGACTGAATTATTGAAAAATTGTTTCACTGAAAAGGATATTTCTTAAGACAAAACATTAAAAATACGTATGTATGCCATACAGTAACACTGGTATTCCGGGATGTTTTAGTGTTCCTATATTATAGATCAAATATGTTTTCTTAATCTTTTGTTGCATCTAATTAACCTAACTTTTATTTCCTTGTAAAACATTTATTTTGGTAAATCATGGTCTTTAAGCTTCACAAAACAGAGGAACTTGTACTTTTAAGTCTTCATTTGTAAGACATCAGATGGGACAGCAACCACTCATGATATTTCTTAGCTTTAAATAGCTATGATTACAACAAAAGTAAAGGTAGCACACTACGACAGAAGCCCCATTATTCCTGAAAAAAATCCACTTGGCCCTGTCCTTTTTTATTTTGACATGGGTTTACAACAAACTTTAAAGAGCCACACCATTGAGTGTCATTTTATGGTACATGAGGACTGCATTAAAAAGGTAAGATTTTAGAAAGATATTACAGAAACGTTTTGGTTTTGTTTTATTGTGGCCACCCATGTTTACAATGGATTTAACTGGAGTTTGACTATTGAAAGTCAATATTAGGAATTAAAAGATACATTCACCAGTTCAGATGAAGATAGAACTTGTTTTTATAAGATCCTGCCTTCTGCCCAGCAAAGCCACTCTCAATTGAGACAATATCCTTGGCAGTGATCAGTGGTCAACAGAGGATCCATCCAGATGAGAATTATGAACGCAGTATACTGGTATACATTTTTTTGTCACTATTTGATTTAATACTGGAAGAATATTCAAACATCCTGTGCTAAGGTTTCATGAAAACGTTAATGTCTTTTTGCTGTCAACAGCTGATACCTCTAAACTACTGCACTTTGCAAGAGGAAAATGTTCATTTCGGAATACTGTGACAACTTGAAACTTTCTATCATTGCACTCAATAATTATATAATTATGTTGAAATAAAAACAGAAATAGGATAGGATATTGATCCCTGGAAATGAACAGATGGGTAATTCAGGGACCATTCCAAACACTGAATCTCTGCCAGGACACTAGCACTGGGCTCTTGTCTTCTGTGCTGTACCTTAGTTGCTAGTGTGTATCTGAAACTCTCCAAAGAGAGCAACATTTCTTTTAAAGG
Organism: Acipenser oxyrinchus oxyrinchus; assembly: GCA_030684275.1. Taxonomy (NCBI): domain Eukaryota; kingdom Metazoa; phylum Chordata; class Actinopteri; order Acipenseriformes; family Acipenseridae; genus Acipenser; species Acipenser oxyrinchus. The sequence goes on along the minus strand of CM060247.1, from coordinate 56,157,900 downwards.
ATATAAATGTTTTGCATTTTCTGCACAAATTACCTGTTTGTTTACAAACCTGTAGCTTGCAGAAACTTAGTGGTAAGGTAACGGTTTGATAACCCTTTGAAATGAATCTACAACTTTTAATGAGTCCCTTTCCTGGCAAATTGATGGTTGTCAAAGCGATTAAGAAAAAAAAATATTATAACTCTCAAGAGAAAACTGACAGGGTTGTAAAATATCACATAAAAAGGAGTTAAGTAAACATGCATGACAATGTATACCAGTAACAAGCCTGAACATTAAAATACATTTTAAAGGGTTCTCAGAAGGAGCAGCAGGATGTATATTTTAGTCCAAACTATAACCTTGAATTTAGTACTTATGGGGAAGGTTCAGTTGATTTTGGCTGTGCTGATTGTTTTATGTGTATATATTATGTGTATATATTATTTATACATTAGATTATACATTACACAGATATCACATTATTTATTCATTTATACAGTTTTTTTTTTTTTACTGGAGCAATCTAGGTAAAGTAACTTGCTTAAGGAGGCTGTGTGGTCCAGTGGTTAAAGAAATGGGCTTGTACCCAGGAGGTCCCTAGTTCAAATCCCACCTCAGCCACTAACTCATTGTGTGAGCCTGACCAAGTCACTTAACCTCCTTGTGCTCCGTCTTTCGGGTGAGACGTAATTGTAAGTGACTCTGCAGCTGATGCATAGTTCACACACCCTAGTCTCTCTAAGTCGCCTTGGATAAAGGTGTCTGCTAAATAAATAAACAAATACAGCAGCAGTGTCCCCCACCTGGGTTTGAACCCACAAGAGTCCAGAGCTCTCCACACTGCTGCCTGTATATTAACTTTACATTTGTTCAGTATTTTTATTTTGTAAAAGAAAAAAACTGAAAAACAATATCTAAACTTTGGTGAGTAACCTTCATTTTGTATGATGAAAACCATTTCTTTTCTCACACAATCTGCACTAAGCAATGCAGTTGCCTCACACTTCCTGCCCCTGTCATTTGGACCCCTTGTAATAACGCAGTGACAAGTACACCTCATTGAGACATCCTGTATAAAAAAATATTTCACCAAATAAATTGCACTTTACTATGCTTTCCTCGTGGTTATACTGTACAGTATATTGGGGTTTGCCATGGTTCTTAAATATGGTTTACAATACCCCTCTATGCTTTACCATGCTTTCATTATGTTTTACTACAGTTTTTTTTATGCTTATACCATGGGAAACCTTTATAAGGGATATTGAAGAAAATTGAATAGAAAATATTTAAACCAGCAGTCTTAAAATCATATCATCGTCTTCATTAGGTTAACATAACCACTGTCAACGTGTATATCCTGCACTTCGTAAACAGGTAGAAATATCACTCTGATAGTCAAGTTATGTTTGAAAAAGCATCTAAAAAGGTCGAGTACAGGGCAGAGCAAAGAACACCTTGTGATATTTCATAATAATATGATTTCCATGATTTTCACAGTGCGTACTAAATATCTAACAGTGTTGCTGTGTAACCTTGGGGATGCAGGACTGAAATTAAATACATATATCAGCAGTGCTTTCCATTACAACCATGTTGCATTCTTACTATGCAGTCATAGTAAGGAGGCTGTGTGGCCCAGTGGTTAAAGAAAAGAGCTTGTAACCAACCGGTCCCCGGTTCAAATCCCACCTCAGCCACTGACTCATTGTGTGACCCTGAGTAAGTCACTTAACCTCCTTGTGCTCTGTCTTTCGGGTGAGACGTAATTGTAAGTGACTCTGCTGATGCATAGTTCACACACTCTAGTCTCTGTGAGTTGCCTTGGATAAAGGTGTCTGCTAAATAAACAAATAATAATAACTTGAAATATAACAGAGGCTAGCAATGTAGTCATTAAGTGCCGTGTGTGATGACAATATCACTGCATTTTAAATGGGTTGAAAAGTTAAAGCAAATATGCACTGATTTAAATGTATTTTGTTCTCAAGTCAATATAAACAGATAAATGTCTATCTAAGTCAGTAGCAATAAAGGTACTTCATTAAAATGGGTGGTGTAGAATTTTACTTTTCAGCATCTGCATAGTGCGACTTAACTTGAGAACACCAACTGGAAACAAGGTGCAGATGTATAGATTTAAAGTAACGTGCTTATCACGCATGCAGGCTTGAAAAGGCAATGCCTGACTGATATTATATTTTAAATCTGAAATGCTAAAGCTGCAGAAATTCTAATTAAGATAATAAGGAGAAGTATGAAACAAACAAACAAAAGTGAAACTACCTCCGGGCTTGGCAAGCAATTCCTACTTTACAACAGTAACACCGTTAAAGGTTGCAGAGTATCATTGTATTCTTAATTAACACTTTATCAAGATTAGAACTTTTAATTTCATGTAAACGTCTTGAGGTGTAGTCACAATAAGAATAATTCCGATGAGGGCTAAACTGATACAGACTGGTACTGACACAGTGCATGTAAAGCTATAACTAATGGAAAATAACCTTTTAAACAACATTTTACAGTTTAGCGATAAGATTCAGGTGCATTCCATTACATTCCTGTACAGCATGTTTTTTCATAAACATCTCAAGTTCTCCAATGGCAGGTAATGCGCAGATTGTATTTGTCTTTATGTCACCCAGTGGATACCTGATCTGGGATGGTGTACACCTGCATTTGTTGGCCACTTCCTTTACAAATATTTGTCCAGGATTTCCATGCCAGTATCTCCCAACGGCTCCAAAGGAAACTCATTTTTGTGTCATTATCAGGATTCTCTTTGCAGTATGAGTAGAAGCCCTCCAAGTAGTAATATGTTCCCTCACTTTTTTGTCAGCAGTGACTCTCTATTCTTGACTCAAGCCAAAGGACTGCCCATCTGTATTATGACCAACACTAACCTAAGGAGGCCCTTATGGTTAGCATCAGAAACTTGTGTTATCAAACATGCCCAAATCATAGTACAGTACTTTCATCCTGGTTTTATAAAAAAACAAAAAGCAAAACTACAACTCTCATATGTACAGTACTGTAGGTCTCTAGATATATGACCTGTGAAAATTGTGGGCCAACCTGTAAATTGCAGTTTCAGGAAATATTGCAGAGTCAATTGGGAGCCACACATTTTTAGAAATCTCTTGTTTAATTAAGCTTTCACATATGTACTGCTGACACCTTTCTGCAGTCTGCTTAGAAATCCTGCTGATGACCGATCAAGGAAGACCCCCCCAAAGTATGGTTACTGTCAGAGTTCCTAACCTGGCTGTGTAATCAAACCTACAAACCTTCCAGCTGTGAGTCACCACTCACTCCACTGCTGCTTATCAATCACCAACCACTCCTGAAGCAGTCTAGGAGCAGTAACAGTACATTTGTGTCTTTAATCTGATCATTTGGAGACATTTAAGAAAATCAGATACAAAGTGATTTTAGTGACAGATTTAAACCAGTGATTAAACAGGCTAATTTATGCACTAAAACCTGGAGGGATTGTCTGTTTCTTTTGCTAATCACAAGATTGGAAGTCTCCCAGTCTCCTGTGAGATTACTTTTTGACTGCATGAGCAAGTGGCTGCAGACCGAGTTGGCCAGACAAGCCCGTCCATGAAGACATGTCAGCAGCACACCGTTCTTTATAGCTAGTTCATTAAAGCTGGAATTTCATTAGCCAGTAATATGTCATTGAAGAATATTTAGCAATATCTACCCTTATTTCGCATGGTTAAGAACAATGTTTTATTAAATTTTGCAGCGATTTACCACACATTCACTTTGCTTACAACAGTACTTTATAGTTTTATGAGGGTTGTGTCTGTAAACAGAAAAAACAATGTATTGTTCTAATTAGAAGACAGGATTGTAATAATTTTTACTGTAGTTGTATTGATATGCAGTAGACTGATACATACACAGACATAACAAGGCATATACTGTGACCTTCATGTTAATTACCTGAAACCACACATTCCAGAGACACCAAAAGAAACAATATTATGTTTTTTTTTAGTACTCAATCACAGAGCTTTTTTCCCGGTGAGCACAGTAAGAGGGGGTAATATCTAAGGCTTTAAAATATTTGTCCTTACCTCCCTAGGATAACAACAGTTGTTGTTCTAGACTTTATTTTCACTCTCTGGTGAAGCGAATTACCCTGCCACCATACTGTAGATTCTCTCTCTAGAATTTTTGGCTATTAGGACTTCCTCTGAAGCCTGAAACGTCTCATAAGAATTTAAGTGGTGTCAGGTAAAGTCTGGGAAAACTAAATTACCTACAGTGAAATTATAAACAGCCTGCAAGAATGTTGTTATGCTAATGTAAGAAAATGTTTTAAAGCCTTGCTTAGTACCTCTTTAACTAGTCTCACTGATATATAACAGAAACCACGAGAGAAGCTTGAATCATTTCGTACTGTGCTTCCCAAATACAAGTATATATTTTTTAATGTTTGAATTTACAGCTTCATTGTAAAATATGTAGGAGTAATTTTCTTTTTTTATTAGCAGGAACTGACTAAACAAAAGTTATCAGGGCCAGTTAAAATCGCTTGTTAAAATGATACAGCTGCAGTAGACCACTAAATATTTCCTTAAAAAGTCTTTTGGATAAAATGCAATTCCCTAAATGTATGGCATAACACTTCTATTCTAAATTCACCCAATTATCTGTACAGGGTTGTTTTAAACTGGTAGCCTGCTGTCAATTTATACAAATAAGTGGTCAACCCCTTGCCCTAAGAGCAATTCACTTGCAGATAGGCTGATGTGTTTTTCTTAGTATTGCACACTGTCTGTGCCAGTCGGGTGCCAGATGTAGAAGCAGCTCAGGATATTGTTTATTTAAACTTCTGACCCTCAGAAGGTGTTAGCAGAAATTATGCTGTCTCAGTCGACTGTTGTTCTTTTCTATGTGACAGAGAAATTAAGAACTTGAACCAACTATAAATAAACATCCAATGAGGGCTAAGCAGATCACGTAAACCACTACAGGATCCTAGCTAGGCTCACCACACATATACTGAACAAATAAATATGTCTTGATGTTTTTCTTTCTCATCTATGGCTGTCACAATCTGGAATGAACTGGCTGCCATTTTTAGAACCGCCCCCAAATCCAGTACTTTTTGTTTGCAGTTGTGTATAGAAAATAAATCCCTGAACTTTCAGTTAATTAAAAAAAGTTACTGTGACAAATTTAAGGAAGAATTTTGTGAAAGTTGCCAGTAGTCCCTGAATTAAAAAGGTACATATGTTTCAAATGTGCAGTTTTATAAGAAATCCATGTAATAGCACAAATGTATATGATATATGGTACTACTTTCGATTAAAGGAAACTCTCAGTTTCTGTGCCTTTTGCTTCAGTTATCTGTTTGCACTTGTACTCCCTGGGTCATTTTGCTTCAACAGTGTCTTCTGGGTCAAAGGCGTCTGCCAAATAGATAAATAAATAATAATAATAATCGTAATAATAATAATATTACTGGCTGAAAGCATGTCAGTAAATAGGGGAAGCAGCTGATTGGTTATTGACAGGAAAGAAGCCAGTGAGGCAGTAGGGACAATTTCACACTCCAGGTGAAATGATCCAGGAAGTACAAGACAGTCTGAAAGCATGGCTTCCAAACAGAGATTTCTTTAACCTAGTGCAGCACCAGATAGCGGGCAGGATTTTCAAAAACCAGTGTTACTGAACTTGTGGTATAGTAACGAGAGCTTTAGTAACAAGTGATTTTCAAACTAAATGTGTTAATTAAATCAAACCATTAAATGCTTTGAAATTGAGTCGATGAGGTCGTTAATGAACGCATTTCTTGTTAAAAAGCGTAATTGTCACAGGTCTCCTACATCACTTCATGTCTCAACGACTAGATAAGGGGAACTTGTTAATCAAAATGCATGTGGCAGGGTGTAGTGATGTGGGTGAGTTTGGTGTGATTCTGTGAGTGAACGAGTTTGGGTGTGGAATGTTTGGAATGTGCCTGGAGCTAATGAGGTGCGAATTGCCCAATTGGCTCCTCTTTAAAAGGAGGAGTGTGTGAACAGTGAGTTGGAGAGTGGAGTAAGTGTTTGAGGTGAGAATTTGGGTGGTTTTTTATGTTTGTTTATCAAAAATTGGTGTTTTGTTTGTAAACCTTTGTTTTGCGCTTGTACCTTTTGTTTGGCCCTTGTGCCTTTTTTATTTTGTGTTTTGGTAAATAAAAGTGTTTAGTTTCACTGCATTTCCCTGACTCTGAGTCTTCCTTCTGCGGCTATCCTGTCACAAAGCATAATTCGCTGTTATGGAAACTACTAGCGTACAGGGAGGCGGCTCTCCCACCAGCGAGCAGCAGCCAAATGGAAATAAAAAATAATGGGAATATCTATGTTGTGTATCATTTGTAAATTTCACAGAATGTACATTTATTTAGAACACTGATTATCTGGCGTGTGGGTAAAAATCAGAAGGCACGGATTAAAAATAATAAATAAATAAAAATGAAACCCCACTTACCCTCTTTCGGGGGGATATTTTGCAACAGCTTACTATATACAACTCTTTTAATGTGCATTTTGCAATGTTTTTTTGGTTAAAAAGAAAAAAAAATACCATAAGCCATCTAAATGATTTCCATTACATAAGAGTAGATGTTAAAACTTCATGCTGATTTGAACTCGGCTCTCACCAAGATAAGCACCAACTAAGACGTAGCTTTACAGTAAACTAATGTGATCCATCTGTGTCTCTATCCATTTCCTTCCATATGATGATGTAGATATCCTTCTGCCTTTTGTTGATGGCTGAAGTGTAATGCTGGCTCCAGGGATCAGCTTATTTTGCCTCCCTAGCGCATCAGGATACACAACCATCTGGATTGAGCTAAGTTGGGTACATATATATTGGTTGGAATTTATTTACTTATGTTGACATCTAATTTTGTTTGTATTTTAGTATGTATGATTGTAGGCTTATAAATAAATACGTTTGAAGTGCCATTTGTGTTTGTAGTTGTTAGTTATTATACATGTATACCATGTATGTAACACTTCAATATGTACTGTATGTATTAAGCGTTTAAAATTACGATACAATGTACACAATTTGTTTATAATTAATTATTCGGTAAATCTTCTAATCATGCATTTTCTCTGCTACTCTTTGCTCTCCTCTGTGATAAATAAACTCAATATGATTAGAAGTAGCCACCGAACACGAACAGTATTATAAGAACATTTTATATGCATACAAACGTGTGACGGTGAAAGTGTACATTGTACATAAAGTGTGTGTGGTGGGGGTGAATCATTAAGTACGTTTAGGCAAATTCCACGTCATTGATCTCGATCACATTCTTAGTGGATCTGTGTGCCCTTGTACGCCTGTTCTTGGTTCTTGTGTGGATAAGTCACAGGTGTTAAAAGCCAAGGACGCATTGCACATCTGCAATCGCCGAAGAAAACGTTATTGTATTATCTAATATGCCATAATTATAATTCAAATAAAATCTACAGTAGAGGTCAGCTCTCATGTAATGTCCGTATGCAGAATTCAAATAGGCTACAGATAATTTCTTGGTAGTAACATTACACTTTGTGCGAATAACCGTATATCATTTTAGCAATGCAACAAACGTTCAGTAAAGTTACAAATGGTTAAAACAAGTGAATAAATCTCCTTCATAATCACAAGTATAGAAAACACAAAAATATTTTCATAACTACAAATATTGAATTATATAGGTTGTCTGTAAGAAATTAACTCTGTTCCTGTAAACTCTCTCTCTCTCTTGCTGTATCGTCAGCCGTGGTCTGTTCAATTTCTGTTTCAAGGTGAGTTACATACCGTTTAGTTAATTATAACCCTCCAAGTGCAAATTAACTCCTAATAAATGATGACAATTAACACAGATTTGCTTTTAAATTCCCACGCAAACAAAAGAAATAGCCGCAAGAAGCCCTGCTCGTTAAGATATTAACATTATTTCATAAATCAACATCATTTCGGAAATCACATTAGCACGATTATTTAATAACGAAACAGGCACGATGACCGCTTGAAAATGCCAAAATCAATGCTACATACCGATTTGTTCATTAACACTGGACCTTTTGAAAATCCTGCCATCATGTTTTGAAATGAAAATACATGTTTGCTATAACATGTGTTTCTTTCAAAACTGCACATTTGAGACCTATATAATGAATAGATGTGCATCACAGAGACATTTTATGGAACCATTTTGTTAGCTACATTCCTGTCAATACTGGATATCCACAGAATGCATACGTTGAGGCTGATCTGTGAACTTGCATATTTGTGTACTGATGCAAAAGGTTATGAATACGCAGAGGACAGTTTCATAAACTTGAGCTTAAAACATGAAGGCTGATTCATGAACATGAGTATGTTATTTGAATGCACAGGCATATAACTTTTTTCTGTCCTTTAGGAACCTTTAAATCTAATATGATTAAAAGGTTGGCCTATAAGATCTTATAGGATTTTTCAGAGGCTTAATAGAAATGATTGAATATCAATGTTAATATTCATGTTAAAACATCCTACATCTAGCCATTAATATGTAAAATCTTGGACACTGTATAACTGTAGTACTGTCTAACAATACAGAAGAAAGCACACAAAAAATTGAATTGTTATGAACAATAGAAACATGAATAGGGTAAAAAAACATAGGTGGCAAAAAATACATAATTCGTTTTTATTTCAAATTGTTATTTTTTCATAACTTGGCAGTTTTAGCATTGGTGGGTATAACAAAGCATACTGGTTCAACTGTTAGGTTTAAGAATACCAACCCCTACAGTATGAAAACTAAAGCATAACTCCCACTGTCCCACTGAATACTGGTCGAGAGAAACAAAAACTTTTCTTTTCTCAGTGAGTTGTGTCAAATAACAGAAACCTACTTCAGTCTTGAAAGCTGTGGTAACACAAGGACTGTTTGGCTTATCAAACTCCAGTTTATTTTGGTATGTGGCTGAATTTGACCACTGCTCAGAGGGTTCTTTCCAGTGGCTTCATCCAGCACACTCACCCAAAGTAATTTTATCCCACTGTTTAAGGATGTTAAAATCTTTAGTAGTATTAAAGAAAATATTGCTTATGGAAATCATTTGGTAAAATTCTATGAAATCAAACTTTCTCAGCACAAACCAGTGCATTATGGTCCAGATTTTGTACCACCAACATGGATGAATCATTGGATTTCAAGTAGTAAGAGTCTTTGAGGAATGTGAATGTGTTTTATCATATACATAAAGGTGTAATAACCAAAGCTTCTTATTAGCAAGACAACATTCCCACAAGTTCTTTATTGTTTGGCAGTTGATTTGTTTTGTTTTAACGTTATTTTTATTTTGATCACGCAGAAGACCATTTATCCTGCCACAACATGATAACCACTCTGTAAGAGGACACATTGGAAGTTTAAATCCATTAGTTCTACTCCTACCGTGAGAATGTCGAGGATTGGCCAGGTATTCTGTGATCTTGACCTGGAGGGCAAAGGTTTCCCACAATCCTTGTATATCACTTATTTTACACTTGTGATAATGACCTTACTGACCCACTTAGTTTGTGAGACGCAGAAAGTGAAAGGCGGGGGGGAGGATTACCGTTGAACTTTTTTAAGCATATTAGTTGCATGCTACAACATCTGACAAACAGATAGTGATTCATTATGATATATTCAAACCTTTTTTACTGTTTACCTTGTAAAGCGTGGTGTGTGGCAGCCTAAGATTGCTGCGAGATTCAGTCCATAGTAGGTAGTTTTTACTTAAGAGGTTTTTACAGTACAAGTCTGCTTCTTATTCACACTAAAAAGAGGCTGCAACCCAAGGTAAGTTTTTGTAGGCATCTACACAACTCTGCGTCATATGTGGGAGGGGAGGGTGATGCAGTGCGTGAGCCCCATACAGTAAGACAGACACACACACATATATATATATATGACACTTGTTTTTGAAAATTAAACTTAAGGTAATAATGCATTACAATTGGCAATCTAAATTACTGGGAGTTTCATGAGTCTCACCGGGAGACAGGAGATCAAACTCTACTTTAGGAGAGTTGGCAGGTCAGAGGATGCCCAGTACTTAGTGGGAACAAAAATAATGTGAACCCAAGGCAGGTCCTTTGGTGTGCTCAACACTGTTGGCTGCTGATCAGAGGAAAGCATCAACTGTGTCCAAGCTGAGGCCTACACCAGACCTCAGACCTCAAGAAAAGGTCACTGTGTGATCTTAAGTAAAATTGATATCTTGGAAGATTATCCAAACCAGAACCCTTTGACTGGTTCTTTTGGTCATTGTTTGCAATACATCTATTTCGCTACAAAATGTGCAGTACTTGTGATTGACTGGACCTGGAATACTGGAGTACTGGACTTAACCTGGGACTCCTTGAGAGATTACACAAATTGAGAGAGCAATTTGAAGAGCTTTTGTGATGCAGACACAAACAGACAAAGTATATGATGCAATCATTTTAACAGTATAAGACACACTATTTTACACATTTTTGGAGAATTGATGTGTGCTGTATATGAGCTGTGTGTTGTATAGGTGCACCGTTGTGGCAGGGCAGGAGCCATGCACATGAAGACTGGGTTTTGTGTGTATATATTGTAAATAGTATTGTGTAAAAATGTGCGTATTGTAAATAATTAATGAAGTAGCTGACACTCCTGGGAGAGCCTGCCTGCTGTGTGTGATTGCTAGCTGTGGAGATCTAATCAGCAGGTAGGTGTGTTCCAGCAGGGCATTAGGTATAAAATCGTCCCATTTTTTCACCTCAGGGCTGCTGCAACGCCATAAGCCGACAGGCTGAAGATCATCGACGTTACCCGGACATAGAGACCACAGTCATAGGATGCACTTTTACTGTCTTCTTCGTCGGCATTTTTACAGAACAAATTATTAGCCTTCTTAAAGTTGTACTGTAGTTTGTAACAGAAGCCCCTAATGTTCTCTTCATTGCTTCACAAGGACGACTGACTGAATCAGACATTTAAAATATGCGCCGCTTATCAGAGAGTACCATCAAAACTGGTGTGTAGGGAAATCGGACAGTGACTGTCGTGCGCCATATAAGCATTTTCATAACAAATCGGTAAAGATTCTTAAGTTAATTCTTAAATCAAGATTCTGCCTGTAGAAAACAGTACCGGAACGGTGTTCCGGCATGTTCCGGCTCAACTACAGGTACTATCACAGACAACCTTGCCTTGGTTTCTGCAGAAGAAACAAAGCTCCCTCGGCTTCTGGCAACACAAGAGACGATATTTCAATGCAACCCCATTAATGATTGGCAGGCAGGTTACATTATTGAGCAGCTTTCAAAAGGAATATTGGTTCCTGGTCACAATGGAAGGCCAAAGCTCTACTCACAAGTTTGCGTCTTTTAAAGTCGGCTTGTACATTCTCCCCTCACTAGCACTCTAATTGCACCCTTTTTTCTATCCAACCTTGAACCATACCCAGGAACCAAGACATCTCTCAATAATAATAAAAATAATTATCTGGATGACTCGCTGAGCCTTAAGTGGTAAAATTGTTTTAACATGGAGCTATACTGACATCAACGCACCAGACAGATGCGTGGATGTCCCATCTTTTAATCTGACCCTATATACAGTGCCGTGAAAAGTATTTGCACCCTGTCTGATTTTCTGCATTTTTGCACATTTTTCACATTATATTTGGTCAGATGTTTTTGTGGGTTGTAGTAGTATATAGAGGTCTGTAACAGGGCGAGGTGCCCTGTACATTGTTTTTGTTTATTTATTTTTAGAACGGGGTTTTCCCCCTCCGCCCCCGTGTTATTTTGTATTTTATTATTAGTATTATGAGTTTATTTAGGTATGTATATGACGGCGAAGCGCCGCGGGTTTTGTTATTGTTTTGTTTATTTTTAAAAACGTATTCTGGCAGAGGCGAGATTGGTGCTCGTCCTCTGCCAGGAATAATTTAAAAACTCGTGCAGAAGGTGGCCATCTCTCGAATTAATTAGGTGATTTAATTTGTTGCTAATCGGGATATGGTCACCTGTTATAAAAGCCGGCAGCTCTCGGCACTCGGGGTGGGGTGTTCAAGAGGAGGAATGAGAGCGGAGAGAGCGAGCGAAAACCTGAATAAACTACAATACAGGAACAGTGACAGTGACAGTGACAGCGACTGCCCAGCCTGACCTGTATGGTTTATTTATTAGTTGTGTTCTAGATTTGTTTCGTTTGAATATTTATTTTTGCTCTGTGAGCAAGTGTTTTCTGTTCAAACTTTTGATTTATTTTTGTTATTTAAAAATAAAACGGCAGCCAGCCGATTCTTACTTTAAACTGCAGTACCTGGTGTCAGAGTGCTTTAGTTCCTGCTTCTGCCTGACGTCACCGACACGGCCACCCTGTCACAAGGTCTGAGAGAAAAAATGACACCAAAGTTTGGTGCTTCTTTCATTTGTTTGGTGTGCAAGCTAATCAAACATGCAATCTTCAGGTGTGAAAAAGTTATTGCCCACCCTAGTTTACTCAACCCAATTAAAGGGATAATTAGGGTCAGCTGTTTGAGAACTTTGCTTAACAACCAGGCCTGCCCAATATAAATCTGACTAACTTTGGCCCTTACCATCAGAGTGAAGTTCTCAGCACACAGGTTCTAGAGGCACATCATGCCACGAACAAAAGAAATTCCTGAAGATCTCCAGAAAAAGTTGTTGATGCCTATCAGTCTGGAAAGGATTACAAAGCCATTTCTAAGGCTCTGGGGCTCCACCGAACCACAGTCAGAGCCATATTGTCCAAATAGAGAAAGTTTGGGACAGTAGTGAATCTTCCCAGGAGTGGTTGTCCTGCCAAAATCTCTCCAAGAGCAAGGCGTAAAATCGTCAAGGAGGTCACAAAGAACCCTAGAACAACATCCAGGGATCTACAGGCCTCTCTTGCCTCGGCTAAGGTCAGTGTTCATGACTCCACCATCAGAAAGACACTGGGCAAAAATGGGATTCATGGCAGAGTAGCAAGGCGGAAACCATTGCTCACTAAGAAGAACATGAATGCTCGTCTCAAGTTTGCCAAAAAGCACCTGGATGATCCTCAAGAGTTCTGGAACAATGTTCTATGGACAGATGAGTCAAAAGTGGAACTTTTTGGCTGACATGGGCCCAGTTACGTCTGACGAAAACCAAACACTGCATCCCACAGTAAGAACCTCATACCAACGGTCAAGCATGGTGGTGGTAGTGTCATGGTTTGGGGATGCTTCACTGCATCAGGACCTGGACGCCTTGCCATCATTGAAGGAACCATGAATTCTGCTCTGTATCAGAGAATTCTACAGGAGAATGCCAGGCCATCAGTCCGTGAGCTGAAGCTGAAGGGCAGCTGGGTCATGCAGCAAGACAATGATCTGAAACACACAAGCAAGTCTACATCAAATGGTTGAAGAACAAGAAATTTAAAGTTTTGGAATGGCCTAGTCAAAGTCCAGACCGAAACCCCATTGAGATGTTTTGGCAGGACCTGAAACGAGCAGTTCATGCTCGAAAACCCACAAATGTCACTGAGTTGAATCAGTTCTGCATGGAGGAGTGGGCCAAAATTCCTCCACGGCGCTGTGAGAGACTATTCAATAACTACAGGAAGCGTTTGGTTGCAGTTATTGCTGCTAAAGGTGGCGTAACCAATTATGGAGTCTAAGAGGACGATTACTTTTTCACACAGGGTATTGGGTGTTGCATAACTTTCTTTAATACATAAATGAAATATGTATCACATTTTTGTGTTATTTTTTCACTCAGGGTCCCTTTTATCTAATATTAGGTTTTGGTTGATAACATTTGGTTGATCTGATAACATTCAGTGTCAAAAATATGCAAAAATGCAGAAAATCAGACGGGGCAAATACTTTTTCACGGCACTGTGTGTGTATATACTGTATATATATATATATATATATATATATATATATATATATATATATATATATATATATATATATATATATATATATATGTAGAAAGCCTCTATATTATTTTTTGTTGTAATGCTGCTAATTCTGTACTTGCACATTAAACCAGCAATAAGTTTTAAAGAAAAAAAACAAAAAACGGTGGACGCTTAGTACAAAAGTAAACGCATTCACACATAGTCTTTTAGTGCCATCTTCTGTTCATGTTTGGAAGTGCACTACATGTTGTCCAAAGGGACGAAAAATCAAGAAAATGAATAAGAAAAAAAAATAACTTTACAAGAAAGCAAACAAAAACATATCAATATTATTGAGAAAATTACCTGCATAACTTTAAGCGCTGCTAGAAACAATGCCTACTTTTAATATTGTAGGAGGCTGTGTGGTCCAGTGGTTAAAGAAACAGGCTTGTAACCAGGAGGTCCCCGGTTCAAATCCCACCTCAGCCACTGACTCATTGTGTGACCCTGAGTAAGTAATTTAACCTTGTGCTCCGTCTTTTGGGTGAGATGTAATTGTAAGTGACTCTGCAGCTGATGCATAGTTCACACACCCTAGTCTCTGTAAGTTGCCTTGGATAAAGGCGTCTGCTAAATAAACTAATAATAATAACATTGTAAGCAAGTGCACCTGCATTATTCTCCATTAGATATGCATGTAATGTATTTCATTTACTTAAAGTTGACATAATGGGGTACATTTGTATTCTCTAAATAGTAGAATATCTCCATTATATTCATAATCATTCACTGTGTTTTTCTTTGGGGTTCAATAAATGAATTTCTCCTGGATGAAACAGGTGGGGTTTCTAGAATGAACTGCTGTTAGATTGTTAAAATAGACCAAAATCTGTTGTTTGACACTCAGGGATTTTTTCAGTCAGTAAGTTGTAAGATGTTACATGACTTAACAAAAAAAAACATCAAAAGAAACTAAGTAGACAAATGTTGCAGCTAATATATATCATTCTAGTTGTTGAAATGCTGAAAAACCTTCCCCATCTGCACGTAGCAGGAAGAAACTGCAACTTCTTCAGAGAATACCTTTTGCATATATGCACAATCACGTACTTTGAATCATGGGTCATAAAAGGCTTATCATGCTAAAATTGCACTGTAAATGTTCAGTTTGCCATATTTTTCCCATGCTCATACATACCATACATTTGCCGGGCTTTACCACAGACTGCTTTCCCCCCACCCTCTCAGTCACTCGATATCTCTGATCACTACTTTATCTCCTTCTCTCTGTCGCTCCCATCCCTTCCTGCTCTGCCACCCCCCTCTGTCACCTTCCGTCGAAACGTCCGTTCCCTCTCCCCCTCTGTCTTCTCCTCTGCTGCTCTCTCGCACCTCCCCTCTATCGACTCCTTCTCCCAACTCTGTAGACTCGGCTACCTTCGCTCTCTTCTCCTCCCTCACCTCCTGCCTCGACTCCCTTTGCCCCCCCACCTCTCAACCTGCCCGCCTCTCCCTGCCCCAGCCCTGGCTCTCCTCCATGCTCCACTTGGCTCGTACCGAACTGTGCTCTGCTGAAAAGAAATGGAAGAAAACCTCCCTGCTGCCTTGGATCTCTATCACTCACTCCTCTCTTCCGTCTCCTTTAAACTAACCTCTGCCAAACACTCCTACTTCTACTCCATCATTCAGTCTTCTAACAATCTCTGTAAAATTTTCTCTACCTTCTCCTCCCTCCTTAGCCCCCCCTCTTCCACCTTCCTCTATCTCAGCTGATGACTTTGCCTCCTTCTTCTCCTCCAAAATTACTGACATCCACACTCTTTACCTCGCCTCCTACCCCATCCACCCCGTCTTTTGCTCACTCCCTCCCCATCACCCTCTGCAACCCCTACTAATCTACCCTCCTTCTTCTTACGCCCCTCTCAGACTCTGATCTTTGCGCCCTGCTCCAGGGCCATAAACCCACCACATGTGCTCTGGACCCCCTTCCCGCTCACCTCTTCCAGGCTGCTTCCCCTGCTCTACTCCCTTTCATTTCCTCTCTTCTCAACACTAAACAGGCCTGCATCACCCCCATCTTAAAAAAAACCCTCCCTTGATCCCTCATCCGTCCAAAACTACTGTCCTGTCTCCCTTCTCCTTTTCTCTCTAAACCCTTGAGCGAGCAGTACATCACCAGCTCTCTGTTTTCCTGTGAACACACTCTCTGCTCGACCCTCCCCCCCTCCAATCTGGTTTTCATTCGGCACACTCCACTGAAACTGCTCTTCTCTCAGTCACCAACTCTCTCTCTCTGCCCGTGCCGCCTCCCTCTCCTCTGTCCTAATTCTCCTCGACCTCTCTGCTGCCTTTGACACAGTCGACCACTCTATTTTCCTTTCCTCCCTCGCTGACCTGGGACTGTCCGGCAGTCTGGCTTGGCCTGGTTCTTCTCCTACTGCTCCGAATGCATGTACAGGGTGTTGTTATGGAGTGACCCTGAAACCAGTCCCTTGTACAAGGTGCGAGCACCTTTTTTGAGTGAAAGGTATATGCGGCCGAGATGTCTGACTCTTTGATAGAAACAATTTAATTTATCTGAAGTCTTCCCACTAATGATGGGAATGGGAATGTAGAGATGGGAGCCCAGCTAACAAGGTTTAAGTTTTTGCAGATATCAAGTAAAGGCCCTGGTTGCCCACACCTCTGATGTAAAACGCTGGATGCACAGGCCTGTCGTGGTGTTCTCAGAACCAGTCTGAGTTGAGCCTGGCACAGAGTTCAAATCCTGTTGGGAATGTGCTGTTATTAGACATGAATTGGATGATTTAAACTAACCTGTATTGACTGAAATAATATGATATACTATTTGTCAATAATTAAAATAATACTGTATACAGTATGTTCCTTTCAAAAAGATCTGTATATTCAGTAGAAAACAATGGATAGATGTTGTGTGCAGTCTATGAAAGCACCTGGGAAGGAGTCAAACTTGGCAGGCTCTTATCATAAGGCCTTGTTAACATATTCCAGTTTTATGAGAAAAAGTAGCTTCTTTCGTTACTTTACTTTCATTACTTCATGTCTCATATTAATCAACACCAAAAAATTGGCAAAAGGCTAGGATGTCTTAAAACCTGCTTCAACTGGATTTTGTATTTACAGAGAAAGGGGTCAGATTTAATTCAGTAAAATAATATTACCATTTCTAGGAGCAACTGTTATACGGAAGTAACTGAATTAGAAATACATGTTATAAAACCATTTAAAGTTAAACTGTTATACAAATAACATTGTTATTGTTGAAAGAACATATTACAGTTAAAAACAAAATAAGTTCATTACTAACTGACACTGTCAGAATATTGTAATAATTGTACTGTGTTTTAAAGAATATAAAACCAGCATAAATAATATTGCAGCAAATTATGAACAGGTTACAATGATTTGAACTAAGTTAGAAAAAAAGCTTGTCTATGTGCCTTTGTCATTAGTGCACATACACTCAGACTATTGCGAGTGGAAGTCTGTAACCTTGAAAGAAGCAGGCATCTGGGGGAACTAAACACGGAGGCTAGGTAATGCAAATTAGCACAAACAAAAGAGTAACCCTTTTTAGACAGAACGATATTTGAAACTAAAAAAAACCTATTTGATTTTATTTGATTGTGTTGTTACTAAGCATAGAGGTTTTAAAAAAAAGTATTCTGATCTAATAATAGAGTTACAAAACTCTCTGAAGAGAAATAATATGTTTTTAAGTATTTTGATCTAATAAGAAACATAATATTTAAACTAAGACATGTTTTTGCTTGTTTAAGGCTCTACTGTAATACAAATAGACTGCAAAAGCAGGAGCGAGCATTTCATTTACTCAATTTAAGAATTAGTCTTTCTCTAACTAAACAAAAAATCTTTTAGACATTACAATATCCATTAAATTAAAGAATATAAATGTTTAGTTTATATAAAGGTTTTACTGCAATACAAAACAGGAACTGTTAGGTTGGAATATTAGACAAATAAAGTGTAAACTGTATTCAATAATTTTAGTACACAATAAATCTACAGAAAAATAGCCTTGCCCTTATCTGCTTGCAAGCAGAGCGGTGCAAGATATGGAAGGTTCTTTTTGGCAGTCAAAGTGAGATTTGCTTGTAGTCTGTAGTTTTGAATCCAAGGTCTTTCTATGATAAGAAAACCTGGCAGTCGTAGTGAGCATTTATGAATTAGTGGAGTTGTATCCAGTATCAGTTCTTATCAAATAAGTAGCGACTTTCTTTGGGAGAAAACTGACTTAATGCGGTGAAATTGGGGAAGTGCTTACAATGGTGTTTCACATTAATCAAAACTATAGTCTTGGCAAGAAACAGAGAGAGGTCAGGTATAGTCAGAGAATGACACAGTTATATAAGGCTATTATACTTAATATATTTATCATAGCTTAAATTTAAATGAAAATAACTGAACTAACCACTGTATGCTTATTCAAAGGCAGTCTTTGTCCCATACTTTGTTAACACACATTTGTATATGAAGTTAAACTGGCCCATTGAGAACACACTGAAAAGGTAACATAATATGCGGCTAAGAGGGACATATATTTTTGACCCACCTTAATATAATCAAATAGAGCTGGTGTTACATATTAAAAACACCTCTCATATATACACATATACTTATATTATAGTATAGCAAGGATTCTGTGAACTCTGGTCCACCTGACATTTTAGAAAAAGGAAGAGTTCGAAAAAGAGAGCGATGAAATCATGTTCCAATATTTTTGGGAAAGAAGTTATATCCAATCAGTTTTGAAAAAGGTATTGACCAGATTCTTCTAGAATGTATCATTAACTTAAAGATAAGAAATGTCAAGGCCGAGTGATGATTAGATTTACTTGGGACTTCTGATGTATTCAATGGAGGGAAAAGCCTATATAAGCCCAGAGCAAGACCCCATTCGATACCATTCAACTTGATCTTGCAAGCTGACATGGTCCATGCTCTGAAGATCTCTGAAAAACGGATTGCTGTTTGGTCGTATTCAGAAGTCTCTGCCTTTTGAAGACAATTCTTTTATTTCAATATATCCTACACTACACTTCCATATTCTGGAAGGTAAGCATATATTTGAATGTAATATCTCTTTTATATTGATGCATTGCTATAAGGTATAGAAATTATGTTTTAGTCTTAAGAGAGTGATATATATATATATATATATATATATATATATATATATATATATATATATATATATATATATATATATATATTGAATGTTCTAGAATTTAGCGGTGGGTGTTTTTTAGCTTTATGCATGGCTAGCCTGAAGGCTAAATATATAATAACCATATTCGTATTACTGTATTGAAGTATTAATGTTGTTAAACCTGTAAAGCACTGGATCGCCCAGACTGATTTTTACTTGGGATTTACGGTGGTCTGCGCAACCAACCAATCAAATTTTTAAAGCATTTAATAAACCGAGAAGAGCACTACTAGTGCTCTGATTATTTAAAACTTCAAATTAAATGAGTCTGTGTGATTTTCTTGAATATTAAAAAGTTGTCTGGACATATAGCCCGCCCAGTGCACGAGCAAAACCACTACAGGAGTTTAAAACAGCTGTCCTCCTTCAACGTCTCCCCTGAGTTTAAGAGTGTGCTCAGAGCATATATATAAATAAATAGAGTATGTGAGAAAAATCTGACCTGGCATGGCTCACCCTCTGCCTCTTGCTCTCTTTTGACAGGTGTCCCCCAAGGCTCAGTCCTGGGACCCCTCCTGTTTTCCCTCTACACCAGTTCCCTGGGTCCCCACATCTCCTCCCATGGCTTTTCGTATCATTTCTATGCGGCTGATGCCCAGATCTTCCTCTCTTTTCCCCCCTCTGACATTTCCTCCTGTATCTCTACCTTCCTCGTGACCACCTTCTCCTGGATGCACTTGCATCATCTTAAACTCAACCTCCCTAAATCAGATCTCCTTTTCTTCCCCCCTCTTCCTCCCCTACTGCTGATCTCTCTATCTCTATTCCTCTTGAATCCACCACCCTCTCTCCCTGCTCATCCACAAAGAACCTCGGTGTCACCCTCGACCCCTCCCTCTCCTACTCTCAGCACATCTCTACTCTGGCACGCTCCTATCGCTTCTTCCTCAGCAACATACACAGAATTTGCCCCTTCCTCACAGACTACTCCACGCAACTCCTAGTTCAGGCCCTAGCACTGTCCCACCTTGATTACTGCAACTCCCTCCTTGCCTCTGCTATCCTTCCATTCCAATTTCCAGCTCATCCAAAGCTCTGCTGCCCACCTTCCTCGTTTCTTCCATGCTACACTGCTGCTCCACTCCTTCAACATGCGTCCTATCGCGACCTTTCTGTTCCCTCCTATCTCTAGACTACTATTTCTCCCTACATCCCCTCTCTCCCCCCTCTGCTCTTCCGCCACCGGCAGATTAGCTGTACCACCCCTCCGCCTCCGCTCCTCCCCCCCCAGTCCCTGACCACCTTCTGGCGCCTCCTCAAGGCACACCTGTTCAGACAGCATCTGTAAACATCACAATTCTGGACTATACTGGACTATATGGCACCACATTGTACCAGTACTTGCATCAGCTTGTAGTCGTACTGAACTGCTACATATCCGTATTCTACCACTGCTCTTAATTATAACTATTTACTGTATCTTGTACTTGGTTTTACTCTTAGATATCCAAATTCACTTTTTTGGTAACTGCTCTTATTTGAAATTGTTCCTATCCATTTGTCGTACTTACTATGTGCTCTTAGTGGACTTTACTCGTATAAGAAAATATTTTTGACCATATGTCAACTGCTCTTAGTCGAACTTGCTCGTAAATGTAATTACTTACTATATTCTTTACATTGCTCTTATTTGAATTTGATCTTATTTTCTACTGATTTTATTGTACTGTATAACTGCTCCTAACTGTAATGTGATATTCTGTAGTGATATTTTACAATGTGATATTTTTTAAGGTGATACTTTGTACTGTGATATTTTGTAATAACTGTAAATTGCCCTGGATAAGGGCGTCTGCTAAGAAATAAATAAATAAATAAATAAATAAATAAATAATAATAATAATAATAATAATAATAATAATAATAATAATAATAATATACCGTTTAGTGAAAATTTGGTATTGCACAGTTCAGAAAACATGAATTTGATTTTACTTTATACTGTCACTTAACATAGATGTATACATGCATTTAGATATTAACTTGATTACCTTCTGTTGCAATTTCCTCTTGATCGTGTGTTCTATTTATTTATATAAATAAAGTATTGTGAAAACGTAATTTCTGACAGAACTTCAAATCAGCGTGTAAGGAGGAACTCTTATGCTCAGCTGTGCGATTGCTGTCGGACGCCTAACGTTGAACACTCAAGGCTCTCCATGTTTCTGTTAGGAATGGAAGTTATTGTTGCGGTTTGGTTCGTTTTATCAGTTTGCTTTTTTCTTGCGCTTTGTGTTCACAGTTTCGCAGCGAAATTCAATAGATTTAGTCAGTCTCAGATTTATAATTTATTTCAAGATCTTGTCCGATACGGGAAAACTAAGACCAATTTACAGCGACCAGCATTTCTGCATGCTTTTGATGTTCCAAAAAGGTACCGCTTTCCAGACTGGTAATGAATGACAGAAGCAGTGACGTGAAGTGTATTTATCGTTATACCATAACTTGCAATTGTGTCCAGTATTATACATTTAAATCTCATCCCTCCCATCTAATTCAGAAAACAAGTGGTCATACAGTATTTATTCATGTGTATTAAAATGTGTAGGCTTTTTTTTTTTTTTTTAACTTGTTATGGACTTATGTTATCCCAAGTTATTGAGTCAGAATCTGAGGATAACTGGAAGCATATGTGTGTATGTAAAACGTACATTTTGAACGTGCATATTGATGCTGCAGGCCAAGATAGTTTAGTTTTTCACATTTCTTGTAATCACAGAATGAACATTATGTTTAAATCCTGTCATAAATTATTCATATTCTTCCCACGTTGTAGCAAACAAGTTAAAGACTACGTAGCTTTAAATTACATTTTCACACTTGTTTTACAGCCCCCATCCATTTTTAAGTAACTTGCATTCATTATGAGTGGTTCCTGTTGTAATTATAATATTTATAACTCCATAATAAGTGACAGCATAAAGTCATATAATTAAGTGAATGTTGTCTGCAGTTGGAGGTGTTGGAGCAGAGGGTCACTACTAGTAATAAAAAAAAAAAAAAACACTTGCAATAAAACCACTCAGAAAAAAATGCAACTTCATAAAAAGGTAAGGAGACCTTTAAAAACAATATAATCCCAAGAGACAGGTCAGACAGTTTGATTATGTTATATTTTGTTTTTACAGATGGTTTATCCACTTTTACACAGTTTCCGTAATTTGGAATGGTCTGCTAATGGGTTTCCTTCTTCAAGCAGTGCTGCTGGGTCAGCATTTTCCAGAATGGTTAACTGTCCTTATCAGAACATTCAATGGAGGTTACATGCAGCTGAGGAATGGCAAGTTTCTTTGGCTGTTACACCTTTTCTTTACCTGGCCTAGCTTAGTGAAATTAATTTGGTGCTTAGCTTAGCCCACCATGCACAGCAGTAACACCTTTTGCAAGTAATTTGAAGGAAAAAAAAAAAAAAAGACGGATTTAACAGTGCACACACCCTAAAATGTTGATGCCTGCAGGGTAGGCTTGAAACATGCTCATTTTTCACTCTCCATAGACATAATATCCATTGCCTACAAGAGAACAGGACAAAAGCTCAATTCATAGGTCTTTCAAATACCAATAAATAAATAGATAAAAACGGAATTAATCAAACTGAAAGCTTTTGGATCTTTTAACCAAAACCTACCTACAAAGTCAACCTGGTGTTGGATCAGTATGTTTCATATAATAGCCTTGTAACCTTAGCTGATATTCATAAAGCATTCTATGTTGACCGTTTCAATGATTGTTTCACTTAAAACCTAGAAGTTGAAACAAGAATAAAAAAAAACATAAGTGATGATAAATTATGTTTTGTAAGCACGTTGGGTTATCCTGAAAATGTTATCTGACCCTTGTGAAGAGAACATACGGTACTCTACATTTAAAATGGTTCACACTGTATATATTCTGTTCCCTTTTTAGGTGACCAATTATCAGCTTTACTGGTCCAGATGCTGCTGTGGCTGCATTCCCTCAGACGGCTGGTAGAATGCATGTTCATCAGTGTGTTTTCTGATGGAGTCATACACGTAGTGCAATACTTTTTTGGTCTTAGTTATTACATCTTACTTGGATTAACAGTACTTTGCACATCATTCCCAATTGAATACAAAGGTTTGTTAATTTTAATTTTAGAAATACTGAAAGTAATGTAATCAATTCCATGTCAAATGTTGATAAGAAGTATTTTTCACTGTCTTTGTATATTATATCCATGTTTAGAAATGCCCCTGAATATTGTATTTAATACATACAAGTTTTGACAGTGGTGCTGAAATACATCTTTGCATCTTTAACATAAATTAAGGCTGTCAAAAGCATGAATAACTGCTCATTTATTTTGTTACTGCTGCCTTTTTGAGATCATCCCAAGCTTGTTGGACTAACCCATCTTACTGAGGAGGGCTGGAAAACAGTCTTGCCAAATGGGGGTGACAGGTGAAACTTTTATTGATTGTGTAAGTTTTCATATTATTTTTGAACTGTTATTTTTAACAGGGTTTTCTATAGAAGAATTGTTTGCACAAATACAGTGGAACCACCTTGTTGGAATTATGATATTTATATGGGCCTCCATTCATCAACACATGTGTCATGTTATTCTTGCCAATCTTAGAAAAGGAGATTCAGGTGAGTCCAATTATTTGCTGTTTCAAAATAGATACACAAAAACACATTTAGTATTTATTGCAGGGAAAACTTAAATCTACAGTGTACCACAAGCATGTTCTGTTGTACGTCTAAATGTAATTCCTTTGTGTCTCATTCATACAGTGTTTTGTAATATGTCATTGTGCACTGTCATAAATAATAACCTATAATTTGTATTTATTCTCCAGATGTAGTTTTAGCTCAAAAACTTCTTCCCTTCTTGCTACTACGTCATTGTGAAACACAGAGTGATAATTGTAGCAAATCAGGAATTTAAATGAGATCACCTTGCATGCAAGGCTTCAATTGTAATAAGAAAGAACAGTGCCAACATTTCCTTTTTGTGTTGTTTGCAGGTAAAGTGGTAAACCTGGGCCACAGTATTCCTCGTGGGGACTGGTTTGAGTTGGTTTCATGCCCACACTATTTTGCAGAGCTCCTAATTTACATTTCTTTCAGTGTTACATTCAGTGGCTGTAAACTGACCTGGTGGCTGGTGGTGCTATATGTGCTCTTCAACCAGGGATTGGCTGCCTTTCTGTGCCATGAGTTTTACTTTAAAAAGTTTAAATCGTATCCAAAAAAACGTAAGGCTTTCATACCATTTGTATTGTAGTTTTCCTCAATTAGAAATTAAAGATGTATTACTTGTGTATAATGTTTGTTAATTTCCTTTACATAGATCAGCATGTGGAGATCTGTATTTTTAAAATTGTACTTTGTAAAGCTGGCTGCTAAAGTATTCCTGAACTGTCTACCTCACAGCCCCCAAGCTTAACCATTGTAGAAAAGGGTCAGATCCAGTCTGTATAAACAGGAAACAAATAAATACAAAAAAACCCAAAAACGAACATATTCCTAATCTGACAAACCTTTAGAATGTCTACCTTCTATAAATAAAAAAATGTTCAAGGTGTTTAAATGGTTATTGAGCAAACGTAAACAACCTGCCGAGATCCTACTATCAGCCGTTTCCGTTGTGTCAAATATGCCACGTTGCCCATTGTAAATAAAACCGTCTTACAAAAAAGGTTATGTTTGGGAAAGTCTATTTAGACAGAATGAGCTTCAGATGGGAGGTGTTTAATTTTCTATCAACCAATTATACACTACTATGGGAATTAAGTCCAAAAAGGTCAATTTCCCCCGTTAAATAGAGAGAGTTGCATATTGCTTTTTTTTAAAATCCATCTGTACCTGGCTGCCACATAGGAAACGTGAACAAAGCTTGAACTATGCAGACTCCTTTAAGTGTGGTGTTGTGTATGAACCTGGAAACGCAGCGGTTCACAGCTCTTTTAGCACCAGGAAGCAATAGTGCTGAAACTAGGCAAATATATCCCATAGTCTTATGTAGCCGATCAGATTTGTGGTTTCAATGACCTCGTTTACTTCCTTAAGCATCAACCTAACTTAAAAAAACCGAATTGTGACGCAATGTGATTGACAACACTCTTAACTAATCGCAGTATGCTGTCGTGCTTTTGTCTGCAAGTCTATGGCTGAAAAAACTAAAAGGGGGTGGTAACAGATTGCTGATCGCTGTTTGGCGTAAGCAGCATTTTCTCAAGCACAACCAGTCCGGTTAGTTTTCAGCAGACAACTGAGACGGGGTTAAACAATAATGTCTATATAGAGTAAAATATCATTTTTTATTCCTACTTTACTGTAGCACTGTTTTCTGATTTTAGGACATTATTTTAATTGTAAAAAATGTTATCTAAAACTGGTAGGTATGGAGGTAATTTCGCCTTTGCCCTGCTGGTTATCTTTATGTCGTCGGCCGGAGTCCGCGGTATTCAGGAAGAACATATTCCAGAGCAGCCTCAACAAGAGGTAAGAGCAGCCTACAGCACACAGACACCTTTAATAAAACATGCAAGTCACTAATCTAATTGCGGCGCATCGTTATTGTAATGCAGAAACTGCTTCATAAGCGGAAGATTACTGCCTCCTTCCAACAGAAAACTGTGTTACAACTTTCCTCTCGATAAAGACTCACGTGCCGTTTAAAACTACATTCTTTATTAAGCCCCTTAAGAATATTAATGTTGCGTCCCAGAGAGGGATTTTGTCAGAAAAAGATCGAAGCTAAAGAGGACGGTTTATAACGTGTATCGTCTTTTATTTTCTTGGTTCTTTTAAAGTTAGTAAGTATAGTCAAGCTTGCAATACATCTAGAACTGGGACCACCTGTATCCATGCATCTTCTCAAATTGTATATATCCTTGTCAGTAAAATAGTCATAGAACTAGAAGAATGTTTGACTGTAATGTTACTGTACTATGATGAAACATAAGTATAAGTGCCACACCACACTATGTATCCAGACATTTAAAAACTGATGATTCTAAGATTGAACGCATATTGTGGCTTTGTGTTGTAGTGGTGTGATCTATCCCCTTACTATCAGTGAAAACTAAACTGAATCCAAGAACCATCAGTGGAGTGATACGTTCCAGTAATCATGGGGGACTTGCAAACTTTTAGTCCACCTGTTGTTAACGCTATATGAGTATATGTTCAGTGTTTATGCACAACCACTGTGTGTGTGGTTGCGCTTTCCAGTCATTTGCACGCAGTTCATCATCTGTGTTTCATGGACCTTTGTATCAGGTACCAGTAGTAAATAAGACATTGGCTGGTATACATGCAGTATAGTGTAGCCATACAAGCTTTCAACTGCAGTTGTAACACAAATCTACGTAATGATCTAGGAAATAAATTATTTAACACTTGTGGTTGTATTTTCTGTTAGGCTATGTGTCTAAAACAAACAGGTTTGATTTACCTTCTCTTTGAGCACAGTCATACAATATTTCAAAATAAAACCACTTTTCAAGGTTAGCTTATCTTAATTTGTATTATTTCTAGTAGTTAACAATGTTATATTTCATGTTTGCAGTGTTAAACGGTGCACTATGAATATAATTTATAAAACACAAATGTTTAAGCTTAGCGCAGATTTAAATGTATGTGTTTATATTAAATGCAGGTTTCAGTTTAGCGTGACCTCTGAATATCACTCATTTAGTAAGTCCACCCATCAATGCATGTATAAATATTAAGTTCAATAAACATGTCACGTGCAATTTGTTACTAAATTCACTTCTGGCAGAAAGATGACCTGTCAAAATACAAACAGCAAATAAAATGTTTGTGGCTTGTGTTTTCTTAAAGCTTAAGTACATTTTCAAGTGCACAGAAATCCTGGTTTACAGTTGTATTATTAATCATGAAGAAAAATGGTATTCATCAGTATCTGTCAATTATTTATCACAAAAAAATCTCAATCGGTGCAACTCTTAATAATAAGACAATATCTACAAGGGATTCAGATCATCCACCTGTTGTGGATTTCAATCAATGAGCTCTCTTGGTTTTTCTTTTTCTTTTTTTTTTTACAACAATTGTACAACATGTTTGTTGTTATTCTGTTTACTATAATGTATATTCTATCCCAAAAGTACTAATTCTAGTGCTGATGACATGTTAAGAATCCATTAAACAAAAATATGAAACAAAAGCAACATCACTGGTTGGCCTGTTAACGTCTTGTATAATGCTGATAATTTCATATACATTGGGAATATTTTTTATTGCTAACTGTTTGAATGGTACTGTTCAACCAAGTTTCCATTTATAATATGGAACGGTTGATTAGCAAAAAGAAAAGTCTTTACTATACAGTTGGCTTGGTTCGAGTTGTGTTTTGTACTGAACTGTTATATATGTCTGTGTTTTGTTTCTTTGCAGAAGTTGCCTACCCAGCATCTTGTAGGCCCTGTAGTTGGTGAGGATGTTGCCACCAAAGGGAACCTGGGGTTTATACATGCCTTTGTGGCTGCAATATCTGTTATCATCGTCTCTGAGCTGGGTGATAAGACCTTCTTTATTGCAGCTATTATGGCCATGCGCTACAATCGCTTGACTGTGCTGGCCGGAGCAATGCTTGCACTAGGGGTGATGACTTGTTTATCAGGTTAGTAAAGTTTTAAGGGGAGTGGTGTTCTAGTCAAATCAGTTTTACTGGTATGCAGCTTAACTGTATAAAAGCTTTACAACAGGTCAGACCGGAAATGGTTTTAATTGGAACACCTAATGTATCTGCATTGCACAATTATACAGCCCAGTACTGATTATCACATGAAAATATAGCATTTATTTTACAATATATGTTATTTCTGGTTATACAACTACTTCTGTAATGTCACCTTGTTACCATGCTGCAGTCATTTTGGGTGCGCCTATTTATTTTGTTTGAAAGTATCTGTATTTTAAGTACTGGTAGTCCAGATTCCGTTATCATATGAAAGGTGCTTTTTCAGAAACGTTTACAAATGTTTGAAAATTAAACTGATACAGTACTGTAGTTTTATTATTAAAGTGTAATGTGTTAAATACATTGATGTAATATTGAGGACAGCTTTCATTTGATGTAGAAGACTTTTCCTAAATCAAGAAAATAATGAAATGTAAATGTTTTTGATCAAAGCATAAGGAGAGGAAGACACCAGCATCTGTGAATGACATATGGATTAATGTTTTAAAAATTATATCTTTTACAGTTCTGTTTGGGTATGCCACGACTATCATCCCCAGAATATATACTTACTATGTGTCAACAGCATTGTTTGCCATATTTGGCATCCGAATGCTTCGAGAGGGGTTGAAAATGAGTCCTGACGAGGGCCAGGAAGAGCTGGAGGAAGTTCAAGCAGAGATTAAGAAAAAAGATGAAGAAGTAAGTGCATCTAGGCTAGGGTTCTGATATCACTTTCATCTCAGGTTGCTTTGTTCCCAAATATACCAATGTGTACTTGGTTATAAAAGCAGAGTTAGTTTATTGAAGGGTAATTTGAGAATTCAGGCAAGTTACTAATTTGTTGTTTAAGGTTCTAATCGTGGCAGCCTTTGCTTTGATACACAAAATATTGTGGGTAGACTGGAAAGCAGTTTTGCAGTTACCAGCAGGCTGTTCAGGAGGCAGGAGTTTTGATAAACCACTGAAAATCCTCCAACAATCAGATTTACCTTTGGTAACCATTCTACTTGTCCAACACTAAAAAAAAAAAAATCACAACATGTTTGGAACAACACTACCAGATTAATGAGTAGACTTCAAGCAATAATATAAATTTGAAACCGCATAATGACTTTAAATTTATACAACGAAATACCTGTTTAGAATTTTGAATGTCTTTCACTTAACCCTGTTTTTATTTTGAATTGTATGCATATGGAATCAGGAACTTTCTTCATACATACAATATAGAGTAGATAAGATTAACCCTAGATTACAACTAGAACATTACAAGGATTTAAATAACATTATGTGGTGATAACGTATTTGATATATTGCAGCTCCAGAGATCCAAGTTGGTGAACGGCAGCCCAGATCTTGAAGCTGGGGCAGGAAGCAAGATGCCACAGAAGAGCTGGCACAGTATCATTTCTCCAATCTTCGTTCAGGCATTTACACTCACGTTCCTTGCAGAATGGGGAGACCGGTCTCAGCTAACGACGATTGTCCTGGCAGCAAGGGAGGTATGTGGAGCCTTCCATTTGATTGCATGCCTGTAGTTAGCTAACCAAGAAAAGTACAGGCACCAGCTCGAGCCTGCTATGTACAAGCTAATTTGGTGATGGTGCGGAATTAAATAGTTTTCTAATAATAGTTTTGGTTTTGTCTGGAAAATACTAAAATAAGTAACTTCAAATTTTTGTTTTCATTTGTTGACTGTTCCCTTACCTTTTATAATGTTTGCAATTATTTTAAGGTCTTATTGCAATTACTCAGGTTCTGTATTATTATTATTATTATTATTATTATTATTATTATTATTATTATTATTATTATTAGTCTGTTGAGGTGATTTCACCTGAATTCAGGAGCTGCTTTTCAGTTTTACTTGCCTGTCACAGATACATGTAACACGGATCAGTCAAAGTGTCTTTATAGAAGTAACTGTGAGCACCATCTAGGGCTCAGCCTCTTTGGGTCAAGCTTCCTTTTGTTTTGCTGGCTGTGCACTAGAGGGTGCAGGTGCTTTGGCTGATCTAGCCCACATTAGTTCGACTTGCCTGACATAGCCACCTGTTAAGAGACACTCCTGAACTCCTAGGCATAGCACCTTTAAATCTATTTTAGTAATTACAATAACAACCACTCTGAAAAATTGCAAACATTTATGTTGCTTGGTTCCTTGCAGAAAGCAGTCCACTATGCAATTTTCCACAGTCCATGCTCAAAAGTAGAGTTGATAGGTTAGCTTAACTATTGGATAAATCTGGAGTTTGTTACCTGTACTATTGGCTTTGCTATAGCCTGTTAATCCACAGTTTATTATATCATAGCTATTATAAAGCTAAAACAGATTAATATTATAAATAAAATGTTTTGTTAAAACCTTTACGTTGCATTTGTTTTAGGATCCATTTGGAGTAGCAGTTGGTGGAACACTTGGGCATTGCTTATGTACAGGACTTGCAGTGATTGGAGGAAGAATGATAGCACAGAAAATATCTGTCAGAACTGGTAGGCTATTATTATTTTAATGGGAATACATGAACCCGTAGTTGAGCAGAAGTAAAGCATTACATTACCTCGATAAAGCCTTAGTGTTCTGGAAAAGGGAAACCATTTTCTGTGATATTTACAGTTCCCTTTGTAATGGACAGATTCACACTTTGGAAACCAGCCAACAGCAAAATAAAATAATAATAAAAAAAAAACAAACAGGTTCATCCTTAACTAATTTATTACCACACGCCAGTGAAACTATATACAAATGATCAAAAGAAAAATTAGACAGTGTGAATACATGAACATAAACAATCTGAGGGACAAAAGGGAAATAACATAACTGCAGGGTGGGTGGTCTGCTCATTTTGAAATAGTTGACACACAAACTGTAGTCTTGCACTTTTATTTACACAGATCACAAACAAAACAAAAGCCTAACTCCAAATTGGAGCACTAACTAAACTTTTTCCCAGTCCTTAACTAGAATTAATGAACTAGGTGGCTTACACACAGTATACAAGTTGCACACCGTACACACTTTACAATACCTTTGTTACACAGTTTCACACTCTCAGGTCTCTTCACAGGCCTTAGCCTTCAAACACAGCCCTCTCACATTTTTACCTGCTTTTATATACCTGTCTGCTTAACAACAGGCAGATGTCTCTCATTCTATTAGAGACAGGTGTTTCCCAACCTAGCTCTAATTCCAACCCTGAGGGGATGCAGTCCTGTATCCACTTATTCTACACCTGGTACGCACAACAAACACTCGACACACAATGAGGTTTTGAATTCCCCTTCCTTGTTCCCTCTTTCTGCCTTTATAGCAAGGGATTGTGGGATTGCTGTTTCTTAGAGGTATAGCTCTAATTACAAATTCATACAGCGCTGCCTTGTATGTTGCCTGGCCAGGCATGTAAATTATCACTATTTGGCTATTGGTGTTTAAAAAAAAAAAAAATTAAAACACCTGG
Organism: Acipenser oxyrinchus oxyrinchus; assembly: GCA_030684275.1. Classification (NCBI taxonomy): domain Eukaryota; kingdom Metazoa; phylum Chordata; class Actinopteri; order Acipenseriformes; family Acipenseridae; genus Acipenser; species Acipenser oxyrinchus. The sequence continues at coordinate 56,126,602 of CM060247.1, read as the reverse complement.
GTGGCTAGGGCAAACACCAGTCCATTTCCACAGTACACCTTTCTTCTTAAGGTTGTTCAAGGGAAGAGAAAGATCAGCAAAGCGAGGAATGAATTTCTAATATCAACCTGCCGGACCCAAAAACCGCTGATCCTCCTTAAGGGAGAGACTTTGAAGAAGTGGCATTTGTCCAGATTAAGAGTGAGGTTGACGGTGAAGATGGTTGAAGACACGATGAAGGTCTAATGTTGGGCTTCATTGGGAGAGTAGATGATGATATCGTCAATGTAGACAAAACAGCACTGGCCCTTGAGGTCACCAAGCACTTGCTCCATCAGGCGATGGAAGGTCGCTGTAACATTCTTCAGCCTAAAAGGCATCCACTTTAAAGTGGTAAAAACCAAAGGGAGTAATGAAAGTGGTCTTCTGAATGCTGTATGGCTCCATAGCCACGTGTCAATATCCTGACCTTAAGTCAAGAATGCTGAACACAGACGCCCCCTGGAGGAACTCCCAAGATCTCATGGACCCGAGGCATTGGGTAGGCATCAGTGTGTCTTGCTATTGAGTCATCGGTAATCGACACAAAATCGATATAATCCTCCCTTCTTTTCCCCCAAGACCACAGGAGCTGAAAATGACTGCTTAATCACTCCATCTTTAATCATCTGCTCTAGATGTTGTTGTATAATGGTGCACTTCAGGGGGTGATGCTCTGTAGCCTGACTCCTCTGGTACTTCGTCGATGATATAGATGGAGTGGCGGGTGACACTGGTCACTCCAAGGCCTGTGTTATAAACAGTAGGCCACTGGTTCATAATTTTCTTTTAAACTCATCCGACTGATGGGATGAAGGTGAGGGCAGTGACTCAGGACCACCTTTCTGAGACCTCTCTGGTTATTGTTTTTTCCCCTCTTTGGTGGTACAGGTTTCACACAGGGCTGGGATTGGATTGCAAAATACAAATTCACGCCATGACCTCTGGTATCTCCCACACACCATGATGACCCACTCAGCTCTCTCTACAAAGGGATAAAAATGATATTGTTCTTGATGTTTCACTCCATAATGCCTCTGCTTGAAATCTCGGTTGGGTTCTCTCCAGAAAGTCTAGCCCTAAGACTAGAGGAAATGCCAGATGGTCAGCCATGAGAAAGATGTTGAATGACCAGAACCGCCCATGGAAATCAAGAGTGACATGTGCCTTACCAAGTGTTTCGTGTGACTGACTGTCGGCGACAGCGAAAGTTTGCTAGTCACAGGTTGTTAGGTGGCCATTCAGTCCTAATCTTCCTTCATAGTTGGTCTTGCATCAATGAGAAGGTTCTGCCTGTGTCCAAAAGAGCTGGACCCTGCACCCTTCGGGCTGCAATCTTCACCACCAAGTGGGAAAGGTTAGAGTGGTGCGCATTGACAGGTTTAGATTTTTTGCATCACGTGAATGACACTGACCTCAGCAGTTTTCTTTGTGGTGTCTTAAATGCTGGGTTCTGGACATTGGCCTTGACCCAGCATTCCTTCACATTGACTGGTCCCACTCCACCAAGGTTCTAGCGCTCACCGACTCGGCCACCGTCTTCACGGTCCCGCAAAGGCTACTTGCAAGCTTGGGGTTGGCGTTGTTTAAAATCCTCCTAACAGGGTCTGGTTCCTTGATGTCAGGCCTCCAGCGCACAGAGATAGCTCTGTAGTCATAAGCAAAGTCGTCTTAGAGAGTTTTCTATTTCTGTTAAGTTAGTTGACAGAAAAGCGTTAAGAAAAGCAATTTTAAAATGGGCCCATGTGTGGCCGTTCCACTATCTACCAGCTTTTAGCTGGTCTTTTTAAAACTAAAGACAAAGTAGACATTATTTCCTGCTCTCCCCATATGCCTTAGTGCTAAAAATATTGCATAGATCTCTGTACACTACTGCATCTGAGTTTTTTTTCACCCTGTCCAAATTCAGGGAAGTTCATTTTAAATCGGAAGTTTGCTGTCCTCTTTCTGTGTTACCATGGGGGCCTTGAACTGAGATAAATTAGACTAACTAGAGGTAGTAACCATGTTTTAGGTGTGCTAGTTCTTTTAGTGTTTTTCCTGAGCTCAGTTTCCCACCGGCTATGCCAACCACTGCTCTTAGATATTCTATTGCAGTTGAAGAAAATACATTTTCCAACCTCTTCAAATCTCTGATCCATATATCTCCTTAAGCCGCCTTCTCTATTAATACTGCTTTGTTGGGCAGTGCGAACTTCATCCTCTTAATCTGCCACGTGTTTATTTATAACCTCAATTACATTTTCAAATTCTAGCTGTCTCACATTCTCAGCCTTATCATCCCCACAGTCCTCTTCAGCCCTAGACTCACTCACATACAAACCACTCGACAACTGGGTTAATTCATACACAGACCCCCTGTTGGGAAACAAAGGGACCAGCTGTTAAGTCCTAACAGCTGGGGCTCTGTGGTACTGGCTTGCTTTGTAATGTAAATAGAAAGGGATGCGAGTGAAACACGGGTGTAATGGTTATTGGAATTTAGAGTAATTTTTTCCCATGCGAGCCACCAATTCTGTAACAGATTCACACTTGGGGAACCAGCTGACAGCGAAATAAAATAAACACACAGGTTCAACCTTATTACCACACACGAGTGAAACTATACAAACGATTGCATGAAAAGACAGAAAAATGAGACAGAGTGGGGATACATGAACATAAACAATCTGAAGGACAAAAGGGAAAGAACAAATCGCTGCAGGGTAATGGCAGAAACAATTATTTTATATATATATATATATATATATATATAAAGTGTGTGTGTGTGTGTGTGTGTGTGTGTTAAAACAACCCCCTAATAAATCGTAAACTGTCAATGATCCAAATTAATCCAACAAGTGAAAAGTCCAGGAGAAAAAAAAGTAAAAAACAAAACCGCTGAAAACTTAATGTCCAAAAAAAAAAGAAAAAAGTTTGCACAAAAATCCCAAACAAAAAAGGTAATAATCCAGCAGTTGCAAAACAATTTAATAAAACCAGGGAGATCTCACCCGAGTAGTTGAGCTGGCTGGGTTGGTACTGTAGATGCACGATGGTAATGTAGAGGCGACGTGGTTGTAAATACATCCAGACCAGGAGCACAGCAGCATTGCACCTTTCAACAGTGGCAGCGAAGTAGCAGTTTGCAGTTCAAAAAGAATGCAGTTCTTGCTCCCAATACACCACGGCAAAGATGAGATAATCCCCCCTCTGTCATCCAAAAGCAAAAAATACCCACAATCAACAGCTACCTGCACTCCCGTATGCACAACAAACACTTAAACAGTAGGACGCACAATGAGGTTTTAAATTCTCCTTCCTTGTTCCCTCTTCCTGCCTTTATAGCAAGAGCTTGTGGGATTGCTGAGGTATATCTAATTACAAATTCCTACAGCGTTAACTTGTATGTTGCCTGGCCAGGCATGTAAATAGCATAATTGGTAATTGGGCTACTGGTGTTTTAAAATATATATATATATATATATATATATATATATATATATATATATATATATATATATATATATATATATATATAATATATGTGTGTGTGTGTGTGTGTGTAAAAATGTAATGTCTAAATTTAACTTACTATGTTATCCTTTATTGGTATTTCCAAGAAATTAGTTAATCAAATTACATAAATACAGCTTGTGTTCTGCTTTTTCAAAGAAAAATGTATTTGGTACTTAATGGGTTGATGTGCTTAACACCCTAACTTCACCTTTAGTGGGTATGCAACTCTTAATTAATGTTTGTTTCTTTTTTTTCAGTTACAATTATAGGTGGCATTGTGTTCTTGGCATTTGCATTCTCTGCACTTTTCATCAAACCAGATGCTGGATTTTAATCTTGAAGTTTCATCCCCAAGGTCATGGGTGAAAACAGAAGATTTTCTCCTGCATATATGTACAATGGTTCTACTCTAGAAACAGCAGGCTATACATCCTGTCAAAGGTCTGAATGTATATAGCACGGTTACAGTTCCAATGTGTTTTTGTGAGTTTGCAACCCACTCACTGAATTAGTGTGCTATTTTCAGCCATCTGAAAAAAAAGTAGCAACATAAATTATTAGCCACCAACATTTTTGAATTCTTAAACCCTGAATACAATATAACTTCCAGATGTTTTCCATCAAAGTATTTCTGTTTGTTTAAAATATTCAAACCAGTGTAAAGAGATTTTTTTCTTTTTTTTAACAACTTATATTATGATTTTTTTTAAGACTAAGTATTGCACGTCAGGGAATTTTTACATTGCTGGGTTGAAAACTTACAAGGTACAGTAACTACGTTGTCAATATTTGATAAACTGCATCAAACTGAAAATAAATGATTGACTTATTGTAATCTTGCAGAAAACATCTGCCTTGTACACATGTAAAAAATGTTTAAAAGCCAACTGTGCCACAATAAAGGTGATGTGTTTGAATTTATGGTATTTACAAGGCTGTTTTAAATATGCATAGTGTGTTACTGTATTCCTTCGAATTTAAGACACTCTTCTCAAAAATAGCCTGCATCTTAAATTCGAGTACAGTATAGTGATGCATGTATTAAAATCGCCAACAAAAGATGTGACTACCCAAGTACACAAACAGCAACGTGACTTAACGCCAATTAAAGACAAACTAAAACGTTCCTGCCCGATCTCGAATCATCCATGACACACAAGCAACAATTTTCAAAGAAGCGTCATTAGCTTCCCGAGGAATTTGAAGAGAAGCTTTTACAATTTCAGCGTTTCTAACAAACAGTACCAGCTTGGACAGATCGGAAATGCTGATCAGACCCCCGTAGTTTTCGACATGCCAAGCAATACTACAGTTCGCAAATTGGGAGAAAAACAGGTGTATCTCATCACAACTTGAAATGAGAAGCAGCACATAACTGTAATGCTTCGTGTGTTAGCACACGGTCGCCAACTGCCTACATATGCGTAATTGAGGTTGTATATTTGTAAATGCATATTTATTTTTTCCTCAAATTGAGGGTGGAAAATTTGGGCTACGTCTTAAATTCAAAGGAATATGGTACAGCTCCTACATCTGTACATGTGCAATTACAACATGCAACCCAGTGTGGTGCAAGCCCTATAAATGGAATATTAGGAGACTTTTTCAAAAATGAAAACAAACTACATCACTGCCGTTTTTTATCTCGGAACATGCTACTACTCTTGAATACCTGCAAAGTTACCGTAATGAACCAACTTTGTGGGCTTCAAGTTGTACATTGTACAAACCATACATTCTACATTGCGAGTAGGGAGAGAATTGGTTTACTACATTTTTACCTCTACCAGAGCTCCATAAGACCATTATGAGACAGGTCTATTTTTATGTTTTAAGCAGTGATGGATCCTAAAAGTGCTGCTCTAAAATGTATAAACCTATTCCTTTGCAGACCTCATTTCATAATATTTCTTGCAATGTTTGCAGTGGCAAATATATTTAGCCCTTTCACAATTCTGAATCTGTTTCCATAGAAATACCGGACAGTCTTTCATCATGTGGCAAGTGAAAACCACCACAGCACACCAGATGGAGTAAAACAGCAGAAATGTCGTAACCAGCAGTAATATTTATCATTAGAGACAACATGTTTTTAAAAAATACTTTATTATTTATTGTATTTTATTATGTGTTTATTTACTGAAGAGGAGGAAGGGATGCAGAGTACGTTAATGTGAGAATTGTGTAGCTCATTAAATGTTTTTTTTTTATTTTATTTTGCATTGCACATATTTAAAGCACCATAAACATGTTATGTACTGACTGTGTGAAGGAGCTCATTCTTTATACATGAATCTTGACCCAAATTGAAAGTTTACCATTGAAATGTAATGAGAATAAATTCAATTGTTAATGCTTGCAAAACCCAGTTATTTCATAAGCTAAGCACAATGTGCAATAAACAGTGTATACAATACACAGAAAGAACACCAATAAAGATTCAGAGCTTTGTTAACATTAAAAAATGACAGAACATATAATATGATCTAACAATTTCATTTCTCTGGTCTCCAATAAACACTTTCAAAAGAACAATATATTTTTATTGTAATTACACCTGTGTTATTTTATTTTTTTGTTGCACAATAGAACATTTAAACTTACTGTAATATCAGCAACAATTTAAAACACAACCAAAGAAACACCAATTTGCATTTAAAAAAAAAAAAAATGGTTTGTAATTACTTTTTTTTTTTTTTTTAATAAACACAAACTTGTATTTTGGGAGTAGGTGGAATATATATATATATATATATATATATATATATATATATATATATATATATATATATATATATATATTTGAAAATTGGCTTTTTATTTCCTGGCATCTCATTGGCTAGTACCCTTGGTGGGGGGTACATTAACTTTTAATAGAAAAAGTAACAGATATCCTTGAGCCACCTACTCATCAGGATTAAAAATAAATAAAACTTCTCTGTTTAAACCACAAAACTTGTTTCTGTCTTTTTTTTTCGTAACACTTAACCAATTTCTAAGCGCAATAGGACCCTCCAGGGTGGGCGGTATTGGGAAATACCGGACCTTCCAGGGGCCACTTGTATTTTTCTTTGTCCTTGATCACTACCTGGAAGGTACAAAGTATTCTGTAATACCCAACATTTACTCTGTAGTTACCCTCACAGCATTCTAGAGATGCTTCCAGACTTGGTCCAGAATGTATTGATTTATATTCCTGTTCACTTCATCCTAGATGAGATCAACTGATGAGATCTAGCCATATTCACTTTGTGAGTGGCACCACAAATACTCTGCTTTCTTTTTTTATGCTGAAAGGTGGGTACACAGTACTTTTAAAGGTGAAAAACTAAAGTAGAAACACAATTCTTTCTGTCAAGCTCTGATGGGTTAGTGTTGAGGTGTTTTGGTGCTCATATTCAGGGCATCTCTGCAATAGCAGTGATTCTTGAATTAAATCTACCATTTGCAATGAATTATGCTTGAGGTATATACATTTCTTTATTTTTTCGATGTCAGACTACTGGCAAGCCAAAGATGTTTTTAATAAATCAGACTTTTGTGTATTACAGACCCATCACCACTATAAATCTTGGTCTTAGTCTGTTACAGTATCGGTGATCAGTGTAACAAACATCATGTTTTCAAGAAATTAGCCTATTGGATATGTATGTGCTCCTTGTCGATTCCAAAGTAAATTAGGTACAGTATATGTGATGGATGAATCAACTAAAATAATGTAATTGTATGTAAAAATAATGTGATATCGTGTAACAATTGTAAGTCACTCTGGATAAGGGCGTCTGCTAAGAAATTAATAATAATAATAATAATAATAATAAATAATACAGAACGTGTGTACTTAAGACGGACAGGGCATTTACGTTTTGCTCAGGGTACATGTGACAATTTTAATATTTAGTAAGGGACCATTCAAAGGACTGATAAACTCTCTTTGTACTGTTTTCATTGGAACAGAGAACGTTCTAAGTCTAGATATATGTGAATATGTCTGCATTTTATTTTATTCTGCAAATAAGGGTAATCAAGGTTGCAGTGGCCTCTATTCCTGCCAATTAAAAAATAATGGCAATGCCCTCCAGGAGACTTGAAAGTCCATATATATATATATATACAGCTCTGGAAAAAATTAAGAGACCACTGCAAAATTATCAGTTTTTCTGGTTTTACTATTTATAGGTATGTGTTTGGGTAAAATGAACATTTTTGTTTTATTCTATAAACTACTGACAACATTTCTCCCAAATTCCAAATAAAAACATTGTCATTTAGAGCATTTATTTGCAGAAAATGACAACTGGTCAAAATAGCAAAAAAGATGCAGTGTTGTCAGACCTCGAATAATGCAAAGAAAATAAGTTCATATTAATTTTTAAACAACACAATACTAATGTTTTAACTTAGGAAGAGTTCAGAAATCAATATTTGGTGGAATAACCCTGATTTTCAAGCACAGCTTTCATGCGCCTTGGCATGCTCTCCACCAGTCTTTCACATTGATGTTGGGTGACTTTATGCCACTCCTGGCAAAAATTCAAGCAGCTCGGCTTTGTTTGATGGCTTGTGACCATCCATCTTCCTCTTGATCACATTCCAGAGGTTTTCAATGGGGTTCAGGTCTGGAGATTGGGCTGGCCATGACAGGGTCTTGATCTGGTGGTCCTCCATCCACACCTTGATTGACCTGGCTGTGTGGCATGGAGCATTGTCCTGCTGGAAAAACCAATCCTCAGAGTTGGGGAACATTGTCAGAGCAGAAGGAAGCAAGTTTTCTTCCAGGACAACCTTGTCAGCATTTAACATATACACTAAATAATACTCTGACAAGTATGCATACTGATATCTATATATGAATCCAGTTACTTCCCTTTCATGTTTTGCCACACAGGTAACAAATCTGAGGGTGGGACAGCATGCATTTCAGACAATAATCTATACATTCCACAGATGAGTTGATGCATAAATACATTTTTTTTTATTTAGACCCTTATTTATTATATACATGATGTATTTTATAATTATCATATTTTCTATTTTTTTTAATTTTTTTTTTAGAGTTTTAAACACTTGGACAGCGCACAGCAGTGGTTAAGGAAAACAGTATTTTTTACAACGTATCAACCATGCACTGTTAGGTTAAAGTTCAACATTTCTTTCAGAAAAAATAAAATAAAATAAAGTTTACATCTAGAGGAACTGGACAGGTTGAATGTGCTCTAGGAGTTGAGGCCTAATCCAGCTAAATAGCAGCAGGTATCACAGTGTGTGTGGAATTGGGTCAGGTCATTGTATTTTGTTTTAACATTCACATCTTGACAATTCCTATTCCCCTTTGCAGGAAAAATCTTCATTAAAATGTACACCCTCTGCATCAGAGCAATACCAGCTAAATTTTCCTAAATGTTTTTGGGAGATCTGTACTCAGGATCAATAAAGTAGGGCTAGTCAGGAGAATGGATCATATCCATGCCTTATACCTGGCGATCTAATCAGCAGTGGGTATTGGTTTAGGAATCATAATCTTGCTTCACCTATTAGGGTTATTTGAAACACAGATCACATTAAATAAACACAATTAAAATCAGAGCAACATTGTCAAGTTTTAAAAGTAACATTCATGCAGATTGTTTGTGTGCTTTCCAGGTTCTTGTTTTACAGGGGTGGGGGTAAAAACCGGTATGTTCATCTACAGTAAGTACAATATATGCCTTAAAGTACCCAACAGCTCTGTCACTTTCATAAGCCACGGTGGTCTGTAATTTGCATTTCAGATAATAATTAAATATATATTATAATATAATGGTAGTGTGCAAATGTGTAATTGTGTGCAGAAAGATAGCTCTATAAGGGATAATATTGTTTTTGTACTTTCAGGTTTTTACAATTTAAAATTAATTAAAATATACTGTATTATATATCTTTTTTACAGTTACCAGGATAAATTCTGAAAATATTAAGACTTTCTTCATTAAAACCTCTGGATAGTTCTTATAAAACTAATGAAAAGTATAATGACAATATTTACTTCTTGGCACTGATTGATAAACTCTAAAACTGCATGCAAAGCTTTACAATCTCATTATTTACATATTAGAATATGACTTTGTCACATTACCTTAAATTTAAAATGTAAGATATAATTTGTCTTAGTGTGCGTCTTTGGAACACAATTTTACAGAAATACTTTCTTTAAAATAATTTCTCTCAAATTCACAAAACAGGATACTTAATAAAAAAACAAACCTTATTAAACAAACTATGACACCACATACTTGAAGCACAAACAAAGGTGCTAAAGTTAAGCAGATGCAATATAGCTTAAGTGAAAGTTGATGAAAATGTTAGCTTTAGCGTCTTGTCAGAATACTAGAAAAAATATATAATTCAATCCTACAAACAGATTACACTTTCATGCATCATATAAAATATGTTGTATCTTTCCTTTTATCCAGATATTTACATATTATTTTACAGGTGTCTGTATAGTACATTTGAATCCACATGACATTCAGAAAAATATTTCCTGACCCATAATAATTTGACATGAACAAAAATGTCCTTTGGACTTTTCTAAAGCATTATCAGCAACAAAAAAATAAATAAATAAAGGCAGCAGCACTTCTGCTTAAACACTCTGCATAAATTAAAACTACTGCTTGAAATTGCAAATGAGGAGAAGGAATACCTTAGTGCTGCTTTCCTGTTGCCACAATTAGTATGTCTGAACTTGTGATGCTTGGCAGAGCATTCCACTGAGAAGGGGGCAGGACACACAGCTTACCTTACTGTGGTCTTGTTGCCTCTTGGAGCGTCTTGTGTTAGAAACCCAATGCACCTTGTAGTGATGTGTTACATTATTTTTTTCTTTTAACTTAAAATACTTCTAAAGTACAGACAGAATACTGCATTTTCAGCTTCCTGCACTACTGTTTTGTTCAGTGCAATTACTTGATTGGAAAGCACCAATGCTTGTCTTATGAACTCTGCCCAGGTCATTGAGGCTGCACACTGGAAGAGTCAGACATGCTGTCAGTTCTACGCCGAGAAAGTCGCATTTGTGACTGTTGCTGTTGCTGTTGCTGTTGTTGTTGCTGGTGGTGTGCTTCTGTAAAAGTGCTTTGTTGCTGTAATGGAAAAGCAGCTGACAGGATAAGCTGAGTGGACTGGTTGCCATGAAGCAATCGAGGGCCCTGTATATGTATTTAAAAAAAAAAAAAAAAGGACTCAATATAGGCAATATAAATATCAATATAAAAAACAAACAAAAACACTTAAGAAGCATGAATAAGTTTGTCACAATTAACTATATCCACATGAAGTTGAAAAGAATTTGTGTCTGCAGAAATAACTGTCTTTAAAATATGTGCTTTAGTGACATCTAGTGTTTAGGTGAAATACATTACAGTCGTCCCCTCGTCCCCCCAGCAATCTGCAACGTTGCATCAGGGATCACACAGACCATGCTGTGGAATAAGCTACAAAAAAAGATTAAGCCCTTACCTGCAAGAACTGCTGTGATTGGGATGGTTGCTGAACTGTGCTTTGTTGCTGTTGCTGCTCTTGCTGGCTTTGTTGCTGCTGTGTTATTGATACTGTCTGCGGCTGATGCTGCTGAGATGCAAAGGTAGGATATGCTGTCACCACCTGACTCATAAACATGGTAGTGGGTACCATGACTGTCCCACAGGCCATTGGGGCCGTCACCAACTTGGTAAGAAGCTGCTGTCCTTGAGGAAACCTGTGAAGGAAGAGAACAATGAAATCGACATGCATCTAGTTACTTCAGTGTCATTTTCAGATACATAAGCACCAGACATTAGACAATATATTATCAAATCAATTAATATATTGTCAAATTAGTTCTATTACATTTTTACAGACTTATAATGTAAAGGTGCCAATACTTTTGTCATGAACAAATATTATAAAGATTGTTGGTTACACTACCAGAAATTGAGAAATTGTGCATTTTGGTCTTTGTCACATTAGTTAGTGGCTAATGTTCACCAAGTACTTGTATTTAACATGTTTACTTTAATTATCTTATATTAAGTGTTGGGTGCCAATACTTTTGTCTGCGAGTAGTGGAGTTGATCATTGGTACTGCAGGACTACATGACAACATGATTAATGGTTGATTTGCTTAAAATCCTGCATCTTGTGTCACTTACTTACCGTATCGGTCTGTCCTGAGTGAAAGTGGCCACTGCCCCACTTTGGTTGGTGTTTTGGGGTAAACTGGATGCAATCTGTACCATGTTTGCAGATCCTGGCTGAGAGATCATCATAGTGTTATACAGTGAGGGGGGGAATGTGTTTTGAGGTTGGCTGTGCAGGGAAGTCTGCTGGCTATGTGCTGTTTGCAGAGACTGATGAGACTGTTGCTATATAGAGAAAAGAAAAAAGCTTTTTAGTCCATAAACAAGAAAGCGTTCAGAAACCTAAAATACTAAATCATGGAGAATCTTTTGTAGGGCTGCCAAATTATTTTAAGTTTATACATGTAAAGGAAAACAAGCAGTGCTATCTCTGCTTGGCAGTCAAAAATAAACTCCTTAAATGTATTGAGAGAGCCCTGCCTGTAAAAGTGTTAGGGTTAAGTGTTTTGGTGGTGGTTGGCAGGGATGGGGTTAATTACTATCCCTGCCAGGTACATGCGAGAATGTGGCTGTTCCCAAATTAGATAACTGGTGCTAATTGGTAACAACCACAGGATATAAAAAGGGAGCTTGAAGCTCTATAAGAGAGATGACTGCCAGTGAGCTGGTAACAAGAGAAAGTACTGTGTATTTATTCTTAAAGATTGTATGTTTTGTGACTGGTAAGCAGCTTAGCTGTCCGGTTTAGTTAAAGAAAACCAGTGAAGGCTTTGCCCAGCCTGGTACATTAAAGGAGTGGCTTAGCCGTCCCAACCCTTTAGTTAGGGAAACACAAGTTTAGTTAGTGCTCCCAATTGGAGTTAGGCTTTTGTTTTGTTTGTTTTCGTTTTATTTTGTGTGAACAATAACAGTGTGCAGGAAAGCCCTAAACTACAGTTTCTGTGTGTGGGTCACCTATTTAAAAGGCACCAGCCCAGCCTTGGCTGGGGGATGTATCAAAGTATGTTTAGCAACTGTGGTTTGAACAGTTCTATTTTTAACATGTCCTTCAGGAATGTCAAAGAGAAAGGAATGAATATATATATATATATATATATATATATATATATATATATATATATATATATACAGTACTGTGCAAAAGTTTTAGGCAGGTGTGAAAAAATGCTGTAAAGTAAGAATGCTTTCAAAAATAGACATGTTAATAGATTATATTTATCAATTAACTAAATGCAAAGTGAGTGAACAGAAGAAAAATCTAAATCAAATCCATATTTGGTGTGACCACCCTTGCCTTCAAAACAGCATCAAGCATCAATTCTTCTAGGTACACTTGCACACAGTTTTTGAAGGAACTTCGGCAGGTAGGTTGGCCCAAACATCTTGGAGAACTAACCACAGTTCTTCTGTGGATTTAGGCAGCCTCAGTTGCTTCTCTCTCTTCATGTAATCCCAGACAGACTTCGATGATGTTGAGATCAGGGCTCTGTGGGGGCCATACCATCACTTCAGGACTCCTTGTTCTTCTTTACGCTGAAGATAGTTCTTAATGACTTTAAGCTGTATGTTTGGGGTCGTTGTCATGCTGCAGAATAAATTTGGGGCCAATCAGATGCCTCCCTGATGGTATTGCATGATGGATAAGTATCTGCCTGTACTTCTCAGCATTGAGGAGACCATTAATTCTGACCAAATCCCCAACTCCATTTGCAGAAATGCAGCCCCAAACTTACAAGGAACCTCCACCATGCTTCACTCTTGCCTGCAGACACTCATTCATGTACGCTCTCCAGCCCTTGAACAAACTGCCTTCTGCTACAGCCAAATATTTCAAATTTTGACTCATCAGTCCAGAGCACCTGCTGCCATTTTTCTGCACCCCAGTTCCTGTGTTTTCATGCATAGTTGAGTCGCTTGGCCTTGTTTCCACGTTGGAGGTATGGCTTTTTGGCCGCAAGTCTTCCATGAAGGCCACTTCTGACCAGACTTCTCCGGACAGTAGATGGGTGTACCAGGGTCCCACTGTTTTCTGCCAGTTCTGAGCTGATGGCACTGCTGGACATCTTCCGATTGCGAAGGGAAGTAAGCATGATGTGTCTTTCATCTGCTGCAGTAAGTTTCCTTGGCCGACCACTGCATCTACGGTCCTCAAGCGTTGCCCGTTTCTTTGTGCTTCTTCAAAGAGCTTGGACAGCACATCTGGAAACCCCTGTCTGCCTTGAAATTTCTGCCTGGGAGAGACCTTGCTGATGCAGTATAACTACCTTGTGTCTTGTTGCTGTGCTCAGTCTTGCCATGGTGTATGACTTTTGACAGTAAACTGTCTTCAGCAACCTCACCTTGTTAGCTGAGTTTGGCTGTTCCTCACCCAGTTTTATTCCTCCTACACAGCTGTTTCTGTTTCAGTTAATGATTGTGTTTCAACCTACATATTGAATTGATGATCATTAGCACCTGTTTGGTATAATTGTTTAATCATACACCTGACTATATGCCTACAAAATCCCTGACTTTGTGCAAGTGTACCTAGAAGAATTGATGCTGTTTTGAAGGCAAAGGGTTGTCACACCAAATATGGATTTGATTTAGATTTTTCTTCTGTTCACTCACTTTGCATTTAGTTAATTGATAAATATAATCTATTAACATGTCTATTTTTGAAAGCATTCTTACTTTACAGCATTTTTTCACACCTGCCTAAAACTTTTGCACAGTACTGTATATATACCTAAACTTGTAAACTAACTGTCAAGAAACTTCACAAGTGCCCTAATTAAGTTTTATTTGAGTGATGGTCATTAAGCATGGTCCTGGAAACTCACTTGTGTTAATGTGGTGTTTTGCTCTCTCAGTAAAAGCTGCTGCTGCTGCTGCTGTTGTTGTATGCTGATATGACCCGTGCTCATGCCTCCTTGGATTGGACTTGCTGGAATGACTTGTCCCTGCATTGTGATTGAGGTGGCCTGCTGCACTGTAGGTAGATTTCCACTGGAAAGCTGCACAGAACCAAAGTTTAGTCCACCAGCAGGCTGCTGCAGAAACATCTTAAAAGAAAAGTCAAACAATTTTTAACTAAGCTACACGTTCAACAAGTGAGGAAGTTTGTAAAGTCATCCAGATCAATATAATGCTTACCAATCAGAGTACTTGAAGAACTATTTTACCCCACATGCATGGCAACTCTACAGTGCATCAGATACTGTGATAGCTATTGAGATTTTTTAAACATGGTTCCAATGAATGTGTTCGGCTTTAGTTTGTTACTTATCGTTTTTATATGTTTACATGGGAATAAATCAATGTTCCCGTTTAAAATTGAGTCTCCTTCTCATGTAAAATCTCTGGGACCACCAATAGAAAGGCACAGAATAAAGAAAGGACCTTAATCTCAGAAAATATCATTTGAATCAATGCAGCCAGTAATTAGAATATCAACTAAATGAAAACCTGAGACAATCACTTTATAACTATACCAAAACTGGGGGGCTGGCCAACAGTCAATATAGTGTGGCACACCTGCAGTCCTTGTCCCTGAACCATTTGGAGCTGCTCCTGAATCTTTTGTAACTCGTCTTGCTGTCTCTGGATGTTTGCCTCGATCATTCGTGTCCTCTGTTCCAGTTGATCTTTGAGATGCTGCATTGCTCCAAGCTGGGCGGAGAACTGCAACATGGGCTAAACAGAAGTATGTATGTATATATATATATATATACAGTACTGTGCAAAAGTTTTAGGCAGGTGTGAAAAAAATGCTGTAAAGTAAGAATGCTTTCAAAAATAGACATGTTAATAGATTATATTTATCAATTAACAAAATGCAAAGTGAGTGAACAGAAGAAAAATCTAAATCAAATCCATATTTGGGGTGACAACCCTTTGCCTTCAAAACAGCATCAATTCTTCTAGGTACACTTGCACAAAGTCAGGGATTTTGTAGGCATATAGTCAGGTGTATGATTAAACAATTATACCAAACAGGTGCTAATGATCATCAATTCAATATGTAGGTTGAAACACAATCATTAACTGAAACAGAAACAGCTGTGTAGGAGGAATAAAACTGGGTGAGGAACAACCAAACTCAGCTAACAAGGTGAGGTTGCTGAAGACAGTTTACTGTCAAAAGTCATACACCATGGCAAGACTGAGCACAGCAAGAAGACACAAGGTAGTTATACTGCATCAGCAAGGTCTCTCCCAGGCAGAAATTTCAAGGCAGACAGGGGTTTCCAGATGTGCTGTCCAAGCTCTTTGAAGAAGCACAAAGAAACGGGCAACGTTGAGGAACGAGACGCAGTGGTCGGCCAAGGAAACTTACTGCAGCAGATGAAAGACACATCATGCTTGCTTCCCTTCGCAATCGGAAGATGTCCAGCAGTGCCATCAGCTCAGAATTGGCAGAAAACAGTGGGACCCTGGTACACCCATCTACTGTCCGGAGAAGTCTGGTCAGAAGTGGCCTTCATGGAAGACTTGTGCCAAAAGCCATACCTCCGACGTGGAAACAAGGCCAAGCTGCATGAAAACACAGGAACTGGGGTGCAGAAAAATGGCAGCAGGTGCTCTGGACTGATGAGTCAAAATTTGAAATATTTGGCTGTAGCAGAAGGCAGTTTGTTCACCAAGGGCTGGAGAGCGGTACACGAATGAGTGTCTGCAGGCAACAGTGAAGTATGGAGGAGGTTCCTTGCAAGTTTGGGGCTGCATTTCTGCAAATGGAGTTGGGGATTTGGTCATAATTAATGGTCTCCTCAATGCTGAGAAGTACAGGCAGATACTTATCCATCATGCAATACCATCAGGGAGGCATCTGATTGGCCCCAAATTTATTCTGCAGCATGACAACGACTCCAACATACAGCTTAAAGTCATTAAGAACTATCTTCAGCGTAAAGAAGAACAAGGAGTCCTGAAAGTGATGGTATGGCCCCACAGAGCCCTGATCTCAACATCATCGAGTCTGTCTGGGATTACATGAAGAGAGAGAAGCAACTGAGGCTGCTTAAATCCACAGAAGAACTGTGGTTAGTTCTCCAAGATGTTTGGGCCAACCTACCTGCCGAGTTCCTTCAAAAACTGTGTGCAAGTGTACCTAGAAGAATTGATGCTTGATGCTGTTTTGAAGGCAAAGGGTGGTCACACCAAATATGGATTTGATTTAGATTCTTCTTCTGTTCACTCACTTTGCATTTAGTTAATTGATAAATATAATCTATTAACATGTCTATTTTTGAAAGCATTCTTACTTTACAGCATTTTTTCACACCTGCCTAAAACTTTTGCACAGTACTGTATATATATATATATACACATACATACACACACACACACACACACACAAACACCTGAAATGCATCTGTATCTTAAAACCAACATTTTGTAAAATACCAAAAAAATTTAAAAGAAGAAATGTTAGCCATTGTGCAAAATTTGGGGGGGGGCGGAAGCAGGGGCTGCTTAATTAATGTCTATCATTATTAATCTCCAATTTAAACTCCAATCTCACGCTCCTTCTCTGACTAGTGTTTTGCTTTCTAGCTAATGTGTAGACTCCTTAATCGTGCTTCACTTTGAAACATGGCTAATCCACATCACTTTGTTCTCTCGTCCGATTTGGACGACTCTGATCACAAAACAAGATTTCCTACCTGCTCCATCCTGCAGCCTCTCTCTCGCTTGCTTCAGCGGCTCCATTACCAGTTGCCTCTCTGAATATCAGGTCTTCAGCCCAGCGCCCGCAGCACTCAAAACGCCTCAACTCCCTTTGCAGCTTCATTACAAAGATTGGCCCATTGCCAAACTTTTAAAAGCATTATTCGACAAAGGAATCAACATTCCCATTGGCGGCAACTGGCTCGCTCTCTTCAATCTGTACTGCAAAACAATGTCTGCCAAGCCTGTCTTCGCTCCTTGCCTGCAAGCAACCACAAGCAGACGGCCCTCCACCATTCCACGCATGGCATCTGCCCCCACAGAGCCCACTCATCTCTGCGCTTCAATACAAAATCCTCTTTCTCATCTTCACCCAACCATCTTTAACGATTTGAAAGACCTCATACAGCCCATTGCCAACTCCATTTCAACTATTAATGCCCGACTCGACATTCGAAAGCCGCGGCACCCCTTCAGCAACAGCAGCCGTTCCCACCCTGTCTTCAATCTCCTATCCCGCAGCAGCTTCCTCCTCCGGTACCTCAGTCCCAGTCTCTACCATTGAAATCCCCGAATACAATTTAGCATCAACAATTGCATCTGGCTCTCATTCAGCCTCTACCATCAGGTGCCACTCTCTCTCCAAATATTTGAAAGCAAATAATAGAAGGTAAGGATATCAATTTAGTCTCCATTCTTATCGCTACATCTGAGTTTTTTGGACCACCGCGTTCTGGACTGTGGGAACCTGACAGTCACCCTCAAATCCCAAGACCCATGCCTTCTAAAATATTTAACCCTTGGAGACTTTATCGCATTCTCAATCTACCGTGACGTTCTCTCCACAGTTTATCCTCACCGCAGCCAAGAATTGGATCAATATTTATTTTACATAGTGGAGCTCTATGTTCGCTATGGGGCTACTATGTTTTATAAGTACCACGAGGTTTTTTCAGCTAAAGCCGCTTCCATTTTATCAGCTGACAATCATATCATGGACTGGTCCTCTCCTGATTTGGATCTCTTCAACCGCATTTTCAGCAGCCTGCGAGCCAATACCTGCAGAGTCTGCTCATCCACAGCCCTCTCTACCCACCTCTGTCCAAAAGCAGCTTCAACATCATTCAAAACAGGTTTTCGCTCCACCCCTCCACGCTTCAGTTCAAGATTATCTGCTCCAAACCCTATCCACGCATCAGCTCCACCCGACAGATCTTCAATCCGCGATAGACACGACCACAATATTAAGTTCTCTGGTTCCAAACAGATCTGTAATAACTTCAATTCCTCAGTCTTTTACCTTCCTTCCTGCAAATTCCTTCATATCTGCAGCTTCTGTGGCGATGCCCACTTCAGATCTATCTGTCCACCCCGTCCCAAATGACAATCAAAGCTGTTAGTGGTTTCCACTCCTATCAACATTCCAGCCTTATCAGAAGAGCTTCATCACCACTCAGATAAATCACCTCCTATCCCATCAATGGCCTCTCATACAGATTCTCCACCGGCCTCTACGAAATCCCATCATCTTCCTACATCTGCAAAAATCTGCACTCCTCTCTAACCAAACCTCAAATCGTCAGCTCTATCATTCAAGCAGAAATAAACAAAGGTTTTATGGTTGGACCGTTTTCTGCTCCTCCATTTCCCATTTATCGCATCAATTCCATAGGCATCGCTACCCGTAAATACTCAGGCAAAAAGTGCATCATCATCATCATCAATCTATCAGCCCTTCGAGGAAGCCTTACAAGCAGCATAAACTCTCTCATTTTTCATGATCAGTTCTCCTTGCATTGTATTATGATATCAGACGCTATCAAATTTATCAAAATAGCAGGCCAAGGTTCATGGCTAGCCAAAGCAGATATATCAGACGCTTTCAAGGTGATGCCTATTCACCCCTCCCTACGCCACCTTTCGGAATTTGCTGGAACGATAAATATTATTTCTCCACTCAGCTCACCTTCGGCTGCCGTAGCAGCCCCAAAATATTCAACACTCTCAGAAGCACTTTACTGGATCCTTCTCAACTCTCGCCATGTTCCATTCCTCCTCCACTTGATGGATGACTTTCTCCTCATCTCTCCTCCATCACATCCTCCAGCACAAGCAATTAATCAACTGAAAACCCTGTTCACCTCACTTGGCGTTCCACTTTCCGAAGACAAAACCATCAGTCTGGTCCATTCTCTGGAATTTCTAGGGATAATGACAAATAAAATTCGAAGCCAGGCTTCTGCCAAGCTAGAACGCATTCGCTCCCTCATCAATTTCAGCTTTCCTTCTACATCAAGAAACAAGACTTTCTATCTCAACTTTACTCTACCATTTCAACTTCGCTTTATGCATTATCCCCCAGGGCAGAACATTCATCTCTTGTCTCCTCACACTCTCCACAACAGCCAAGAACCTAAACTCCTACATCAATATATCCTCCAAGGCTAGGAAAGACATAAAAACATGGGCCACGTTAATCTCCCAATGGAACGGCCTCTCCTTGTTCTAGGACAACTGCATCTCAGCATCCCATGATCTCGCTCTCTTTACCGACGCTTCATTCATCGGATTCGGCGGCTTTCTCGGTTCCCAATGGTTCTCTAGCAATTGGCCCCCCGAAATCCGGAGTTTATCCACCCACCTTAAATCTACAGCTCTCCTTGAAATCTACCCCATCGTTACAGCCGCCCACCAATGGTCAAGGAAATCAATTATTTTTTATAACGACAACAAACCCACAGTCCACATTATCAACAAAGGACGCTCTTTCTCCCCCCTCGTCATGAAACTACTTCAACGTCTAATTTGGATCTCAGTCTCTTGCAACTTCAAGCCCGCTACCTTTCTGGTAACCATAATAATGCTGCTGATGCCCTGACTCGCACCTCCTCATCTGGCTCCGGACCCCCAAAACCAAACAACTCCATCAAGGTCATTTCATCCAACTATCAAAAATGGATTCTCCAATATGCCACTACTCCTCCATGACAAAGTACCTCTCCCTTAAAGAACCTTACCTTCCCTCAGACCCACTATTCATTGATTCCTCCCGCACAATTATATCCCGTTATTGGTTTGAATCCCATCTCACTACCCTTTCCAGAGCTGGCCTTCTGCCCCAATTCTATACCCCTCATTCATTTAGAATCGGGGCAGCTACATCCGCAGCGAAAGCCAACATCAATCTCCAGCTAATCAAAAAAATGGGATGATGGACCTCTGCAGCAATACATCCGTTCATCCCCTACGACATAGCAGCAGCCCATCAAAAAAATGGCAAGCATGCCCGGAATGGGGGCCACCAGATGTTTTCCCCTATAGAAACGGGATTTTTTTCCTCTCCACTGATCAGCAGGTAATCACATTACCATCCCACACTACCCTCCCTCTACCCTCCCTCTCTTCCTGTCCCTTCCTTTCCCGTCTTCTTTCTAGCTGTCTTGTTTTTATGTTATACACCGGTGTGACTATTGTTTGCTTCATAGTGAGGGTTTCTGCGGGGAGCCGGGGGTCCATCCTTTGGTGGGGTAAGTGTGGATTCAATCCTCCGACCTCAGGACAGCCACACTATCTCGTCCTCGCACTAGGAGGGTTCTCACCGAGTGAGTCAGAGGGGACCTCCAGCCACAATATCCTTGCACAGCTCGTGTGCCTATTTACCTCACCACGTGAGGTGCTGTTCTTCTTTCGCTCGGGGCGTGGCCCGCCTTATGCTTTCAGTGCCCGAGTCCCAAACTAACCCATCTCTCTGTCCCAGGTTCCCTGCGGGACACTTTCCTGCTCCCGGCTTCAGAGGCCTGTGCCTCACCCCATTCGAGGGCAGCACCAGACCAGTCAGGGAACCCTTTAATATCTCTCCTTTCAGGTCCTAATGCAACTGGACTATTCCTACCACCCCGAGAGGCTCCTCTGCCGAGCAGAGCCCTTTTATATGTTTTCAGATCCTCAAACGTGACCTTCGACCAAGCTTGGTCCTCGTGCAAAGGACAGCTTCTCGATCAGGATCTCTTTCCTGTCCTAATTTCAAGCCTGGGCCTCACTAAGCCCGCTACTAATTCCCTATATGTTGGTCCAGGCTCTCTCCGCTCGCTACTGTCTTACTAACAGCTCGTTTCTGCTTCCTCTGCTCTATCCTTACAGCCCCGGCAAACACCCCATTAATACACAAATATTCCTTTGCAAGTTTGAAGGCCAGTGACATAAAATTAAAGTCTTTCTTTTTCAGTGAACTCCATTTGTATGAAACCCACTATTGTGTTGACCAGTGTATAAACACATCCAATGTTCTCACCTGTGACATGCTGGGTGGAATCTGCAGAGTCGCAGGCTGCTGGGTGATCATGGGTGTGGCCATAGCCTGGCCAGTGTTTTGAGAACTCATTGATTGCTAGTCAAAGAAAAAAAAAAGGAAGGAACAGATTTTGACACAAGAAGTAGACTTGTCTACATTAAATATTCGTCTTCCTAGTGATATTCTTTGATGACAAAGCCGTATTAGAAGATACAGTAATTAAAAAAGGAAATATGCTGCAGATTTACCAGCATTCTTTAAACAACACTACATCTGTAGTGTGAATGTATTGCATGCTTTAAACCCCACTATATCTGTATTGTGAATGTATTACATTTGCAAATATATACTAAACTCACTTCTTATATTCTGCAGTAATAATTCAAGAAATATACACATTATTATTACGATTTATATATAACATTTCTTATGTTCTTATAAAGAAGATATGCAAAGTTTAACAGTTTTGATCCTCACCTGGCTGACCTGGCTGCTTATTGATGATCTCCTCTGTGAAGGCATTTCAATTGCTGAAGCCACAGACTGTGAGGGTGTGCTGGTTTCTGTTTGTAGCTTTGTGGGGGTTGCTATTTATAAAAAAAATAAAAATAAAATAAAAGTATATATAATATATATATATATATATATATATATATATATATATATATATATATATATATATATATACAGTACTGTGCAAAAGTTTTAGGCAGGTGTGAAAAATGCTGTAAAGTAAGAATGCTTTCAAAAATAGACATGTTAATAGATTATATTTATCAATTAACTAAATGCAAAGTGAGTGAACAGAAGGAAAATCTAAATCAAATCAATATTTGGTGTGACCACCTTTGCCTTCAAAACAGCATCAATTCTTCTAGGTACACTTGCACAAAGTCAGGGATTTTGTAGGCATATAGTCAGGTGTATGATTAAACAATTATACCAAACAGGTGCTAATGATCATCAATTCAATATGTAGGTTGAAACACAATCATTAACTGAAACAGAAACAGCTGTGTAGGAGGAATAAAACTGGGTGAGGAACAGCCAAACTCAGCTAACAAGGTGAGGTTGCTGAAGACAGTTTACTGTCAAAAGTCATACACCATGGCAAGACTGAGCACAGCAACAAGACACAAGGTAGTTATACTGCATCAGCAAGGTCTCTCCAGGCAGAAATTTCAAGGCAGACAGGGATTCCAGATGTGCTGTCCAAGCTCTTTTGAAGAAGCACAAAGAAACGGCAACGTTGAGGAACGTGAGCGCAGTGGTCGGCCAAGAAACTTACTGCAGCAGATGAAAGACACATCATGCTTACGTCCTTCAAGCAATCGGAAGATGTCCAGCAGTGCCATCAGCTCAGAACTGGCAGAAAACAGTGGGACCCTGGTACACCCATCTACTGTCGGAGAAGTCTGGTCAGAAGTGGCCTTCATGGAAGACTTGTGGCCAAAAGCCATACCTCCGGCGTGGAAACAAGGCCAAGCGACTCAACTATGCACGAAAACACAGGAACTGGGGTGCAGAAAAATGGCAGCAGGTGCTCTGGACTGATGAGTCAAAATTTGAAATATTTGGCTGTAGCAGAAGGTAGTTTGTTCGCCGAAGGGCTGGAGAGCGCATACCTAATGAGTGTCTGCAGGCAACAGTGAAGCATTGTGGAGGTTCCTTGCAAGTTTGGGGCTGCATTTCTGCAAAATGGAGTTGGGGATTTGGTCATAATTAATGGTCTCCTCAATGCTGAGAAGTACAGGCAGATACTTATCCATCATGCAATACCATCAGGGAGGCATCTGATTGGCCCCAAATTTATTCTGCAGCATGACAACAACCCCAAACATACAGCGAAAGTCATTAAGAACTATCTTCAGCGTAAAGAAGAACAAGGAGTCCTGGAAGTGATGGTATGGCGCCCACAGAGCCCTGATCTCAACATCATCGAGTCTGTCTGGGATTACATGAAGAGAGAGAAGCAACTGAGGCTGCCTAAATCCACAGAAGAACTGTTAGTTAGTTCTCCAAGATGTTTGGGCCAACCTACCTGCCGAGTTCCTTCAAAAACTGTGTGCAAGTGTACCTAGAAGAATTGATGCTTGATGCTGTTTTGAAGGCAAAGGGTGGTCACACCAAATATGGATTTAATTTAGATTTTTCTTCTGTTCACTCACTTTGCATTTAGTTAATTGATAAATATAATCTATTAACATGTCTATTTTTGAAAGCATTCTTACTTTACAGCATTTTTTCACACCTGCCTCAAAACTTTTGCACAGTACTGTATATATATATATATACAGTACTGTGCAAAAGTTTTAGGCAGTGTGAAAAAATGCTGTAAAGCAAGAATGCTTTCAAAAATAGACATGTTAATAGTTTATATTTATCAATTAACAAAATGCAAAAGTGAGTGAACAGAAGAAAAATCTACATCAAATCAATATTTGGTGTGACCACCCTTTGCCTTCAAAACAGCATCAATTCTTCTAGGTACACTTGCACACAGTTTTGGAAGGAACTCGGCAGGTAGGTTGGCCCAAACATCTTGGAGAACTAACCACAGTTCTTCTGTGGATTTAAGCAGCCTCAGTTGCTTCTCTCTCTTCATGTAATCCCAGACAGACTCGATGATGTTGAGATCAGGGCTCTGTGGGGGCCATACCATCACTTCCAGGACTCCTTGTTCTTCTTTACGCTGAAGATAGTTCTTAATGACTTTCTCTGTATGTTTGGGGTCGTTGTCATGCTGCAGAATAAATTTGGGGCCAATCAGATGCCTCCTCCCTGATGGTATTGCATGATGGATAAGTATCTGCCTGTACTTCTCAGCATTGAGGAGACCATTAATTCTGACCAAATCCCCAACTCCATTTGCAGAAATGCAACCCCAAACTTGCAAGGAACCTCCACCATGCTTCACTGTTGCCTGTAGACACTCATTCGTGTACGCTCTCCAGCCCTTCGGTGAACAAACTGCCTTCTGCTACAGCCAGATATTTCAAATTTTGACTCATCAGTCCAGAGCACCTACTGCCATTTTTCTGCACCCCAGTTCCTGTGTTTTCGCATAGTTGAGTCGCTGGCCTTGTTTCCACGCCGAGGTATGGCTTTTGGCCGCAAGTCTTCCATGAAGGCCACTTCTGACCAGACTTCTCCGGATAGTAGATGGGTGTACCAGGGTCCCACTGTTTTCTGCCAGTTCTGAGCTGATGGCACTGCTGGACATCTTCCGATTCATGAAGGGAAGTAAGCATGATGTGTCTTTCATCTGCTGCAGTAAGTTTCTTGGCCGACCACTGCGCCTACGGTCCTCAACGCTGTCTGCTTCTTTGTGCTTCTTCAAAAGAGCTTGGACAGCACATCTGGAAACCCCTGTCTGCCTTGAAATTTCTGCCTGGGAGAGACCTTGCTGATGCAGTATAACTACCTTGTGTCTTGTTGCTGTGCTCAGTCTTGCCATGGTGTATGACTTTGACAGTAAACTGTCTTCAGCAACCTCACCTTGTTAGCTGAGTTTGGCTGTTCCTCACCCAGTTTTATTCCTCCTACACAGCTGTTTCTGTTTCAGTTAATAATTGTGTTTCAACCTACATATTGAATTGATGATCATTAGCACCTGTTTGGTATAATTGTTTAATCATACACCTGACTATATGCCTACAAAATCCCTGACTTTGTGCAAGTGTACCTAGAAGAATTGATGCTGTTTTGAAGGCAAAGGGTTGTCACACCAAATATGGATTTGATTTAGATTTTTCTTCTGTTCACTCACTTTGCATTTATTTAATTGATAAATATAATCTATTAACATGTCTATTTTGAAAGCATTCTTACTTTACAGCATTTTTTCACACCTGCCTAAAACTTTTGCACAGTACTGTATATATATATATATATATATATATATATATATATATATATATATATATATATATATATATATATATGCAGAATACAACTGTATATTATATATATATATGCAGAATACAACTGTATATTATTAAATGCTTATGATAAGGTTATTAAGCCGGAAAAATTATACATAACACATTATCTTATTAAGAGTAACCTACATGTACACTTTTACATATCCATTAAATCAAATTAAAACTGAACCGTTCATGAATATTCATGCAGCAAGTCTACAATACTTACAAGTCGGGTCAGACACTACAGTGTGGGATGAGGACTTCCGTGAACTCCTCGAAGAGGCTGAAGGAGTCCGATCAAATCTTTCCAGAGCCTCCTTTAGACTGACAGTGTTCAGCTGGGAATCCGACCCAGAGTCTTGATTCTGTGCACACATACAATCATTTCTTTAGAAGTGTCTGTGTCTTTAATATTCAAGCAACTGTAAATGAAAGAGCTTTATTTGAAGAATAAAACAGTATAAAACTAGCAAGAAATCACTTACAATAGTTGCAGTACTGTTATTCAGTACTGTATTGCTTAGCACATTAATATTATTGTATTCTCTGAAATGTCTTTACCTTTGCATACACTACGTCTTTACCTTTACAGTATTCTACAACTGTAATAGTTATAAAGAGCTTTACCAGTAAGATTTATGAATAACTACAGCAAGTCCTTGTGACCAGGTCAATGAAGACCAACTCACTAAGAAAAACAATTTTTCTCGTAGTCTCTGTATTTCCTTCAACTATTTTCTCTCTATATGAGGACATTTTACTCTTATGTGGTTATAACAGGGATTTCACCAGAGCAATACAACTCATATTGCTGTTCTGAGATGAAGAGTGCATTGAAATGCAAGTCAGAAATGCCAGTCTAAAATGGGGTCACCTTAACTGCAGCCACCTCATGTGGAGTATCTTCAATCCCAAGCTCTCTTCTTCGTTCCGCTCTTACCTCATCATAGCTGTACAACACATAAAATGTAGTTTAGATCATTTTTTGGGAAAGATTCCTCAAGGCTGGTTGCAAGGAAGTGAGGTGGGGAAAGTATTAGCTATGCACTGAAGGACTTAGGACAAGCATCAGAGACTGGAGCCTGTGCAGGGGTAGTACAGTATGCCTCCCCACATCAGTTCCTTAAAAATCAGCCGTAAAATCTGTTGGAAGCAATGCTTGCTTAAAATACTTCAGGGCACAAAATTCCAACTCATCACGTATATATTCTCTAAAACATTGGCAACAAAAATATGAGAAGTTCAACCATGCTCACATTGTCTATTGACAAAGAATGACTTATAAAGTATTAAATGGTATTTCTGAATTCTGAAGAAGTGTACAAGGTACAATTACAATTGTATTATATGGTTCACTTTACCTTACTACAGTGTGTGTACAGACAATGAACTCAGGTCTAGAGTTCCACTGGTGGTAAGTGATATAGTAGTGGGTCTGAAGCCAAATCCACTGCTGTCCTTTGGTCAAGAATCTGTAATAACATGATTTTCCCTTCCCATACTGCATTACTAGAAAACAAAAAGAATGACCACAGTCAATCTGATACACTATCTAGACATTATTGCTGGGAACCAATTGTCCTGAAAGATCATTCTTATTGTACACGAGTGGCTCAACATCTCTTATGCCATGGGCATTGCTAGGTCCTACAGTATATTCAGTCACATTATATCAACATGACAATGGATACCAAGGCCATGGATATCACAAGAAAATTAAAACAATCATTATATTTTAAAGTAATTAACATGCAGACACACTATAATTCAAGTATTAATTTAGAATATTGTATGTCACAGAGAAATAACAAACATTAAAAATATTGATGGTGTTGCATGATGCTTCAAAGGAGGACAGAGGCAGGGATAGAGAGCTCTGTGTAGTGAGGGAGTTTTTAAAATGTTATTAAGGGACATTTTACCAAATTTCAATCAGAAACATTTACTAACTATTGATAAAAGTGGTGGGAATAAATTGTGTCAATATAAAGACTCAGAAAAGCCAAGTGCTGACAAAAAGTGTCAAAATACAGATCTATCACTGCCGATATCACCTCTTAAGCAAAGTCAGGGCGAAAACAACCCTGAGAGAAAAAAAAAGAAATAAATAGTCAATGAAGCAATATCTGACGAACTGAAAAACCTTTGAAAGATGTTGGAGAACTTAATTAATAATATGGAAATTAAAAATCAACAATAAGTCTACACAAATAGAAGAAGCTGAATCTTGAGTATCTTATGCAGAAGATGTGATAAGGAAACAGGACTCTGGTCGGTATAAACCTAACCGAACAGGTAGTAATTAAAAGAGAAACTTGAAGATTTTCAGAAGAGAGCTAGACAAAAAAAATAAACACATTTGTTGTCTTGCTGAGGGAAGCGAAGGTACTATCTGTACAGAATTTATTTAACAACTCCTGACTGACACTTTCGGAAGAGTCGTTAACGGAATTTCATTCAAAGTGGAATGAGTGCACAGAATTGGAACAGGGAAGAAGGGAGGCTTTGAGTCCCCAAGACCAATAACTGCCAATTTACTTTGATACAAGGACAAACAGAAAATACTATGATTGGCTCAACAAACATCAACTCTGAAACAAGGAGCGCCAAATTTCATTCTGTGGAGACTTTTCAGCTGAAGTTCAGCGCAAAAGAATGGAGTTTAACCAGGTGAAAAAAAATAATAAAAAGGACAAAAATGTGAGATATGGCATGATTTACCCAGCTTGGCTCCGTGTCAGTAAGGGTTATCTCCTCAAAATGGTCCAGGAAGCTGAAAAGTTTATTCGGGACACATTTACGTCAGAGTGTGTGGAGATGAAAGAGTTGACTGACAGAAAGGATATTCATCTCAAGAAAGATGAATAATGTAAACATGGTAATGCTTAGCACAGGTTACTAAATCTAATTATAACTAAGGCTATGATTTTGGCACAATAATTTTTTGCACATTTCACAGGCGAGGTGCGGCAAAAAACCAAGAAGTCACGGAAAGGTCACCAAATAATTTAGTTTTAGCTACATCAACAAACACAAGAAATTTTAAATAGTACACAAAAACCAATAATATAAAGACATACAAAACATACTTTGACATCATTTCTGGTCGGAGTCGAGGGTCTGCGACCCTGTGCGAAAAGTTGGGATTACGTCATCTACAATATTAATGCGACGTGCTTTTTTGGAAAGGCGTACAGCCTTAACAGATCATCAGACCTTTCATCTGTCAGTCCAAAATAACTACAATAAATCTCTCTCACTGTCACATACCCACATTTCTGAATAATGTTTGAAATTCCACCTTTCGGATTCTGTTGGTTGAGAGGACGAGTGTACCAACGACGTCGCTTTAGATTTTTTTTAATCCTCTTGGATAGAGGTACAAACTCAGCACATCTACTTAAATGTAAATGTATCCAATTTTGCGAATGCAGTCTGTATTTAAAATATGAACAGCTGCAACCACTTTGCGCAGTCAAAAGGGCTGCGAAACGATGCGTCCTGTACAGCAAATAGTGAAGCTGCACAGCTTTTAGCTGTCTGCGCCTGGCACATCGCATTCATCTGCAGCAGTGTGGAGTAGTGGTTAGGGCTCTGGATTCTTGACCGGAGGGTTGTGGGTTTCAATCCCAGGTGGGGAACACCGCTGCTGTACCCTTGAGCAAGGTACTTTACCTAGAAATCTCCAATAAAAACTCAACTGTATAAATGGGTAATTGTATGTAAAAATAATGTGTAAAAATAATTTAATTGTATGTAAAAATAATGTGATATCTTGTAACAATTGTAAGTCGCCCTGGATAAGGGCGTCTGCTAAGAAATAAATAATCTGAAACAGAAGTACTGTATGAACCCGGCTTTTTTTTCACAGACAGCATGTGTAAAGAAAGCCTCTAAGTTGATAAACTTCTGCTCTCTGATGCATTTGTTCTGTCTTTACAGAAAACAGCTCACTCACAATTTTTTTCGCATTTTAGATGTCACCAATTTACATGCTAGCTCGTTCAGCTGTCTCATTCACTGACCTATACAGCTACACGTAAATGCTGTGTGCATACACAGCCAAACAAATTACAGATACTCGCAGATTTGTATTTTAAGTGTATGACATACTGCATTTTTTTTAAAGGAAATAAAGGAAACGCCTAATCAAAAGTGTAATTTTTGTGACCTCTGTGACAAAATCTTAGCCTTAATTATCATTAATTAGTTATTAGAGTGTTAACTTGATATGTACAGTACTGTGCAAAAGTTTTAGGCAGGTGTGAAAAAATGCTGTAAAGTAAGAATGCTTTCAAAAATAGACATGTTATTAGATTATATTTATCAATTAACTAAATGCAAAGTGAGTGAACAGAAGAAAAATCTACATCAAATCAATATTTGGTGTGACCACCCTTTGCCTTCAAAACAGCATCAATTCTTCTAGGTACACTTGCACACAGTTTTTGAAGGAACTCGGCAGGTAAGTTGGCCCAAACATCTTGGAGAACTAACTAACAGTTCTTCTGTGGATTTAGGCAGCCTCAGTTGCTTCTCTCTCTTCATGTAATCCCAGACAGACTCGATGATGTTGAGATCAGGGCTCTGTGGGGGCCATACCATCACTTCCAGGACTCCTTGTTCTTCTTTATGCTGAAGATAGTTCTTAATGACTTTCGCTGTATGTTTGGGGTCGTTGTCATGCTGCAGAATAAATTTGGGGCCAATCAGATGCCTCCCTGATGGTATTGCATGAAGGATAAGTATCTGCCTGTACTTCTCAGCATTGAGGAGACCATTAATTCTGACCAAATCCCCAACTCCATTTGCAGAAATGCAGCCCCAAACTTGCAAGGAACCTCCACCATGCTTCACTGTTGCCTGCAGACACTCATTTGTGTACCGCTCTCAGCCTTTCGGTGAACAAACTGCCTTCTGCTGCAGCCAAATATTTCAAATTTTGACTCATCAGTCCAGAGCACCTGCTGCAATTTTTCTGCACCCCAGTTCCTGTGTTTTCGTGCATAGTTGAGTCGCTTGGCCTTGTTTCCACGTCGGAGGTATGGCTTTTTGGCCGCAAGTCTTCCATGAAGGCCACTTCTGACCAGACTTCTACGGACAGGAGATGGGTGTACCAGGGTCCCACTGTACGGTCCTCAACGTTGCCCGTTTCTTTGTGCTTCTTCAAAAGAGCTTGGACAGCACATCTGGAAACCCCTGTCCGCCTTGAAATTTCTGCCTGGGAGAGACCTTGCTGATGCAGCATAACTACCTTGTGTCTTGTTGCTGTGCTCAGTCTTGCCATGGTGTATGACTTTTGACAGTAAACTGTCTTCAGCAACCTCACCTTGTTAGCTGAGTTTGGCTGTTCCTCACCCAGTTTTATTCCTCCTACACAGCTGTTTCTGTTTCAGTTAATGATTGAATCATACACCTGACTATATGCCTACAAAATCCCTGACTTTGTGCAAGTGTACCTAGAAGAATTGATGCTGTTTTGAAGGCAAAGGGTGGTCACACCAAATATGGATTTGATTTAGATTTTTCTTCTGTTCACTCACTTTGCATTTAGTTAATTGATAAATATAATCTATTGACATGTCTATTTTTGAAAGCATTCTTACTTTACAGCATTTTTTCACACCTGCCTAAAACTTTTGCACAGTACTGTATATATTCTGTATATTGAACTTGCCTTTCTGCAAGAGACACATTTCAAAACAGATGGGTGGGCCATGTATTATTATCTTGCCGTATTTCTAAATCTAGGGGAGTTGCTATCTTAATAAAATATTAAGATTTACATTATTGATACATTCAAAGATAAAGAGGGGTGATTAAATGGCAATTAAAACTTTAATTCTAGCTAATAGTTACGCAACTAACATAAATAATAAATTATTTGCAAAGAAATATATAACCTGGGAGCAGCACCTGTAATCATAGCAGGGGATTTCAATACTACCTTTAATGCATGTATTGACCACTTGTACTTAGTACAAAAACCACTTCACTAGATGCAGTATAAATCCTGTTAATGTATTGTGTGAAGAGATTGGTCTCATGGATTGCTGGAGAACCCTTCATCCATCTGCAAGGGAATTTACTTTTTATTATTGTTCTCACCAGTCTATTTTATCCATTTTTACTACAGGTACCTGAATTGAACCAATTGGATAATTAGACCTTAACTATGAAATTAAACAGTTTACAATAAACAAAAAGCACACTCTTGGAAATACAGCACCTGCTTATTAAATGATAAGACATTTACTACATTTATTAGGGAAGAGAGTTATGACTTTTTATGTATTAAGACACATCCAGAAGCATCCCCTTTAATGTTATGGGACACAAAAGCTAATTTAGGAGGTAGAATCATTGCTTTTTCTGCATCAAAAACAAAAGAAAAAATGGAGTAAA
Source organism: Acipenser oxyrinchus oxyrinchus (assembly GCA_030684275.1). Classification (NCBI taxonomy): domain Eukaryota; kingdom Metazoa; phylum Chordata; class Actinopteri; order Acipenseriformes; family Acipenseridae; genus Acipenser; species Acipenser oxyrinchus. The sequence continues at coordinate 56,094,713 of CM060247.1, read as the reverse complement.
GAGCTGATTTCAGAGGTGGAAATCAAAAACGTTAATGAGAAATTCAAAAGATGCCCATCAAATAAAAACTATTCTGAACTAGTAAAGAAAAAGTTGTAACTACATAATATTCTAAATACTAAAGCAGAATTTGACATGAATCATATAAAAAGAGATTTTGGGGAAAAAAAAATCTAATTCTATTAAGCACATCAAAGAAACATCCTTTATTTCTGCAATCAAATTTAAAACCAACACTATAAATGTAGAAACAAATCCAGTAAAGATTAATAATGGATTTGTACATTTTTACAATAACTTATACTCTTCTAAATCACATTATAATACAATACTTTAATACATGATTTCCATTACACGAGAGTAGATGTTAAAACTTCATGCTGATTTGAACTCGGCTCTCGCCAAGACAAGCACCAACTAAGACGTAGCTTTACAGTAAACTAATGTGATCCATCTGTGTCTCCATCCATTTGCGCTTCCTTCCATATGATGATGTAGATATCCTTCTGTCTGGTGTTGATGGCTGAAGTGTAATGCTGGCTCCAGGGATCAGCTTATTGCCACCCTAGCGCATCAGCACACACAACGGCTGCGATGCTGGCTCCGGGGATCAACCACAGTGCGGTCTCCCCAGCGCATCAGCATGACAACTGTCTAGATTGAGCTAAGTAGGGTACATCTCTGGGGTCTTCAAGTGGGCACCTTCCATCCTCGGTGTTTCGTCGACTAGCCCACGACACCTCAAGAGGTCTTGACGGTGATTCCGGCGTCCCAGCATCACCCCCCTCTGTCCCCCACTCAACTCAGCCCAGCTTACTTACCCGTACATCAGCGTTTCTTTCTTTCTATTGTGCTTGAGATCCCCAGCCAGAATCTTTCCGTCTCAACCACAGCCAGTTGCTGCTCCTCTCTGTTGCTTCAGATAAGTTCTCACTGTGCGACCCAACTCTTGGCCACTGAATCCACATCTCTGAAAACCGGGTTGTAAATGTGCCACAAATCCTCGACAACCCACCTCCACTGGGTAAACCCGGACTCTCCATCCTCGCTGTTCCGCTTCAGTGTCTAGTTGAGCATACCGCAGTTTCTTCCTCTCATACGCCTCATCTACAGCATCCTCCCATGGCACTGTTAACTCTACCAGGTGAACAAGGCGTGCTGATCCAGACCACAAGACAATATCTGGTCGAAGGTTAGTGGTGGCAATCTCAGGTGGAAAAATAAGCCGCTGACCAACATCTGCCAGCATTTTCCAGTCTCTAGCAGCTTCCAGTTGTCCTGGGCGAGGATTGGTTTTAACACCTTTTCTTGGTGGTTGCTCTCCTGGGTGGAGGAATGTTGTCTTTTGTGTGTAATGTTTTGATGGAACAGGTGGCAACTTATTGGTCATGTTACGCTTGTCTTCCAATGCTAAGGCCAAACATCGCAGCTCCTGGTCATGGCGTCAAGTAAACCGTCCTTGGCTAAGAGCAACCTTACATCCTGTCAAAATGTGCCTTAATGTTGCAGGTGATGAACACAAAGGACATGAGGGATCCTCTCCTACCCAGAGGTTTAGGTTCTGTGGTGATGGTAGAGCATCATATGTTGACCTGATGAGGAAACTGATCCTGCTCTGTTCCATTGACCATAGGTCTTACCAGCCAATCTTGCATTGTTCCATACTCTCCCATCTCATCCATTCTCCCTGCTTGGCCTGGGAAATGGCCTTTATGCACCTCATCCTCTCCTCCTGCTTTTGCACCTCGTTGACTACCAGCTTCCTCCGGTGAGCTGGGGCTGCCTTGTGCCATGTAGGAGGAGCTGAACTGAGACCAAGACCCCCTCTTCCATGCTGAACTTGCCCCATGATATCACCAATTCGAAGGGCAGCCTTTGCATCCTCCACAGCTTTCTTTGCCGCCCACTTTCTTCTAGTTTTCAACACAGGTGCTGCTCGGTTACGCATTTGTCGCGTGACTCTACTAATGTAATTTCCAGTCTGACCTTGGCGCACTTAAATTCCTCGGTTAGAGCGCAGACTGGTAGCTGCAGTATTCCTTTACCATAAAGTCCCACTCTGCTGAGGTAGCGTATTTTATAATATATCAAATGTACAAGCTAGATGAGATGGATCAATTAATAATAAATGAACCAATATCCTTAAATGAAGTCAATCTAGCCATAACGTCTCTAGCCAATAATAAAGTATCTGGGAAAGATGGTTATCCAGCTGCATTTTTTAAACACTTTAAAAGACATTCTGGGACCTTTATTATTAGAAATATTACAGGCTTCTTTATTACAGAAAAATAATAGCTAAACCTATGTACAAAGCACAAGAACTTTTGCTCCCCAAACACAACAAAGATCTATTAGATGTGCAGAATTATCGTCCTACCTCTTTGATGCAATGTGGTGATAAAATTCTAGCAACACAACCAGTGTCTTACATATAAACTAATTCATACTAACCAAACTGGATTTATTAAGGGCAGATCTTCTCACAACCATATAAAACACTTATTACATAGTCTGATAACATGTAGATCAGTAAACTGATTCTGCTATGGCATTATCTCTTGATGCAGAAAAAGCATTTGACTGTATTGAATGGCATATGTATGAGATATTAAAACCATATGGTACCGATAGAAGTTCCTTAGAATGGAGAATAAATACTATATATAGAACTGACTGCAATGATGGCAAATGGTACAGTTATTTCTAAGCCCATAGTCCTACAAAGGGGAGTCTATTAAGGGTGTCCACTATCACCACCTGTTCATATTAGCTTTGGAACTTGCAAACAAAATTAGATCAGATGAAAATGTCAAAGGAATTGGTCAGGGAGAAACATCTTAAAGTTATATTCTATGCTGATGATATTATGCTCACAATTAAAAACCCTTCCACATCCCTTCCAAAAGTTATGAAATAATTGAGTTATTGTAAATACTTGGGCTACTGAATCAACTGAGTTAAATCAGAAGCTTTCTCATTGGCTGCCAATTGTTTTGCTTAAGTTTATAGTAAATATAATTAATTTGGCCTAAAGGTGATATTAAATATCAATTTTAGCAAAAACTTGGAAACAAACTAGAAAATTGGGTTAAATTAAAAAATGCCCCTTTAGGGTAGGATAGGAGTTACTAAGATGTCCTATAATAGCATATCCTCTTTCTGTGATCCACCCTAAAAATTCCTCCTCACGACTCCAAGCAAATGAATAGAATGTTTCCTCAATTAATTTGGTGAAATAAAAGAATCAGACTTGATTTGGGGAAACCTGCAACTACAATTTAAACAAAAACCCTTTATCAATGAATATGGGAAAGATAAAGGAATCAGATTTGAGAAATATCTGGTTGTCATTTATATCTAATAGAACAGAATAAATTGTAGAGTGGCGATTCCAGATTGTATACTTAAATTATAAACTCACTTATCAATTAATCTGGTCCCAGACTACAATCTCCAGTATTGTCAGCACTAGATATTTCTAAAGGATGTAAAGAATCAACAAAAATATGTTTTATAGATGTATTCATTTATTAGAGATAACGTCACAAACATACAAATTACAGAGATAAATGGGAAATTCATTATCTGAAGACTATTAGCTACTTATAGAAATATCAAAAGTAGCTACCTTTAATGCTAGACACAGATAAATGTACAGCTTTGGCCAAAGTTTTGCATCACCCTATAGAATTAACTAATTTTGCTTCATAAAGTCAAATGTAACCTGCTGAATAATGTTATGCCAACATATTTAATTATCGTATTCCTTTGAATTTAAGATGCACTTTTTGAACCATTTTTTGCTCCTCAAAAACAGCCTGCATCTTCAATTTGAGTACAGTATAGTGACGAGTATATTAAAAATCGGCAACAAATGCGTCACTGCCCGAATACGCAAGCAGCAACGTGACACTGCTGAGAAAAGAAGAACAAAGACGTCACTGCCCGATCTCGAATCTTCCATGACATACAGGCAGCCATTTTCAAAGAACTTTTAGAATTTCAGCATTTCTAACAAACAGTCCCAGCTTGGACAGATTGGAAATGCTGATCAGACCCCCTGTATTGTTCGACTTGCTGAGCAATACCACTGTTCACAAATTGGGAGAAAAACAGGTGTAAGTAATGAGAAGCAGCAACTATAATGATCTGTGTGATAGCAGACTGCCTCCATATGCGTAATTGAGGATGTATCTTTGTAAATGTAGACTTATTTTATATTTAATTTTTTCCTCAAATTGAGGATGGGACATTTTGGCTGCGTCTTAAAATCGAGGGCATCTTAAATTTGAAGGAATACGGTACATACCGCTTTGTAGTTTTCCATATACTTAACGGAAAACTGAGAAAACTTTAAAAATGTGACATTTCAAAATCTAACATGAAATACTGTACTATTATGGCTTCCGGTAGACTTTTGCAATACCATTTTGTAGTTTCTTTGATTATATGTTGCTAAATAAAATATCTAAAATTAGGTTCATATTTTTATTATTATTATTATTATTATTATTATTATTATTATTATTATTATTATTATTTATTTATTTATTTATTTATTTATTTTTTTATTTTTTTAATTGTCTCAATCCTAAAATTCTAGGTGATGCAAAACCTTTGGCCATACCACGATCATTCATAGAACATATTGCACTCCGGCAAAACTATTTAAATGTAAACTAATGGATCATTACAAATGTTGGAGGTGTCTTTCTGAATCTGGTTCATTTGAACATATGTTGTGGAATTCTAAAGCAATTTGAACAATTCTGGACAGATGTGTTCTTTCATAGTTCCAATATAGTTGGGTTTTGGATCTAGCTCTATTGGGAAATACAAATGTAGTTGATGTTGCAAATAATGTGAGTTATATGACTAATTGACAATGTTATTCACTTTCATTGGGATTCTAAACCCTGTTATCCCATGACAACATGACACAAAGTGTGGCGACACACATGTCACAAAGGCAGACCCAGCTGTCAGACTCCTGGAACAAGCAGCACTTAACTGACTTTTATAAAAAACTTAAAAAGGAAAGAAGTCCAAAGTACTTCAAGTACACTAGATGCATTCTCTAGCTAATATACTAAAACATATGATAACACTGGGTAGTATAAAACCCTCGACTCTATCACAATGTTATCCACTCAAGACTTGTTATTCATTTGTTGTACCTGTAGCAAAAATATTTACAATGTAATGCTCTGTGAAAGAAATGTTTTGGATTTCAGACAAGTTCAAATCAGGGCACATTTCATTGTGATCTGATATTTAAATCACTTACACAACACCACGCCTGTGCCATGTGTCAACTTACAGTGTTCGTGGCATTTTGCCAAAGTTTCCAGGTCATCCACATGGTAGTAATCGTAGCCAGACGTGCCAAGAACTTCAAATGGTAAATATCCAATTAATGGAGGTGCCCTTGATAAATACAAGAAATAAGTACAAAAATAAATAATAATTAACTAAAATGAGGTGACTTGATTTTGACAATGAAAAAAACAGTACATCTACATGTGCAAATGTAGAATAGCTAATAAATATTTCACATGAACTGTACCTTTTTACACTAAATTCTGCTCTCTACATTTTACATTTGAATAACAGAGGCATCATGTATAGAGTGGTACAAGGTACTCTGCCCTTCATTGTGAGGAATTGTGCTAAATGCCATGTTGCAAATAAATCCAAGGAGTACTGTAATTGTGCAAAACGTACCTGTGATCCAAAAATAAAAACTTCCACTCTAAGCTATGTCGTGACGTGAATTCTTCATTAAGTTCTTCCACAGTGCACATTTCCTATGTGAAATAAAAAAAGAAAATAGCACTACTGCATCCTATTTATTCTAAAGAAATATGCATTCGCAAAGATTTGTTTTACCATTGGCTAACAAAGTTCAGCTAGAATAGCTACCAGGATAAATTCCAGATATTCATGTCAAAGTTGCATAAATCCAACTGGAAGCTATTACTGTGAATGAAGGACTCAATAGTCCAAAAATGTATGCGAGAGACTAGCTCTGCGTTAAAGTCTCTCAAACATGGGTAGGTTGCATTCCAATGCCATGTTAACTGGATCCAGGAGACTTCATGCACATCAAGTAACTTTAGGCGTAGGCAGATAAGAATTTAGGATATTTTTAGGATTCTAATGAGCTGACATAAGGAACAAGCAACATTTTTTGTAATTGGTATCTTACCTTAATAAACTGGGGTTTAGCTAATCTTACGGTTGCTATGAAACACACTCTGTCTTCATATTGTGGCCTTAAGGATCTTTGTATAACTCCTTCAAAACCATTTCGTGTGGAAGTAGGCACTAAATTAAAAAAGAATAGATAGAGATTTTATATATATATACACACACACACACACACACATACACTGCTGTGCAAAAGTCGCATCAAAGAAAATCACCAAGGTTGAAACATTTTAACATTTAATGGTAGCTACTGAGTCAACATTTACATTGTAATGTTTAAACAATCTTCGATCGACAACAGACCAATCCAACGTGTTCCCGCTCTCCTAAAGCCTCAGCTGTTCTCATATCCTATGTTTTGTTTTCATACATCACAACAACAGGGGTGGGGGGGTACATCGATATGGTGTTATTACTATACAGTATTTTTAAATGGCTATAAGTTTTTTTTTTTTTTGATTGTGCATTTCTAGAAATGGATAATGTTTGTTTTCCTAATGTAACAATGCCATACTGTTTAGCTAACTGTGAATTGCAAAATTAATTAAGCTGCGTGTTGTTCAAAAAGTTCATTAAGAGGTAAAAATGATTAAAGCAACGTGCACTATTGCAACTGTTAAATACAAATGTAGATTTTAACATCAACACGAGATCCACAGACAACCAACATCCCTGTATGTTCCTAAAGTGCGCGAACAGCGTCAGCACCACCACTCTGCCGATTCATGAAAATCAGGCCCTTTGTGTTCTAAATATTTAAAATATAAATAAACCAGAAATATAAAACATGGCTTATCAGACTATATTTACTTACCATTATTCAAAGACTTGAAATTTCCTATGAATTTAACATATTCATATACAGGAGTTTCCTTAGGATCTATTGTTCCTCTTAGCATATGGCAACAAAATTCTAACTGATTTTTTGCTGAAAAACAAAGGCAGTAAATTACTATTAACAAAAATAACATTGCATTCCAGAATAAGATGTAGGATACAGTAATTAGAAATCAGTAAAAATTGTAATTCATTAAACTATTCATAATAATAATAATAATAATAATAATAATAATAATAATAATAATAATAATAATAATAATAACCCATATTTAAAAACTACGTACTCTTTAAGTATTCTGGAGTCAGAGTCTCCCCTTCCAGCATTTGAGTAGAGAGAACCTTATATATCTCTGAATGCTCCCCCACTGGGAGAAAATTTAACAGGTTCTGATCCAAGAGATCGGACTGCAATACAAGTATTTGATTATTAAAAACCTATTGTTTTCCATAATTATATCAAGCATGCAATTTATTACAGAGACTACAACTCTCTTTGAGATCTACTGGCGAATCCATAGAGGAGCTACATGATTTGCTATTACACAAGCACACTGGCAATGCCCGCAAGTGTGGAACAAGGATGAAACAGGAACAGCTTTAAACATATGGATTAGAACAAAATAAAAGCCAATTGAAACCACTATATAGTTTGTACTTTCAAGATCCAATATAAAAAAAAGTATATATAGTTATGTGCCAATTTAAATATAACTGTGATATAAATCATAAATTCACACTGAATTACAGTTTTGTCATTTTTAAACACAGTAAATTTACGATAAGTACTTTGCAACCATCCATATTATTACGACCAAACATAAGAATTGGTCATTTTCATACTTACAGGTAAATGTTCAAGTAAGGAGGTAACACTTTCTGAAACATATATTATATTTCCATCCGTCATTAATGCTAGAAAGAATCCATCTAGTGCCTGCAAATAATGCAAAAAACAAACAAACCTAGTTAATGAAAGATTTTACATGTCACGCAAGTATGTTTCTAATTCATGTGTGTCTCAAAGCTTGGTAGGAATATCACATTATACTATCCTGCACACTGGGCTATGGGCACTAAATAATCACTAATCATACATGTAGGCCTAGATGACATTAATCTAATAAGTGCACTCCGTTTATAAGAATCACATCCGTCCCAGATGATTTGATTCTTATAAGCGGTTGATTCTTAAAAAGTGGACCGATATGATTACTGTGGTGAAGTGCTGCAGAATCAGTATGCTAGTTTGAGAATAATATTGTTCCCTGCAGTGTAATAGGTTGACCACTAGATGTCACGAGTTTCCGCATGAATGCACACCCTGGAAAACCCACAGTTTCCTGAACGAATTAAGGATAATGGTCAATTGGTTAATTGTTTATTAAATTTAATGACACCTCAATAAAAAGAGCTTAGCCGATAGCTTTTTGCTGGGGGTATAGAGGAGTAAGGAAGTAGAAGCGCATGGAATTGCAGAAGTAAGAGAAAGAAATCAAAACCAAAGAGCAAGTAAGATATCTGTATGTTCCAGTACGATATTGTGCAAATAAGTAAAGCAGTCACAGTATATGTGTAGTTCCGGGGGGAACGTATGAACTGTTTTGATTTTGTATTTGTTTAGTTGGGTAAACGTCTCATCCGTCCTGACGTCAGACAGGGACCACATGAAGTATTGTTTAGTTAGGGCTCCAACTGGGAGCTAGGTTTATTCTGTTGTTTTGTTTTATTTGCGGTTGTTTCTACACAGCACTATAAAAAATAAAACCAACACCAGTTTTAAACTGTAAATCAAGACTCCAGCCTGATCATTTACACTGCCCTCGATCACGTCATATTACAATTTGCAAAAGCTCCTCCATGCATCATCATTTAAATACAGTAATGTCAATGGTGCTCAATACATCAAAACAAGTCCTTGTGGATAAGCAACTCATTATATGATCACGATTATGTTTCCTATTTTACAACAGTATACTTGAGAAGCGATCGTCTCGTGAGGGTGCCTAGTTTATCTGCCGTGCGGCGTTATGTGTAAAGGGCTTTGAATTAAAATGACATTACAGTACGGTATTTTACTGTCACGACTACCACTGCATTTAAGCATCTGTGGCTTACTTATTTTCAGTTGCGATGCAAATCTCACAGTTTTTCACTAAGCGGAGATGCAAAGCTCTGCAATGCTGTGATAAGCTCAATCCTAAAGTATAAATCACTTTGTATTTTTGGCACTGCTAAAAGCACTTCTTGTGGGCTGTAGACTTCATAGTTTCCCCGTGATACACTCACCTCCAGCATTAACTGTGTAAACTCCTCATTACTAAGGAATGGAGGCTTCCAGTCTTTTCGTATTTCACTTGATTCTGACTGTGCAGCAATTTCTAAAAATTAAAATACAAAAACAAACCAAAAAAAAAAAGATTCAGTTATGGTTGCATAAAATGTATTTTTTAGAACATACATGGTATAACCAGGCATTTTGGTTAGGAAATAGATGGTCTGTACTACATGTAGTACAGTGCATATATTCACATGAAGGTTTAAACTAAAAAGCAAATAATAAACTAAAATAATGTCTCTGAACACTCACTTTCTTGCAAAGTCATCATCACTAAATAAGACTGTTACAGGTACCTTTGTGCTTGCGTAGAAAGTCGATGCTCTTCTGTAATATTGTTGACTTGTCCATCTTCCGGATGTTACCTGGGAGCATGGAGCCAAGCTCTTTGATGAGGACATTGAACTGATCTCTGCGTTTCTTCTCAGATTTGTTTCTGGAAACCCTGAAAGGAAACAAACGATAATTTAGTGAACAAATCCCCAAAGAAGCCCACATATACGCAGTATTAAAAAATGGAAATGCGTCATTTAGCTAGTTGTACCCCTGGTTTAGGTTACTCAAAAAGGGCCCAATTACATCTTGCCTTTTTTTTTCTTTCAATAGGATTTATAGCCTATACATAATTTTTATCATGTAAAATTAAAGCATACCTTTTAGCTTTGCCCTTGTCATCATCTTCCATCAACCCATCAAAAATGCTGCTGTCATCTCTGAAACAGAGCACATGTGCACTGAAATCAGTAATTTATCAGTAAAATGCCAAACACATGGACTCATCTTGGTCCTAATATTATAATTCAAATAGAATAATGTAAGGGTCAGAATATATTATCACATTGTAATATATGTCTCCGGTTGTTTTTGGGGAGTAATGCACGAGTCATATTATTGTGTGATAATAATATATTCGAACCAATACATTATTTTATATATTCTGTTTCTTAAATCATAGAAAAGTGAATAAAACATTACTATATTATTGTCAGTTTTTCACCTGTTGCAAATCTTAGATTGTAGAATAAAGTGTTTTATTTATATTGTTTTTATTCATGAACTGCTGAAATTTTCACAATGTGCAATATTACCTATACTGAGTGAAATTATCATAAGGGACATTAGTGATGAGGGGTGTTCTATTAAAACTCTCAGATAAACATGTATAGTGGGTATTTTGCATTGTGTTTTTATTCTGTTTCTTCCACTGAATGTAAATACTTTGTGAGGTTTATATCAACAAGTGATTTTCCTTGTGTTTTCATTTTCTTGCTCTTTTAACAATGTCTCCTGACACTTTTCTGTTATTGGTTTGAACCATACTCTTTGAGTACTCATCATTGTTTGGTTGAATGTCCCATGTCTTTATTCTGATTATTATTTATTATGCCTTAAATGATGCCACTGATAATACAGCTTTTGAACTAGAGTAGCTATAGTACATACCTGTCTACGCTGGAGCTCATTTTATATCCTTGTTCACCGTAGTAAATATAGCAAATCACACTTTAATCGTGAGGTAGACATTTGTAGCTGTACCTGAAAAGAAACAGAGTCCATTAAAATCAAACTCTCTAAAACGTCTAAAAAACATTAACTTAGTCACACTGAAAATTCTATTTGACTTTGTTTGCCTGTACTTGCACAGTAAGTGAGGTACTGTTTGGCAGTGTTTTGTCTGGTTTCAGTTCCAGATCACACTTTGCAAACCTAAATACATGTCTACTGATCCCTGATGATCAGTTTCTAATAGATGCAATGACATCATCATTACGGGACACATTCCAAAACAGTATAAAAGATATGCAGTATACAAAACATTTTCTGTGTGCACTAAAGCAACATCAGCAACGCATTTTATTTAGTGTGTAACAATGTGTTTAAAGGGGAACTGTACTCAAAATAACAAGGCTCTCAATTATTATTATTATTATTTATTTCTTAGCAGACACCCTTATCCAGGGCGACTTACAATTGTTACAAGATATAACATTATTATTATTATTTATTTATTTATTTATTTTACATACAATTACCCATTTATACAGTTGGGTTTTTACTGGAGCAATCTAGGTAAAAGTACCTTGCTCAAGGGTACAGAATCAGTGTCCCCCACCTGGGATTGAACCCATAACCCTCCGGTCAAGAGTCCAGAGCCCTAACCACTACTCCACACTGCTGCCATAAATGCTCTGTATACATAACAAATGCATCTCACTGCGCCAATTTTGTTAAAAAGTCAATCCTTTGGCTTTCTGGGTCAGCTGGAAAGGCAGGCCGTCGTCATATTGGAACCTTTCTGTTGCCGCTGTTACATCATATCGTTGACAGCCACCCACACCAGTGAACGCCGGCAAGGTGAATTATGTCGGAATACAAAGCGTTCGGGTGCAAAAATAACAAAAGGAAAAACAGTAACAAAAAGTATTTTTGTGTGCCTAAGCCTTTAAACCAACAAAGGGCAGCCATAACAACACAATGGCTACATAATATAGGAACGGGACATACGCTCAATAGATATGTGTGACTATAGAGCGAGTCAACGACAGGACGTTACACAAAGCGCGACGGAAGAGAGCTCCAGTACATTCAATGTTAATTTGTTTTTATACGATATACTGCTCAAGGAGAGGCTGAAATGAAAAGCTGTAGTTAACATGTTTTCTATTAAAATGGTTATATATTCATTTGCATTAATTTCCCTTTAATGAGATGAAGCTTTGGAAATATGAAAAAAAGTACTTGGTATTTAAAAAAAACAACAACAACAACAAATGATTTATGAAAAAAGAAGTTCATTATAAAATGATCAGTTTCCACAAGGAAAACTAAAAAACTATAAAACACCATAAAACACTGGCACCATCTATGTGTTTTGCATTTATTTTTTGGCTACTATACTATACTGTATACATGTGTTCCTATTAGCTGTCAGTTTCAAGTGACAGCTTGCTCCAGACTGCTATCTCACAGGTTAAATTAATGCTGTATTTAATCAACTGCCAGCATGGAATACACCTACTCCAACCACAGCACACAACAATTTGATCTAAAATGCAGGTATAAATAAATAAGACAGGACCCTCCCTAGCGTTTTACAGTAAAACAAAAAAAAATAAAAACTAAGGAAAGTTAGATGCTTGATTTTCAAAACCTTGCTACAGAAAGGACCCCGTTTAATGTCAGCTCTTGCTAAAATTCAGAAACACACTAACATATAACACATATATACAGTGGGTTTTCTACCCCACGTCTTAATACTCGAGTAATAAAAACATACTTACAATGGCAAAAACAGTGTTTCAAATCCGCAAAGTGTCTTTTTGTACTCTGGCCCTTGTTTTCTGATTTAATGTTCTTTTCTTTTACATCTAGAAAACAGAGAACAATCCATTAGTTTTCACAGTCATGGAAGAAATTATAACATTAATCATAACAATGTTCCAAAATCAGGATCACTCAGTTTAGGGATAGTCTGCCCACAGACATCTAACAGATCAAGACTAAAAAGTTGGATCATATGAAAAGCAGTTGTATATAGTTTTACCATGGAGGGTTTTCAATTTGTGTTTTATTTGTTTAGTTTTATGCAACTCTAAAAGTGTCACTTTATGGTACAGATGTAGGCTCCATCTACAGTAGTTCGTCGAGGTTCTGTAATTTTACTTCACTGTGCATTACCTAGTAGGAAAGATATAAAGTCCAGTCACATTAGTGTAGACATCAGTGACTCGATATCATGTACAGAGCCAGAACCAAGTATCGCCAGCTGCTCCATTTGATTGAATTATAGGTATCCTTTTTTATGGTTTCCCCAGTTTACTATTATAATTTTTTAATACATTTGTTTCCATAATATATTTTATAAGTGTATTGTAAAGGTCCTTTTGACCACTTCAATTTATTTGTATGCAGTACACAACTGACAAAAGTAATCCATCACTAACTCACAATAAGAAAAATAATAAATAAATAAAAAAAGAAGAAAAAAATAACAATAAATCATAAAATCACACTTCAAATTTCTAAGTACGACACCGTTCCACCTACAGTATTGTTACAGAAACTACATTCATTAGTGCACAAATTTCTACATTCAAATCTATGATATCAATGTCTTTACTTGTGCTTTTTTTTTTTTATTCAATTCTTGTAAAAGTTGTCTGGAGACATTCTGTAACAAAATATAACCACATCTACTGGCAAGAGCCTTGAATTTGGACTGGATAATCTTTATATTAACCTACTGTAAAGTGCTGGATTTTAGCTTGGTTCATAACGAACTAGAAGGATCAGAATTGCTGAAGCTGCGGTTCTGTAGGAAAAGTTGTATATATTATATATGTACATGTATAATAGGTTTATAATAAATATATATGCAGTCAAAAATGTTTAGCAAATAACACATGAATAGTACACCACACATTCTTATGGAAAGTTTTTTGTATTTGTTTAACGCTAATGTCTGGGATTTTGTTTTGTTTCCCTTGCTTTTTTTATGATATTTTTTTGGTGGCCAAATGAGGCAGGTTGCACTAGCGCTTCTTCAACACAAGCTAAAAACTTTGTGGAAACCCAGTTTAAGAAAGCTGCATTGTATCAGTTGTCGCAGAAGGCCAAATTTAAATATACCCACCTTCATTTTAATATTAATTAAGTCATCTGCATTTGGAAGGAGAATTTCTCTCCCTAACAGAAAACTGCATGGAAACCCAAATTACCTGAAAGGTACTACATGGAAACCGAGCAAAACACGGTATAACCTTGAACCTGTGATATTTGTGCAAATAAAAAGAAGATATTTAGCGCGCCAGAACTCACGAGTCAGGTATAACTGCAGGCCGGAGTCCTGTACCGTCAGCGGCTGTTCTGTGAGAGGGCGTGCGCAAGAAGCTTTAAAATACGAATGTATTTTGAACAAACTGATTAATATTGTTAAAATAAATTGCAATGTCTTGAAACTAATTGGAAGGTCTTATTCAAGCAACCCAGCAGTGTGGAGTAGTGGTTAGGGCTCTGGACTCTTGACCAGAGGATCGTGGGTTCAATTCCAGGTGGGGGACACTGCTGCTGTACCCTTGAGCAAGGTACTTTACCTAGATTGCTGTATATTTAGTATATATAGTTTTGTGCCCTTTTTTGTTTTGGTTCAGCATATGACTTATTTTAGCCCTTACTGGCCCAGGGCAATTGCAGTAAGTGGTCCTGTTTATGGTGGAAGGTATGATAAGGGCTCCTGGATAAAGCCTAAATAGTGAGGTTATTTTTTGTCTAAATTATTGAAAACCAGAGCTTTCAACTGCATCCATCTGATGCCACGATCTCTGCGACTCCAAAATCAATCAGTTTTTCATTTTGGTCCATGTGAAGTTTATGCCCGGTATATTCTGCAAGTATGGTAATAAATAATAATAATAATAATAATAATAATAATAATAATAATAATAATAATAATAATAATAATAATAATGTGTTCTCTTTGCAGTGCTCTCTCTTCGACGCTGTGTAAAGGTGTGGTGTCTGATAAAGCCCTTCTTACATTTCTTTCCCGCAGCCTGTATCTAGCAGCTCATACGTGTTATTCCACTGCACATTCTTCATGATCAGCTAAACGTTGCTGTACAACAATCCCTGGGGCATGAATGCTGAATCCTGAATACAGTCAGCTGCTTGCAGTTCTTTAAAATGTATTTTATTTAACGCTGAAGCAACTGATGGCAGGGATTGTGGTTATCATTATTATTATTATTATTATTATTATTATTAATAATAATAATAATAATAATAATAATAATAATAATAATAATAATAATAATAATAATAATAATAATAGGTTTTTTATATAGATTTATTTTATTTGTTTCCTCTGTGTCACAGGTCTGCAGTATTCTCTCCAGTCATTGTGGTGCAGGCTGATTATGACCCTTTCATTACACAAACAGCATGTATTTAAGTTACACGATTGTTTAGTTTTTTCTATTTTTCAGGGTATACATTGAAAATCAAGGTATGTTATGGTTATTTTCACCAAAATGTAAACATTTCAATTTTCTAATTGTAAATGAAAAATGAAAAAAATCTGTTTTAATAATAATATTGTATTACACATATAGAGCGCCTTTCAAATGTATCACAAAGTGCTTTACAATAATAAAAAAAAAAATTAAGAAAAAGCACGGTAAGCACTTAACGTTACAGCCCTACAAAAGGCATTAATAAATAAATAATCATTCGCAACAGGGTGGTACTATATTGTCACGTGATAGGGGTCTAACGCCTTCTGTGATGATGTATTTTAAAGCTGCTGCGACGCCTCCCACAGAACAGCCGCTCACAGAACAGCACAGGACTCTGGCCTGCAGTTATACACTCTTGAACTCATTAGGCACTTTCCCAAAGGAAACTATAATCATCAGTAAAATAAACACTTAAATAAAAGCTATTGCATCAAACTTCAACTTTGTGCAGTACTTCAACATAACTAAACTTCTTTAAAGTAATTAAAGCTCAGTACATTCAAGTGTGTTTCATACAAAAGTATTTCTGAACTTTGATAGTTAATGCAGATCTTACCAGAGCGTGTCAGGGTGCAACAGTCTTAAAGGCTCCCCATTCTTTATTTATATATTCCCTGTCCAACAACCTCATGCAAGAAGCAAAAAATTTAAAGGAAGGGACCATTTTTGATTAATGTATTAGAAGACAGTAGGCAGTAGTCACTGATTGGATGAAAAATACTTTTGCATGAAACAAACATCGGGAAGAATCGATTTTCAGGTATTATTTTCTTAATTACATTTAACAGCAATAAGTTATGTTTTTAAGGAGGTTCCTCTGTATACTGCTTACTGTTACTGCTGTCCAATTTATTTAATGAGCGGATTGCGACTCACTAAATTAATTTTATCAGTACCAGTAATTTTTGGTAAAATGACTTTACACACACAATGGCAACTACATTTGTTTTCAGGGTGGTGTATCTTGGGTTAGAACCTATTTCAGAAAACTATACATGTTTCTTAAAGTATCTGTTACCTAATATTTTGTGTACTACTTGTGTATGTTTGCTTTCTATTTTATATCGTTGCCATATTATTGATCACTGTATAGCCCTAGATTTTTTTTCTTTTTAATGTGTTGTAGTCTAAACATTATCAGAAAGATGCTTATGAAATACAGTGTAAGGTTATTTACTTCATTTAAAAGGTGCAGCAACATTAGACAGTCCAAGATTAGTGCCTTTAAAACTAGCCATTAGTGCAGTACACATGCAGTTAAACTGTATTAAAGTGCTTCTTGTAATCCGTTATTTCAGTGATTATCACATTCCAAATATGTTGAAGTTTAAATCTTAAAATGTTCAGGAAATTCAACAGAATCCAACACCCCTA
The DNA here is from genome assembly GCA_030684275.1 of Acipenser oxyrinchus oxyrinchus. Taxonomy (NCBI): domain Eukaryota; kingdom Metazoa; phylum Chordata; class Actinopteri; order Acipenseriformes; family Acipenseridae; genus Acipenser; species Acipenser oxyrinchus. Next base: position 56,077,937 of record CM060247.1, on the reverse strand, counting down.
TGTTGAACAAGCACTTAAACAAATGTCCAAAGCTTTGTCGGATTTGTATTCCCAAGATATATGCTTCATTGGCTGCTAGAATGGCTTGTAAGCAAAATAAAATGGATATGTAAAAGATATGTATCATTGATATGGTCAGGAGATGGTTAAAACAATATGACTATTGACTATTTATTTTTACTAGACAATACTGGTAATGAAAAAACAAACAAACATAGAAAACACCTGTATTTGAGACATATGGAAAGTAAAAGAAATGCAAACTTTGTACAAAGTACAGTACAACAAATTAAGGGGGCAACTACTGTAAGAATACATCTTAAATAGTTTAATTCCTCTCAGAAAATGACCACTTAAAAACACAGCCATTACTTTAACGTGCATTTATTCACCAAAAAAAAGGAATAAAAACCCTTATCGGTGCCTGCAATTAAATGGCTGATCAAGCAGACATTTTAAAAAATATATTTCTATTCTAATTCTAGAATATCAACAACATAAACATTTATTTTTCACTCCCTGACTCAAGCAAGCTTTCATTTGGGTCTCAGTGTTCCTATTCTTAAAGCAGCCCACTGACCTAAATCACAAAAACAAGAGAAGTGTAGAACGGAAACAATGAAACCTCATTGTGTTCCCTAGACAGCAGGCAGTGGTTGTATAACCATGAAGTCATCAGCAGCATTCCCTGTCCCAGTAACCTGCTGGTCCATTGACCTACTTTCCCCACAGCCTAACACTTATATCACCATTTAAACAGGTGTATTTCTGCTGCATTGAAATTCTTCTTTTTTTAGCAATCATTAAATTGGACAAGAAATCAAAGACTTCAAGCTTTTAACATGTCTAGACCTACAAAAATATTTTAAACTGTTGCAAAAATCAGTGGACTTAAAACTAATCTGAATAGACATGTAACTACATGCAGAACCAGCTGCAGTGCTTTTACTGTACCACAAACTTGTCTTATAAAAACTGACAATGTTAAGCCCTTTTCACACTGGCATGATCTACCCGGGTCAGAACCTACCTGGGCAGGACCCGGAGTCATGCGGGTCAGGTACGCGATTTCACACTGCTTTTGATAAAGCAGGGCGATCTGGGTGACAGACGCAAGTAAAGAGTACGCATAGCAATGCCCCGGAAGCAGCTTGTTACTGACGATTCCATCCAAGCTTCTCTGTACTGAACCGTCGGCACAAATGCTGATTAGAGCAAACGTTTCTTCATCCCTGCTGCAATCTGCCTCATGCCGCATCTCAAGCAACAAAAATATGGCTAAACAGAACTGTTCCTTGCAGAAGTGAAACCTTCACCCAGGTGTGGCTGTTTGTTATTGCATCGGCTCACGAACAGCAGTCAAGCATTTTGTGATCATTTCTGCTGAAACGCTATAGTGAACAGACAACAAAGTCTTATTACTGTAGAAAAGAGTGACAATCAAAGAGCAGGGAACAGATTTGGACACATTTTCTTCCTGCACTATTAAAAGTGTCTGTAAAACCGAACCTCACAATGTTAATATCAAACTAGGGATTCCTATGGTGGACAATCCAATCAGTAACTAAACAGTAACAAAAGTCAAAGATTGCCTAAATGCAGCGCTCCAGATAAGGCTTTAGGTCTGGGAATAACATACCCTCTAATTTTAACACAGAGAGTAACATTTATTTTCAGGGGGTAAAATGCAACATTACCTTGAAGTCCTGAGTAATCTCGATAAATATTGTAGGGGTAGGCATTAAAAGAAAATCTCATTTGAACTGCAATGTTACCATGAACTACTGCGTGTATTCTACAAGATTCTTTATCAGCTCAGAACATTTTTTTCGAGGTATCACACTGACTGCAAATTAATTACATTACTTATATTTTAACATTACATTGTTAAACTCAGTGAACATGTTAAAACTTCAATATAAATCTATACAGATAAATAAAACAACAAAAGGCATTAATAAGTTATAAAACAGTTTGTTTAACATTATAGGCACCTTTTTTTTAGCGGTTGCCTCTGACGATGGTTCCAGTTGGATTTGTAGCTGGACTGGGGTGTTTACGCTTCACCTGTGTAGCTTCGAAATGTTCTTATTCTTACTGTGATTGGCTGCAAAGACAAGAAAACTAACTAACCAGAAACAGGATAATGCTTATTGGGTTGTTTTTTTCTTGTGTACAGTTTCCTAGTAACTGAAGACTCTGTATTCTGGGAGATGCAGTTGTCAACAAAGCATTTCCCAAGGGTGACAAAAGTCGACAATGTACAGCAGTAATTCATTATATATGTTATGTATTTTGTTTATCTAGTTTAAACTATGGTATGAAATTTGTTTAGATGGTTACACAAAAACTAGCATTGACCCTATCCCCCTATTAAAAAATTATGAAATGTACTGTACCTAGAATTATTTTTGTAGGGTACTGAATCAGCACATAGACTGCAGGTTTCCTCATCTAAATTGTTTCAGGAAATACAATGCAATATACAATAGACCGTTTCATGACAAGCATGTGAAGGTGGTTTAATCTTTTCCTATCTATTGTGTTAAATAAAAGATAAGGTACTGTCCTGTGTTTTTTTTTTTATATATTATTAAAAATAAATCAAGAGGCACGAAATCTTTTAAAATGTCTTCAATGAAAGATACCAGGCCAGAAATATTTGGTACAGGAAGGAGACATTTCGCGTGTTGTTATTTTTACATTTATTTATGTTTTTATGTTTGATAATTCAATAGAATATCAAACATATCAAACGCTCTGGGAATAAAAAACTAAATCTTCTACAAATTAGAATTGACTGTTTTGCAGGTAAGCATTTAAATATGTAGGAACATTTGTTGTGTAATAACGAGAGAAAATAAAAATGTTTAATGTGACAATGTTATTTTTTGTACTTTAATAAATTTAAATATCGGTTTTTAGATCGTGAGATGCCATGAAATAACCAGTTTATTTTCAGTGAAATACAACCCTGACAAACAAACATATATATTTTCCATTAACTTATACAGCCCTATGTGGTTTATCAAAATATTATTTTACATATTTAAAATTAATGTTGTTTTAAGCCCATATTTACGGCAGCGAGGGATCAAAAAAAGAAAAAAAAATTGTTCAATATTTTGGAGAAATGTGCTTTTCATTTTCAATACAGGGGAATAAGACTTAGCAAAAATGCAAAATGCTCAGGGGACACGTCCCCTCACTTTTTCAATGACACTGCAGCAGTAATAAAATTGTTACTTCTAAATAATGTATTCGTATAATCACTAGTCAGTACAGACGTCTCCACTAGGACCCAGCGGAAATCAACTGATCCAGCGCAACCCGACACTCGTAATAAAGAACTGTCTCTCTGACACTTTTTTTGGTTTCCATTTCCAATGTCTATGGTCTCATACCACTATAAAAAATATTTGGGTCATTCCATGCCAACTCAACCAGTGCCGTTACCCGTCCGTCTCCTTTCCTAGAAAAATTCACCTTTGGGGTTTTCAGACACGCCGAGTTCAGAAATGATAGCCATTATTTTTTAAAATATAAACTAAAGTGAGAAAGGGACTTTGACCAGAAAAATCACCCTGGGTGCAATTTAGACACTACCATTCGTGTGTAGCACCTCGTTCTACTCGTATTGAATAGGGCTTTTCAGGAAAAAAAAAAAATACTAGGCGCACCCTACTCACTTCTGGCAAATTGCCAGACGAGGGGTAACTGAGGAGTTTTATTTGAACTTCAGCCTAACCCTTTACCCTGTAGAGGGTGCAGGTCGTAAAATGTAAGTATTGCTGTAAGACCCTTAGGAACCAGTCTTCCAAATTCTGTGAAAAACTTTTGGTTTCGAGTCCCACCACAAATTTCAAGGGGGTTCAATGACTTCCGTCACACTTGTTTAATTAATGTATTGTTTTTGTATCTTTACAGAAGTTACAGTAGTAAAAACATATAAAAACTGACAGCTAACACTAATAAATACAAGTTGTATAATTGCACCCATCTACTGTACTGTGTGAAACGCTCATGTTTTCTGCGCATGCACCATCTCTGGTACTGCATTCAGAAAATGCATTTCTCATATAGATCACAAGTGTTTCATATTTTTAAACATCGATATAATAAGCTCAAAAGCAACTCAATCAAACACCACTCCATTGACTGTTAATAGAAAATCTTCTCCCGAGCTCTCCATATTATTATTATTTGTTTATTTAGCAGACGCCTTTATCCAAGGCGACTTACAGAGACTAGGGTGTGTGAACTATGCATCAGCTGCAAAGTCACTTACAATTACATCTCACCCGAAAGACAAGGAGGATAAGTGACTTGCTCAGGGTCACACAATGAGTCAGTGGCTGAGGTGGGATTTGAACCGGGGACCTCCTGGTTATAAGTCCGTTTCTTTAACCACTGGACCAACAGCCTCCTCATATCCCACATCCCTTTGTACGCAGTGTGAGAGAGGTCCCCATAGAGAATCATTGTAGTTGAATATCTATCTTGGTGTAATACAGAATATCTTTGTATCAATCGTATCAATACAAACCAGCTTAAATGTGGAGAGGTATATCGCAACAGTATCAGTACTAGAGTTGAAAAGTAAGCTAGGACAGAAAGTGTTATCGTATCAGTATATTCTAAACCAAAACTAATTTTACTACTATCATTCCGCTACAAGTGTGAACAGGATATAAGACTATGTAAATGTTAAACGATTATCGTTGGACTTCAGTACATTATTAAGTTCAACACTCAAACAAAATTAACAGGATTATATAATAGTTTGGTACAGAGTAGTGAATCATTATAGTTGTAAGTGTACTATACAGGTAGTATAAATACATATTTACATTAATATTATAATAAGGACGCTGCAGATCATTTGAGATTCTTGCTGAAGTGATCATCTCCTGTACGCTTAGAGGGTGGATGTTTTGCGCGGTATTTATACTTGTAAGCACATTTTATACAGCCTGCTATATTGATTTTAGTTCAATAAACTATACCGCATCCAAACTGAACGAGCGTGAACAATCAATTAACTAGCAGCAGAACTCCAAACCATGTGCGTTTTAGCAACGCTCTGAAAATACGTCTAATTGGCCTCAGCACTTCCTGCTGGTTTGCAAGGCTTGTTTGTTTAATGCATTTTCTGCTCCAATTTTCCACCTGGTGGCAGGACTAATGAAGTGCAGCTGATTTAATATAGACAGAAAAAACAGGATTGAAAAACTGAAAAATTTGAGTCGTTGCACTGCAAAAGTATACCAACATTTAAATAGCTGGCTGTGGCTAACACTGTAGCTTTCAACTCAGCTGGCACAAGAAAAGTGCCATTAGTCAAACAATTACTGTAGCAAAATATTTCTGGTATGCTGTACAATGTGAATTTTATTTTTGTAAACAGCTGAAACATGTAAGCTATGGTTTAAAAACAAAATACAGCTTTCCTAGGTTTAACAAAATCTGCATTTTATATAACCAGCCTTTTGCCATGTGATCAGATTTAAATCCCACTTATTTAATGCTTTATACCCTGAATGACTTGTCTTGTCTGGATCTAAAAAATGCAATAATTGGAAGCAGTTACTCAAAGCAAATGAGGGTTTGTATTATTATTATTATTATTAGTAATTTCTTAGCAGAAGCCCTTATCCAGGGCGACTTACAATGGTTACAAGATATAACATTATTTTTTACATACTCATTATACAGTTGGGTTTTTTACTGGAGCAATCTAGGTAAAGTACCTTACTCAAGGGTACAACAACAGTGTTCCTCACCTGGGATTGAACCCACGACCCTCCAGTCAAGAGTCCAGAGCCCTAACCACTACTCCACACTGTTGCCCCATCATCATCATCATCATCATCATCATCATCATCATCATCATCATCATCATCATCATCATCATCATCATCATCATCATCATCAAATTTGTTTTACTTTTAAACACTACCCTCACACTTTGCTATTTAGACAGCTCCATAAAAATAATTATTTATTTATTTATTTATTTACACATATTTACCTGACTTTGCCTTTCTATCTTTGAAATTCATCAAAAAAATCTATTTTTAGTAGTAGAGACTTGACATTAAAATGTTTTGGTTCAGCACACTCTCTAGCAGGGTATCCCAATCCTGTTCCATGGGACCAACTGTGTCTGCTGATTTTCATTCCAACTGAGTTCTCAATTACTTAATTAATTTCTTAATTAAACTAATAATTTGCTTAATTAGATCTTTTTACTTGTTCTTAAACAGCTCTTAAACAGTTGCAGTTTTTAAGTTAGCTATATCATTTTATAAGTAACTTGAACTCTGCAACTGTTTAAGAGCTGAAAACAATTAAAAATGTCTAATTAAAAGCAAATCATAATTTCAATTAAGGGTCTATTTAAGTAATTGAGGGCTCAGCTGGAATGAAAACCAGCAGACACAGGACCAGGATTGGGAAACCCTGCTCTAGAGAATATTATATATATATATATATATATATATATATATATATATATATATATATATATATATATATATATATATAAAGTACTTTTACTGATTTTACACTTCAATAAGTAAAAAAAAAAAAAAAAAGATATTCTTCTAAACGTACGTTTTTAAAAACAAATATGTGGGGTTTTCAAAGAGATAAAGGTACAAAAACAACAACACTCCCCAAAAGTTTTGTTGAAAAATTGCGAAATATGGGCAATATACAAGGTGATTTTATGAATTTTGAGCCTTTTGTTATAAATAACAAAAACAAAACATGGTTTAGAACGGAACATTATTTTAAAAATAAATACTGACAACACCTACAGGTAGTGAACAAAAAAATGGAAACACCTGGGTAGATGAGGGACACCAAGTATATTGAAAGCAAGGGCTTCCACACAGGTGTGGCTCATGCGACTTTGAAAGAGGGGTGATTGTTGGGGTGCGTTTGGCAGGAGCTTCAGTGACCAAGACAGCTCAACTTGCTGATGTTTCACGAGCAACGATGTCTAAGGTGATGTTGGCATGGAACTCTGAGGGAAAGACATCATCAGTAAAGGGCAACAGTGGGCGGATGCGCATATTCCAGGATTGTGATATCCATGCATTAACTCGAAGTGCAAGGCCAAACAGGCGAGCTACTGCAGATCAATTGACTGCAAATTTCAACCTGGGGCACGAGCAGCCAGTTTCATCAAAAACGTTCCGCCAAGAACTCCACAAAGTGGGATACCATAGTGGCCCAATGCCCTATTAAGTGACTTTACATTGGTGTTTCCATTTTTTTGTTCACTACCTGTATATTATATAAACTGAATCACTGTCAGAAAAGTCTGATTTACCAGAATCAGACACCATGTATTTCTGTCAACAATGCCATCTTGAAATGAAATACCGTAGCATAGAAACGTTTACATTAATGTGTGCATAGCAATTTCTGTAGAGCAGTGATTCTCAAACCTTTTCAGTCTGGGACCCCCTTTTTCTGATGGTGAACAACTCATGACCCCCAAGTTCCATGCAAGTAAAATTTAATGTAATATTTTTAAACAAATTTATGATTTCAAAACATTTAAATCACACACTTTAAAATGTGCATTGGCAGTCAGACTAATTTAGTAACCCTCATATTTTCAACTTCAAAAAAGCAAAAAACATTAAAATGCAAAAACACAATATATCCTACCTTTTTAGAGTGATGGATGCACCTGCTTTTCAGACAAGGCTCTATGCTGGTAATACACATTCACAGATAATCTTCAACATTGAGACGAGGTATTTGCTTTTGATTGCAACCAGATTCGAAAATGCTGACTCACAAAAGTATGTCGATGCAAAAGGCACAAGCACTTTCATGGCTTTGCATGTAGTATTCCATGTGCAGAGATAACCAAAAATCACAAAGTAATTGTTTTGGAAAAGTGAGCTTCAGGGTATTAGTGCAAGCTAAATCCACAAGCTTGTCCTGTACTGCTGGGGGCAAGGCTGCATTTTTAACAGCATCTTCTTCAAATGGGTTTCTTAGTCCAAGTAGCATTGCATTTAAGATGCTGAATTCGAGTCACAATACCACTGTTCTTTCCTATCATAGCTCTGGCACCGTCTGTACATACACCAATACACCGCTCCCAGTCCAGCCCAGCATCTTTAACTACCTCAGAAAGAGAGTCATGAATGCTTTCCACAGTAACTTGACCTGAAAGTGGACGACAAAACAATACACCCTCCTGCACGGATCTGTCGCAAATGTATCTTACAAAAGCTAAGAGCTGTGCAGCCCCCCGACACATCAAGCGATTCATCGAGTTGGATAGCAAAAAAGTCACTGTTTTTCACTTTCATGTAAAGCTGTTTATAAATGTCAGAAGCCACTTCATGAATGCGCCGTGCAACCAAATCATTTGAAAAGGTATTCCTTTTAATTCACTTGTGGAATCAGGTTCCAGCATAATGACAGCAGCACATTGTGCTATATGGATTCAGCAATGGTGTGGGGCTTACTGCTTTTTTCTATCTTTAAAGCCACCATGTAGGACTTGGAGCTTTAGTATTAACACTGCTTGCTTGAAAAATGACATTCTGGTTGTTTTTTTCAGATTCGATTACTTCCTCTGGAAAAAATCAATTGGTTTGTCCTTCAGGGAAGGTGCTTGGTTTTTAAATGATGGCACATTTTTGAAGGCTACATACTTTCATGAGCAAGTATTTCACCAAAAAGAACACACTGCGGTTGCAGGTTAGTCATGGATCCAACATATGTAAACCCCAGCTCAATATATTTTTCATCATACTTCTGACTTTTTGCTTTTGAAACATGACTTCCATGCTCACATTCTTCACTTGCCATCTTTGAAGCAGGCTTTTTCAAATAATTATCCATATTATTACACAATGTAGTACTACATTAATGCTAATACTAAAACTCTGTCACAAAAATGCTTGTCTTTGTAACATGGTCACTCAGTTTATTACATTTTCATATGAGATGAACTCTTTTTGTTTCATTGATTGCCTCCTCTCTTTATGGTTACCAGAATAATCGGTGAGAAATGTCAAGGAAAGGACCACATAATTATCAGACCCAATTCTAAAGAGACTCACCGTTCACCCTTCACAGTTTAGCGCGTTTTCTTCACAATTAGCTGTTTTAAAATCAGATTGATGAAGATTCTCAACGAAGTTCACATTATACAGACATAATGTATGCTTTGCCTCTGGTTTTCTAAAGTTAAATCAATCAATTACAACAAATTACAAACAATTGTTAAAACATTGCAATATTGTTTTTAAAGAACACCAAAAAAAAGCATTACTACCAAAGTGTAAATTCAACCCAATAATAAACCAGCAAAATTACAATGTTTACTAATCATTGTTAGCAGCCTTGGTATACCTTGTGGCAGTATATAATACAACAGAAAAAGAATGGGAAATCATGCAATATTAGATTTGTACTGCAGAGAGTGAATGCAACAGTACATGTTATCAGTATGCTGTTAGTAACACACAAGAGAGGGGCCTCTTGACTTTTTCCCCTAAATGTAGGTCAGCTTAGCTTTAAAGATGTGACTTATTCTTTGGATCCAACGTTAGAATAAAATGACAATAGGATGTAAAATACCGAATCCCCCTTTCCAACACAGAATTCCATATTTATTTTTTTGTAGAAGGGGTGCTATTTTATTTTTCGTGGGACAAACTCAGTGTTGATAAGCATAGTATAAGGGTGTTTACTGTATCAAATTATGTATTAAGAACGCATTGTACATACTTACTCACACATCCAGACCACCCATTCTTTCTAACTGCATGGACAGTCCCAAAAATTATTTGCAGCTTTTCAACATGAGCTGCTTTCAGTGAAGCTAAAGCCTTCTCTGCTTGTGCAGAGACTGTGGGTGCTGCCTGCACTGCAGAAATCCCCATGCAATGTTTATGGCACTTTGACACTCTCCAACTTCCAGTTACTTGTTCCTGCCACAACCGGCATTCCGAGCAGTACATGTTCTGGTTGGTATTGTCAAAAATGAGCCATTCCCAAGTTTGTCCGCTGTGATCAATTCTCCACTTTTCGTTCAACTTGTGAACCCTTTTATTTTTTCTCTGGTTTTAGATAATTGGTCTTCGTCCATCTGTTTTCCTTTAGGAGGCTTTTGATACCTTCAAAATGTCTCCACATGATGTGTACAGACAGTATTTACCACAGATCACTTGATTGCAAAGTGTACAGTAGTCCTTAGAAATTCTGGCATGTGATTGGTTAAAACCTCATCACATGACCACAAATAATTTTTGCCCTTTTTTTAATTCCCTCAAATTACATCACGCTGAGTGTCCTCTCGTCACACAACAAAGCAAAACGGCAGACAAAAACGAAAGATTGTGCAAACACTAAAATCTTCATAAAAACTTTGCTTTCAGTGTTTTCTGACTTCCTAAAATTCAAACAAATCCAACTTGACAATGTAAATAAATACAACGTTCACAAACTCAACAGACTCCTCTGAGAATTGTATGCCACCATGAGAAAGTGAGGACGGACAGTTCTATGCCAAAAAAAACTTTAATAACTATGCATTATGGACTTCAAAAACATTACTTTCTTGACCACTTCATAAAATAAATATGACCTCGGCTCATAGTTGGAAACTATAGTTACCTCTATGGGGCATTATAGTCCCCTGTTGATAACTATAGTTCTTCCCTCGGGGGCCATAGTTTCCCACCATTAGACTCCTCTCCAGTCCATATTTACTATTATATAAAAACAGCAATAAAATACAAAACAGTACAATTAAATCAATAAATTAGATCCCTCCCTGATGTTTTGTATCTTTAAATATGATAATACACTGGACTATGCATTATTGTAGGTGTTGGTTTTCATACAATTTCATAAAAGGTATAAAGGAAGCCTATTTTAATCAATTATATAATGACCACCTACATGTTCATGAAATCTAAGCACAGCACAGGGAAAGATGTGAAAACTGTCTCATATATCCAGGTGACCTATTTGTACTGTAAAGGATACTTGACCTTAAAACCTACTTAGGATCTGGGTATTATATTTGGACAATACTCTTTTTTTTGTACTTCATTTTGAGCTGGACAGACAGGTCTTCCCCAGTTACAATTTTATTATTTTTCCAAAAAAATAATGGTAGACATCTATTTCTTGTAACTTTTCTTCCTTATCCACAAAAGCAAAACTTTTGCTACTAAAGATTTTTCCTAAAATTATTTGTTTTGAGAAATATCTAGAAATTATACATTTCCATTGGGGTATGTAAACGTTTGACTACAACTGTATGTGATATATATATAAAAAGAGAAAAGGATATTTCAGGTACTTAAAGGTAGAATAATTGATTACAAATCAATTATCGGACAACAAATCCTGAATACAAAAAAACAGTGCTTTAAGAAGTTGATAATAAACAAACAAGTAGCTTTTTAAACAAAATTCCAGAATGATGATGATGACCTCAGAATAGAATGTTCATTCCAAATGGCTCCAAAGTGCCTAGTTTGAAAATAAGTTCACATTCCTTTTGTTTCCTGACAGCATTAGTTCCATAGCATTGAAACACCTCATAAATTGTGATGTCTTCTATAGTGTGGTCATTTCTGTTAAAATGTCTGTCGACAGGAAAGGTAGAGGTGTTAATTCGTATACTTCTCAGATGTTCCACGAAGCGATCAGCCAAGCGTCGTTTTGTTTCACCTATATATAGCTTGCTACATTTGATGCAGTCAATGTAATATACTATTCCTTTACTAATGCAAGTAAAAGTATCACTATCATGGATAGTAAATGAGGATTTTGCTCCCTTAACTGCTGTGTTGCTGTGAATGTATTTACAAGTAGCACAGCGTGACCTATTGCATGGAAACGTATCCTTAAGACTGTCCAGATTGGGTCGAATGTTACTGTGGACTAGATGCTCTCTCAGATTTTTGTCTCTTCTGTATGGCATTGAACTTATTTTCAAACTAGGCACTTTGGAGCCATTTGGAATGAACATTCTGTTCTGAGGTCATCATCATCATCATCGTCATCAACATTCTGGAATTTAGTTTAAAAGACTACTTGTTTGTTTTTTTATCAACTTCTTAAAGCACTGTTTTTTTGTATTCAGCCGATGAAGTCCGAAACGTCCTGATAATTGATTTGTAATCAATTATTCTACCTTTTGAAGTACCTGAAATATCCTTTTCTCTTTTTTTTCTTATTGATCAGTATGGTATACAGCATTTATATATATATACAGTACTGTGCAAAAGTTTTAGGCAGGTGTGAAAAAATGCTGTAAAGTAAGAATGCTTTCAAAAATAGACATGTTAATAGATTATATTTATCAATTAACTAAATGCAAAGTGAGTGAACAGAAGAAAAATCTAAATCAAATCCATATTTGGTGTGACAACCCTTTGCCTTCAAAACAGCATCAATTCTTCTAGGTACACTTGCACAAAGTCAGGGATTTTGTAGGCATATAGTCAGGTGTATGATTAAACGATTATACCAAACAGGTGCTAATGATCATCAATTCAATATGTAGGTTGAAACACAATCATTAACTGAAACAGAAACAGCTGTGTAGGAGGAATAAAACTGGGTGAGGAACAGCCAAACTCAGCTAATAAGGTGAGGTTGCTGAAGACAGTTTACTGTCAAAAGTCATACACCATGGCAAGACTGAGCACAGCAACAAGACACAAGGTAGTTATACTGCATCAGCAAGGTCTCTCCCAGGCAGAAATTTCAAGGCAGACAGGGGTTTCCAGATGTGCTGTCCAAGCTCTTTGAAGAAGCACAAAGAAACGGACAACGTTGAGGACCGTGAGACGCAGTGGTCGGCCAAGGAAACTTACTGCAGCAGATGAAAGACACATCATGCTTACTTCCCTTCGCAATCGGAAGATGTCCAGCAGTGCCATCAGCTCAGAATTGGCAGAAAACAGTGGGACCCTGGTACACCCATCTACTGTCCGGAGAAGTCTGGTCAGAAGTGGCCTTCATGGAAGACTTGCGGCCAAAAAGCCATACCTCCGGCGTGGAAACAAGGCCAAGCGACTCAACTATGCATGAAAACACAGGAACTGGGGTGCAGAAAAATGGCAGCAGGTGCTCTGGACTGATGAGTCAAAATTTGAAATATTTGGCTGTAGCAGAAGGCAGTTTGTTCGCCGAAGGGCTGGAGAGCGGTACACTAATGAGTGTCTGCAGGCAACAGTGAAGCATGGTGGAGGTTCCTTGCAAGTTTGGGGCTGCATTTCTGCAAATGGAGTTGGGGATTTGGTCAGAATTAATGGTCTCCTCAATGCTGAGAAGTACAGGCAGATACTTGTCCATCATGCAATACCATCAGGGAGGCATCTGATTGGCCCCAAATTTATTCTGCAGCATGACAACGACCCCAAACATACAGCGAAAGTCATTAAGAACTATCTTCAGCGTAAAGAAGAACAAGGAGTCCTGGAAGTGATGGTATGGCCCCACAGAGCCCTGATCTCAACATCATCGAGTCTGTCTGGGATTACATGAAGAGAGAGAAGCAACTGAGGCTGCCTAAATCCACAGAAGAACTGTGGTTAGTTCTCCAAGATGTTTGGGCCAACCTACCTGCCGAGTTCCTTCAAAAACTGTGTGCAAGTGTACCTAGAAGAATTGATGCTGTTTTGAAGGCAAAGGTTGGTCACACCAAATATTGATTTGATGTAGATTTTTCTTCTGTTCACTCACTTTGCATTTTGTTAATTTATAAATATAAACTATTAACATGTCTATTTTTGAAAGCATTCTTACTTGACAGCATTTTTTCACACCTGCCTAAACCTTTTGCACAGTACTGTATATAACAGTATATAAGGTAAAATTAAGCTGGAATAGAATGCATTGTACACATGACATTTACATTTAACAAAAACAATGTTATTTTGATTCTTGCACCCTTGCATGTACAGTGTTCGAAAATTATATTGCCCGACATGCCCGGGGCATGTACAAATTTCGATGGGACATGTAAAAAAAAATTCCTTACATGCCCGACTCGGGCACCTACAATTTTCCAATGCCCTAAAACAAAAACCAAGCAATTACTTTATTACAGATTTAAAGTCCATATCTCACATAGAAAATCATTTTTTGGCTTTGGGGTCGTATTTAGTTTACGTTCACAATGAGCAAGAAATTAAATCCCCATGATCAATTTTATGCCACTGAGACACGTAAAACTATCAATAATTCCGGAAAATACTGACAACGCACCAATGATGCACGAAGTTGGCGTGACATCACTAAAGGAACACATACCAGGAACAGAGGAGAGATATACATGGCTTCAGACTGTGAAAGCGATCATTACGAATTTCTTAGATGTTTTGAGTAGTCTGTATTAAAATAAGGACAGCGGGAGTGTGGTGTGTAATAAAATAAATTGTGGGGAGGAAGAATAAGTGGTTTGAGGTCCGATTCTAAATGGTTTTGAACCTCCAGCAGGAGAAAATAACCACGTTGGCATGAGGAATGCGAGCGACACACCCCCTTGTCGGCAATTCTGAATGTTGTTCTTGTATACAGATAAACTGGGTAGCAGTTCATTTATGGCAATAAAAAAAAAGTGTATTTCTATATTTGGTTTGTTGTACCATTTACATCTTGCAAATAGTGTTTACCGTTTCCCATCCACTTCAATAATAAAGCATTGTTTATATTACAGGGTCAAGATGACTTGCATGGTCACGTATAGCTCTTCAACTTCATTCATGAAATAAACACTTATGCTTTCCCTGATTTAGTGAAATTAAACAGGCCGAACCTCGTGAACTGCACGTAATTACTATTATTATTTCTTGGCAGACACCCTTACCCAGTAATGTGCATATGAATATTACCTTAAAGATAAAATTGAAAATTGAAAGCTTACCTAAAAAAGCTGGATGAGTGGATTCAATCATTTGATTTCTGCATCAGAAATCTTGAGAATGCAATGTGTTTGTACTGGTTTATAGTACTCTGATGTAATTGTTTTTAAGTCAGCAATATGAGAGCCGTGCTCATGTTTATTTTCTTTGGGTAGTTTTGGGCCAAGGAGTTTATTTGACAACAGTATATTGTATATTGTATAATAATAATAATAATAATAATAATAATAATAATAATAATAATAATAATAATAATATCTGACATCTGAAAAAACAAATGCAACACTTGCAGAGAACTGATTATGCGCAGTGGATAGCCTAGTAGTATTGAGCACTAGTGCACAGGGTAAGAAAAAAAAATATGGTAATCATTTTTATGTCTGTATGAAGTGTTTTATAGATGCAGCTATTTAAAAGTTTATTTTTGATATCAAAGTAAACAGTACGAAATTGTTTAATTAAGACTGGTAAAAAATAAAAAAAAGTATTGCGGTTTCAGGGGAAAATGAATCACTTACTTGATGATTGTCTTCGTGAACAGCTGTCTTTGTAAAGGTCTGCGTGTGTTTGTGAACTTGTGTACGAGTGTCTTACAAAAAGAGAAAAAATAAAATTTGTACCTGCCAGAAACCAACAAACAAAAGCTTTAGTCTCCGTGTTCCGAAGTGATCATTGCATTGTCCACTGACGATCTCGCTGATTTTACTTTCACGGAATACAGTACTTTTTTTTTTTTTGCAATGCATTCCCTTGCGCCTATCTGAGGTGAAATGTATTTTTGACACCGTTTAACCATCGCAAAATAGGCCTGTATGTATGATCGCTTTGTTTATGCCATAGACATATGCATGCATGTTTATGGTTCATGTTTTCCCCTAGTGACGTCACAGATGTCAAGATTCGAAATTAGGGCTTTTTGGCGGAAGCTCTCAAAACAAGCTTTACGATTGTAAATTTCTTACCAGTTACAGCGCAAAAGTATAAATGATTATATATATATATTATATATATATATATATATATATATATATATATATAGTTTAATCAAATATAAATCAGATTGTAATGTGAAATAGGTGACATATGGCCTTTAAACTTCTGTATTTGCTCCCACATCACTTTTTCTTTTTTTACCTCCATCACTTCCAGCCAGCATCTCATGTGTTCTAGTATTGTGTCCATATGCATCTGTGCAAACAGCAGAAAATGTGATGCCCAAGTGTTCTGAGCTGCTATTGGTTACGCTATTCTGGTGTCGGAGTGATAACGGATTGTATTTGCAATGGATTACCGAAACTGGAGGGAAATAACAAAAAGCGTTTAATCAGAGATTCAGCAAATTTTGAGCATTCTTTAAAGTTTATTTAAAAATAATTGGATTTTGTGTCATTGAGTACACCATTGTTTTTTCTTTCAAAATAAATGAAACTAAAATGTGCAATTACAGAATTAACTGTTTCAGCACTAAATTGGGCAGCAGTGTGGAGTAGGGGGTAGGGCTTTGGACTCTTGACCGGAGGGTTCAATCCCAGTTGGAGGACACTGCTGCTGTACCCTTGAGCAAGGTACTTTACCTAGATTGCTCCAGTAAAAACCCAACTGTATAAATGGGTAATTGTATGTAAAAATAATGTGATATCTTGTAACAATTGTAAGTCGCCCTGGATAAGGGCGACTGCTAAGAAATAAATTAATAATAATAATAATAATAATAATAATAATAATAATAATAATAATAATAATAATAATATTCAACAAACCATATAAAATAGCAAAGTCGAGAAATTAAAACTGTTATGCGAGCGATGCCAGTGTTACACTGCTGTCCTATTTACAGACATATGGGCTGTCCTATTTACAGACATATGGAAGAGTCTAATAATCCACTATTACAAATGACTGCTACAATATGCTGTCAAGGACTGGTGTCCTGAAAAGATTTGCATGTTCTGGCAACCTCTCAGCTGAACTTTGCTTGACCTTTACTTACAGTAAAGTTTTGAACCTTTACATTACAGAAGCAAAGTATTGCTAAGACTTGTATGCGAGGAACCATATGAGGAGGCAACAACCTGTAGTGCAGCCTGGAAAAAGGCACAAAACTTGAGAAAGAACCCTCAGTAATTTGCACTCCCCTAATGACTATATATTTATTTTCTGTTCCCCCTTTTTCTTTGTGCTACTGTACACAATGTTAGTTGAGATGCATCAGAAGTTAAATAAAACAAATCTCAAAATACACAATGAGCTAAGCACAAATACATTTGACATAATCTGGTCTGCTAATTTAAAATGAGACAACTTCATGCTTCTAGCTATGCTCGGTCTGGTCTTTCTAATAAACTACTAAATACAATGTAGGCCTATTCTTTGTTTTACACTGCCAAGATTCTACAAAAAATGTGAAATTCTTCCTCCACAATATCAAGATTTTTAGAGTCCCTCCTCTTTTTTAGAGTCCCTCTTTAAGGTAAGCATATGCTATAGCTTACATAAAGAAAACAAGTGCTGCATGACTCAGTCTCAATGACTCAATGATTTTACAGTACTTAACAGTACAGTAATGTATTTTTTTGGCCTTGTACAGTGCAGAAAATTCTGAATCACTTGCACAGAAGTAACACGCAAAATTTTCTGAAGCTGGAGACATCTCTTGTAGAGGAAAACTAAAAAATATTGTCAAACTGTCAAATTACATGTATGTAAATAATATGTATGTTGGTTGGCACCAGATACGCTGCGTACTGGGTGTTTCACATATTGAAAAAATATGAATTACATATGTATTTAAATGTAATGCGTAAAGAATACACTAGTAATTTTGCTGCATAGCTTGAGTTTGCATGTTATCAAGCTTTTTGTACTTCGTTGGTTCCCGGCATCTCAATTGTCAATTGTGAATGTGGTAGCTAAATAATGGATCATAGAAATGCAGGGACAGCTAATTGTAGCCTGCCTGGGAACTGCCAGAAACACATGGCCAAAAAGTCCTGTCTAAGTCATGACTAAGTTAATTCTGTATTTTACTCACCCAAAATATATTGTACTTACATTTGCCCTGAATATCAAAGCTCTTCCGACCGCCAGTGAGAGCTTTTGTGGCAGGTTTTAACTTTGATTGTTTTTCATGTTTCAAGCAAAAATCAAAGGAAGGATGAAAACAGTCACAAACCCCCAATTCCGACAGTATGAGGAATGCTATGCAAATTAAGCGGGTACCTAATTGTGGTGGGAATGGTTATTTTCCTATCTAAAGTGGTTCTGCCTGTTTCAAAAAGTCCTAATGGAGATGTGAACAGGTGCAGTGATTCTGACTACTTTGGCAATAGAGCCCAATGTGCTGCTAGAGATTGCTGCAATTTTAGATGAAAGGGATAATGTAGCTGCTATGCCAAAATGAAAAATAAGTAAATAAACGAATACATAAAATGACTAAATAAATATATTGACTTATTTAGCCATTTATGTATTTGTTTATTTTTCATAAATGTCTATTTATTTATTTATGTATTTATTTATGCATTCATTAATGCTTCATTCATGTTTGCATAAAATATCCTCCATAACCAAAACTATAATTGAATACAGTATACATTTAAAACATTTGGCTACATTAAAATAGGAGCTCTCTAACTTTACATTATTTCTGTTTGTTCTGATCTACTTCTTTATTATTGTGTTTTATTAACTGTATCTTCTCTTCTTTCTCCATATTTCCTGAAACACACGTCTGTTTGGTTTTTCTCCTCCTTTACTACCTTTCAATCCCACCTGTCCTGAAATCCTGATCATTAACATATAGGTTTCTGATTTAAATACTGAATAGTTTTCCGCAACTTACGTAAATTGCACCCATTCCACCTGTCGGAAAACAGCACTTTTTTACATTCAGGGCTAGGGTTGTCAAAAACACCGATACTTTCATACTACCGCGATACCAAATTTCAAAAACGGTTCTGATCTTCATTAATTATGCATTCGGTAATACCGAAAAACAGAAAGTATCGGAGCACTCTGTACTTGTATAATGAAAATTGCGTGTTTGCGTCCTTCATGTAAAAGACGGAGTCGATTACTAAAAAAAAACAAAAACAAAAAAAACCTTCCCTGTCTGTCCGCGTAGGGACACCATACACTCCAGGTGGAAACAACGACAATGAAACAGCCAGAAGAATTCAGGAGTAAAAGGTTAAGATGGGAGGCACACAAGCTCAGCGCCCCGCGCTCTTAGAAAAAGAGAACAGCAGAAGTATTTCGCTTATGAAGTGAATGAGCAGGGCAAAGCAAAAGATCCATCGAAGCCCATATGCAAATGGTGCTTTAAGACGGTACTAGGAGGCAACACCTCAAATTTAGCGAAGCATTTGGCAGACAGGCACCCTGACCTCTTCAAATAATTCAGACAGGTTAGCGACAGCGTAGATTATTAAATGAATGCATCACATATATAAGTTAAAAATACATGTCCTCAATGAAAACGATGGGGAAATGTGAAATTAAGAAAGCAAGCTAGCTAACTTAGCGCTAATGTGTACGGTGTTGTGCTCTACGTTGGAGTGATAGATAGTATTTGTCTGCTTTCACATTAATGTTACAGATAACCAGCGAGCAAGCAAGTTAGCTAAACTAATACATACATATGTAGCTTTGCTGGTTAGCTCATTTCTTTAAACAAGCAAAATATATATGTATATATATTTTTTAAAATTACATTGAAATAGCAGTGTTTGTATGACAAGAGGCTTGAAGAAACACGTCATCGGAACGCATGAAAAAAAAGTATTTTTGCACCTCTCAGACACCATGAAGGAACGGGATTTCAACTGTAAAACAGTGCTGCCACTTCACTTGCAATCTGCTGTTCGCCTGGGGGGAAACGACTCTAGTTATCTGTCAATGTATCAAACACACTTCACAGATTTCTCCCTGAGGTTAGTCTAGCTTTTTTGCGGTCGCCCCCGGGCTCGGCCTTCGACGACGTAGTACACAAGAGCGGTATATCATAGGCGCATATGGCTGTCACTCTTGGAAAGGGACGGACTGTGGCTTTCTAATTATACCCAATATGGGCATCTACGTTGGTGAGAATCTGACCTGACTGCTCAGGCTGTGTGACAGAGCATTGGATGGAGCAGACGCGCTGGTTAGCAAAGAAAACATTGCAAAACAAAATAAAATAAGATTGCTATTCCCTTGTTTTTGATCATTTTCTTTACTTTTAGGCTATATATTATTTTGCATTTCTTGCGTTTCCTATATTTTTGTTATAAATGGCTGTAACTTTTGTTCTGGTGTTCCAATTTTAATTATTTCATTTTAGACATGTACCCAAGACCTTGAAGTTTGATTGTAAAATATATATTTTTCTACTCAGAGCACTGATAAAAAATATTTATTGACAACAAATGTTCTTTTTTTCTCAAAAGCATATTTTATTTTCATCCTACCATTCATTAGTTTTTTGTTTATTATTATTTATTTCTTAGCAGACGACTTACAATTATTACAAGATATCATTATTTTTACATACAATTACCCGTTTATACAGTTGGGTTTTTACTGGATCAATCTAGATAAAGTACCTTGCTCAAGGGTACAGCAGCAGTGTGAACCCACAACCCTCCGGTCAAGAGTTCAGAGCCCTAACCACTACTCCACACTGCTGCCCTACATTTCTGTACTAAATTTAGTGGGTATCAAATCAAACAATGGACTTTTTTATTTTCTGAACCCCCAGTTTGTGCTGATTTATTCCACATATGGTACTCAACTGAAACCCCTGTAGTCACAGTTATACGCACAAATATAATAACAGTAAAAACTTGAGAACTTTTCTCCGTCAGTAATGAACAGAGCACTCACTTGAATCACTTAATAAAAATCTGAAATGCATCCAATTTGTAGTTTTACTTCATCCTTTCTATTTCACTACCAAAAACAAGCAGAACTATTAAAGGGCCAGTCAATCATAGTCCTACACAAAACATTTTCTTAAGTGATAATATGCAAATTACGTTTACTGCACCTGCACCGTTTGACCTAGAGTCAAGATTGTTTACCTTTATTAAAGGAATGTTCTCTTATTTTGCGTGTTCAGATGTTTGTTTGTTTTTGCCATGGTATTGAAGAGGCATCGAGTATCGTGAAACTGAACTGGTATCGTATCGAAGTTCAAAATTCTGGTATCGTGACAACCCTATTCAAGGCCCAAGTGTCTAAATTGGAGAGTAAATTATTCAATGACACAAAACTTTATCTGGAACGCTGGTTTGCATTACGAAACATTTGCAGTAAATAGTGCAAGTTACATATAATCTAAAAGCTAAATTCAAAATGCAGTCAACAAAAAAACAGTTTGTGTTATAGTTGTGTAACTGATTAATAATTGAGCTGCTGTAGCTTTAAGAGAGTGATGTTGTGTGCCATAGTGCTTTCAGGGACGGTGGGGGAGTTATGGAGAAGTCCTTGTTGTAGTACAAGCGTGTAGTCAGTGTGTTACTTTGGCAGCTTCAAACTTGCAAGAATATGTTCATATTGCTCTTTACATAATCGTAAAAGGCATTAAAGTTGCTGTACATCCGGAAGACATAAGAATAAACATTACCTGGACTCACAAACATCTGTCTGGAAGTAGTATTCTTTTAGATCGGCTGGCTACAATAGCATTAATACTTTGTGTTACTTGTAAACAGGTGTGATACATCAGTTATTAGATTGGATGATAAATCAATCAATAGAAAATGTCAAGATTACAACCCCTAATTTAAAAATGTATTTTTTCAATATCCATATTAGAAAATATACTATAATAATGATCACAATATTTGTTCTGATAATTAGAGTTCTTGTATTGCCCCAGTCCTAGTTATTCATATTTTCAATAGTTTGTAAACCTTAAGTAAAATATAAATTAGAAAAAGAATGTATCATTGAAATGTCCAGACGTTAAAAACAATATGGCAGTGAAAAGGTTAATTTCTACTGGAAACCACCTGCGATGTAACTTAATTGATAATCACAGAATACAGCTTGTAAAGACTGTCTGAAAGCAAGTGGTAATGCATTGATAATATGGTCAAAGGATAAACAAATATTGCACTTATATGAACAGCAGTAGGTGCAGTGGTGGTTTTGCAAACTAATACAAGCGCCACTGCTTAATTATCATCATTCATTCATGACAATGAGAGATAGATATGTAAATTTCACAGTAGCCGATAAGACGAATTAATTAGGATGAAGCACATAAAGAGTTAATGTATATTGAAACCTCAGAAACAAACAGACAGCAAAGGTTACGTGTGCCAGAGATATGTGTAAATTCAAGAAATAATAGTAAAAATATTCCAATTGGCCAACTGCTGACTCACCAGCAAGATCACTCTGCAGTTTTACTGGATCTGTGTCACGGAGACATTTCATGTCATTTTGCTCAGTCCTGACAGCCAAGGGCTGGAAACTGGAAAACGGCAGAAAGCCATTACAAGAACAAACCATTTTTGATGCTTGTGTCATCTTGAAAGAATGAATATGTTTTTTATACCTTTGAATTATTTTTATGTACAAATTAGGCATTTTTAATAATAACAAAGGCGCATCTCAAAGTTAACATATTTACTCTACGGTGATATGAGGGTACTGGGGTGACATGGCAATCTGATTGGGTATGTTTTTCTGGACATGTGTAAACAAGTACAGTAACAGACATACACCCCCCATAACTGCAGTAAATGCAAAAATTAGAGCGAGCAGTATCATGACTTACAACCACCTCATTCACAAAAACTGTACCACAGTCTAGAAATTGGCAAATTCCTTTTTTTAAGACATCCCCAGATTCATATACTCATTAACTAAATCAAATGTCAAGGGAATCTGTAAAAATGGAAACAATGTCCAATATAAATGGTCATTTTATTTCCCTAACATGACATTATAGGCACGTTTCACATTATATTAAAATGAGAAAAATATTCTATAAAGTTTTTTGTTGTTGTTTTTTTTTTTTTTTTTTTTTTAAATACTAGTTTAACAAATAATCTGCCTTATGACTGGCCGCGAGATTTTTTATGCAAAGCAGTCAGATGCAATTCATAAAACCAGTTGACCGCTTGATGATGATATTTATAGAGACAGCGAGGCACTTGCAGACTAGTATCCTGCTAGCAGCTCTTGAACCTCTCTTTTGTTTAACACCGAGCTGCAACAGCAGCCTACAAACACGACACTCACACCGACCAAAGGCGAATAGAAAACTTACATTAATCGAGAATGACAGAACAATGTCAGGGTTTCACATACTGATCCACACCAAAAACACATTCGAAATGTTAATAAATGTTAACCGTTCCTCTCTACACATATGGAAGTGATCAAACTTTAAGACACATATTTTGAACCCCCAAAAAAAAAACGTACAAGTGCAAGGTGATTCAATAAATCAAGTTTGTTGTAAAGATACAACCGTAAACGAAGCTAAACATATGCTTGTTGAAGTTGGTGTTATTTTTATTAACTAAGGTACATTACCGAGAATATTACTGAAAAGAGTCACAAGAATAAGACCTTTCCGCTGAACCCATACAGAGTACCAATGATCACCAACCTTGCACTGCACTCGTACACAGTAGTAAACACTCCCCTCCTTCTCGGCGAAGGTAATGTGGGTCACAAGGCCTAAGACTCCCCCAACACTGAAAACATCCCCTTCATCGCTTCGCACTGTCTATGCCCTGTGCGCATACACATACACCAACAACACTCAGAGGTATTTGGACAAACCCCGTGGATGCCAAAGTAAACACTTACCTTGCAGAATCCCCCATTCTCCGGCTTTTCGTCATTATTATTTTGGTTTAGATGGCTGCGTTGAGTTAACTGGAGTTACAAAAACAGCAGTCCTACCTTGGTCTCCGCAAACACTAGGCATGCGCAATGGAATAACAATCACACACTGGCAATACACAGTCGAGCTGTGTTGAAGATCCAGCGAGTCAGATATGTTTTTTATCTATTGACATGCAACAGGTTAACTGAGGTAACAATAAGTAATATTCTTAACGAGTATAAATAAATACAACTCAATCTTTCTGCGTAGGTAGGAAGGAATTAGTAAATTAGCTAGTAGTATGAATCCGGAACACTATAACACCGTATGTGTATCTTCAAAATCCCATATTATTAATTTAAAATATATGGTATTAAAATAGCGTACATAACAGCCCCCCAAAAGTATAGCCATTTCCAGCGATTTGGTCATCAACATGTTCACAGCAAACAGCCAGGACGCGTGAAAATAATAATTAAGGCTACCAGTACATTTTGAAATATCACAGTATGATTTATGTACTTACAGTAAATTAACGCTAGACCAGTCTTTATGTTTCCAAGTGTCAACTTTACCTTTAGCCAATATAAACCTATATTGGGGATCCAACCGAATCGAACCCATACTGGGGTTTACTTTAAAAACTCGAGTGACGAAAATATCAAATTAAACACGTAATGTTGGGTTGTTGTTACACCTATGTACCAAAATTCATTCGGAACGCAAAAATCTAATAGCAATAATTAAAACAACTGCTTACATATAATACGATTATATCATTATGAATTACAAAAATATAAATTCTAAACCTACCTTTTACACGGCATAGTGATTTGCAAACTATTTTCCCTGTTGTGTTTTAAGGTTTATTTCGGTAGTGTATGTTCTTTGAAATGCACGTTATTATACAAGCGTTCCCACTTTGGCCCGTATCTGTCACTCACTCGGCTGGCACAGAGCCAATCAGGTCAAACGCGCGCTGCAATCAAACATGAATTGATGTACTTACATAGCGCTGTCTGTGCTCAGCACAATATCTGATTGAAAGCAGCTTCGTCCTATCAGTTTATCAGGCGTTCACCTACTGTACTTTTGTATTCAATACAGAGTTCAACCCTCTGACACAGAAATAACTGCAGTACATCAATCCTTGGTCATTTACTCCTTACCACATAATTATGAAGGTTGTTAAAAGTATTGGTACACCTGATTCTTGTCATTTTCTCCCTTATGATAACGTACTATTTAATGATAGTAACGGTTTGTTCATGTACTCCGAATAAGATAGGCACATTGTATAAATTGACCATAAATGTAACCGAATTTCTGCAATAAACTAAAATGGACGCAAGTTTAAAGCTGCAGTGTCCTACAAGCATGTTCAGTTTTACACCAAATCTAACTGAATTTTAGCATCATTCCAGAAGACTGCACAGTTTACTTTGATTCACACAATGGAGTTGTTTGTTGTTTATTTATTTATTTATTTTGATGTCGTACAATTTACTTTAAAACGTACTGTATGTGCTTCAGGGGGTTACATATACAGTGCATACATATTCAAGCTAAATAGAAATTAGACTTACGTTCTAGTTTTCTTGCTTTATTTTATATATGTTAATGCAAAAAGTAAGAAATAACTTTTTCCAAATGTTTTTAAAATACAACTTCTTGGTGCCTACTGTGCACTCTAGCCATTTTGATGGGCCAGTTTGTTTACATTTCTTTAGAGTGTTTGAACAATTTGAGGTTGTATTTTTTTTTTCTTTTGTGCATAGTGATTTCCCTGTAAAGCACCATGAAAAGTTGAAAAATCACAAAGGCCCCTCAGCCTACAATATTAATTGCATTTTATATATTTTTACTGTTTGTTAAATAAATAAATAAATAAATAAATAAATAAATAAATAATTAAGCATACGCATTTTATGGTATTTGAAATCAATGTGGTTGATTTTGGTTTTTCCTTTTTTTAATTACTTCCTCATAACTGAAAGTATGTCTTAAACAGGTGAAAACAGCATAACAACAAGAGCTAGACATTGCTGGAACTACTACTGTATAGTAATGATACAACTATCCCCTTTTCAGCAGTAGGTATCTAGTCTTCCCAGAAGGTAAGGACTTCTGTCTTATGAATGTAATCATTTATTCACCCCGATTAACTGGACTGAACCATTTCAGAAAGTTTGGCTTGCCAGTGGAAGAATACAATCATCACCTTCTCAAGTACGCTGGGAACACTGGAAAGAGTGAAACTCGGGTGCAAGTGGGGTGACTTGAATGTGAAATACTGTAGCAAAGATTGTCTGTATTGTATGAAAGAACAAAACCGAGTCTTCTGAATTACCTAGTATGTCATAAAACGATGTAATGAAACAAATGCACATTTTGTGGTCTACATTTAATTGCTAAATAATTGCACAAATTAAGGTGTACAGTTTACTGCGTCTGATATTGAGCTCCTTGAAAATCGCTAAATAAGTAACCGTGGATAGGAGGTTTATAATATATCAAGACTGTATAAAAAATGTTAGCCACATGGTTGTTGGTTTTATTTATTTTTTAAATTGATGTTAAATATGAATGAGGTACATACATGGGATGCAAACCATTTGTGGGGTACTCAGCATTATATTATGTGACACTACAACCAAACTAAACTGTTTTTTATGCTAAGCAAACCTCAGCTAGCTGTTTTTTCTCTGTAGTATACTTTTTCATTCAAATTCTGCTTAAAAAAAAACATTTCTCAAAATACTATCAAGTACACAAGCTGTAGTAGTTAATAACTCAGGACTTTTCGAGCAATGCTTAAGGGTTGGGGTTAAGCTCCAATCTAATTTGCATTCAAAAGCAATAAGCTCAAGTTTTTAATTTGATTTATATACTCAGGGTGTTCAATCTGCAACACTCACTTAGACTTGAAAAACATTGTGTAACTGGTCCATTCTGGGGACAATTAAATGCTGTCTTGGATACAGATGCTGTTAAAACAAGGACACCTGCTATCATCTCTTTTAGAGCTACAGTACTACCTGTACCATGTCCACAGTCACTGAAACTGACCTGATAAAGGGGGATGCAGCCTCTATACAGTATATATTACATGCAGTATACAGTTGTAGTCAAAACTTTACAGGGTGAGACGTGTAAGTGACTCTGCAGCTGATGCATAGTTCACACACCCTAGTCTCTGTAAGTCGCCTTGGATAAAGGCATCTGCTAAAATAAACTAATAGTAATACTCCAATGGAAATGTATAATTTCTAGAAATTTCTCGATAACAAAGAATTTTAGGAAAAATCTTTTGGTGCAAAAGTTTTGCTTTTGTGAATGAGAAAAAAAAATATGAAATAGATGTCTACAATTATTTATTTCAGTAATTTTTTTGCAAAACTCAAAAAATGCTAATTCAAATGTATTCATACCCTGACAAGGAAAATTAAATTAATAGCTAGTTGAGGCACCTTTAGCAATAATAACCTCTATTAAACGATTACGATATTTGTCAATGAGCTTTTGGCATGATTCTTTCGTGATTTTTGACCATTTTTCAACGAAAAAGTGTTCCAGTTCATTCAAATTCAGAGGACTTCTCTTGTGCACAGCCTTCTTCAACTCATACCAAACATTCTCAATCAGATTTAGATCAGGACTTTGACTAGGCCATTCCAGAACCTTGATTTTATTCTTCTTTAACCATTCTAAAGTAGATTTTGATGTGTGCTTTGGATCATTGTCGTGTTGGAACGTCCAGTTGTGCTTTAAACCAAGTTTTGTAGGGGAGGGTTTCAGATGATTGGCCAATATCATCTGGTATGCTGTGGAATCCATTTTACCAAGTATTGGAATTAAATTTCCTGTGCCATTAGAGGAAAAACAGCCCCATAGAGGGATATTACCACCTCCATGCTTGACAGTAGGTATGGTGTTCTTTTCTTTGTACGCCTCACCAGACTTTCTCCAAACATAACGACTGTCAGTGTGACCAAATAGCTCGATTTTTGTTTCATCACTCCACAAAACCTTTGACCAGAACTCATATCCATCATTCAAATGCCGCTTTGCAAACTTTAAGTGACTGTCCTTGTTACGTTTTCCTAAGAGTGGCTTTTTCCTTTGCCCACGACCATTGAGACCTTCACCATGCAATACTCGACCTATGGTTGAAATGGAAACCCCAGTCCCACTTGCAGCCAATTCACTTTGAATATCTTTGGCAGTCAATCTCGGATTGTTATTAACATTCCTTACAATTCTTCTACTTGTTCTTGGTGAAAGAACCTTCTTTCTTTCAGACTGAGAGAGCATTGTGACAGTACCATGGGTCTTATACTTCTTGATAATAGAAACAATAGTTGAAATTGGGATATTCAAATGCTTGAAAATCTTCTTGTATCCTTCTCCAGCTTTATGACAATAAATAATTTTCAGATAGCTCTTTACTTTTTTCCATATTGACTTATTGGTAATGACAGCAATCATCCTATGCCTAACCCTTTTATGCTCTCTAAGAATGTTCACCTACATCCAGCATATTCTAGACTTTTCTAGAATTAGGTTCTGCATTATCATATTGACATTTCTAGCATCTTGAATTAGCATTTTTGGAGTTTTGCAAAAAAAATGTTGAAATCTATTTCTTGTAACTTATTTCCCCTCATCCACAAAAGCAAAACTTTTGCTACGAAGGATTTTTCCTAAAATTCTTTGTTTTTGAGAAATTTCTAGAAATTATAAATTTCCATTGGGGTATGTAAACTTTTGAACTGTATATCATTTCACAAACATGTATTTGCCATATATGGCATGTATTACATTTTTTATAACTATTTTTTATTTGCCAAAAATTACGCTGGTTCAAACCTCTTTAAAAAGATGTTCTCCCACTGGACTTTATATCTTGCTTTACTAATTATTAAGCATGCTCAGTATCACCTCACCACATGCTTAACTAAACAAGGAAGTGTTAAGTTGTGACTCAAAGCCGGCCTACAGTGATGATTTCAATGAGTCTCTGCACAAACAGGTCAAACAGTCTTTAGACATTAATGCAAAGAAAACATAGTTAGGACCAATACATTTGGATGTGGGTTTAAAACCAGAGCAGGCACATTCAGAGGGTCCTCATAATCACAGTGTCTGAAAGCGATTTTGTGTCTGAAAGCTACACATATAAAATTGGAAGTTTATCAGATGATAGCCAGTGCAATCTGAAACTTCCATAGAACGTTAGGAGTGTTTCAGAAAAGTTTGTTGAAGAGTGGTGCAAAATCATGACAGTTATCATGCTCACCATGTAGACCAGGGCTTCCCAACCCTGGTCCTTGGGACCCCATGTGTCTTCTGGTTTTCATTCCAGCTGAGCTCTCATTTACTTAACTGAACCCTTAATTGAACTAATAATTTGCTTAATTAGAGCTTTTTACTTGTTTTCAGATCTTAAACAGTTACAGAGTTCAAGTTGGCTATAACATTTTATAAGTAACTTAAACTCTGCAACTTTTTAGGACCTGAGAAAAATTAGAAAGGTCTAATTAAGCAAATTATTATTTCAATTAAGGGTCTAGTTCAGTAATTGAGAGCTCAGTTGGAATGAAAACCAGAAGACACATGGGGTCCCAAGGACCAGGGTTGGGAAGCGCTGGTGTAATGTGACAGACAGATGGATAGACATGATCAGCTTTTAAAAGTGGATGTTTTTTGAACAAGGCCATAAAAGAAAAAGACAATTTCTAATACGCTTTAGCAACATCATATATCTTCTTTTAATATTGCAAAACCTTTTTTGATTATGGTGAGCTATACAGTTTCTAGCGGGCTTCTTTCTTCAATCACCATCATTGTCGCTTTTGGAAGTGTCACTGTCACTGCAATCTGGATACTGAATGCAGCAGTTTCTTATTAATGATGTCATCATGTCTACTGTAGCTTTTCTTGGGTTTTCTTCAAGGTCAGTCTTGACAGCCCCAACACTGGCAAGCATCCACTCCAGTTCTAGTAAATAAGAATTAATAAGAAACACGCTATGGAAGGCACATACATAAAGCTAATAAAGCACATGTTTTGTTTATGCAACATTTGAATGATCATACCAACATTAATGGCTGAGAAAAATATATAATAATGACTGCACTTAAGTATTTTAATTGTTAATACATTATTTGGAGGTTT
Source organism: Acipenser oxyrinchus oxyrinchus (assembly GCA_030684275.1). NCBI lineage: Eukaryota > Metazoa > Chordata > Actinopteri > Acipenseriformes > Acipenseridae > Acipenser > Acipenser oxyrinchus. The sequence continues at coordinate 56,048,006 of CM060247.1, read as the reverse complement.
TTTTGTCTTAAATATAACATGGATGAAAGTATTCATCCTTTCCAATGCACTACAAATGAAAAACAAAATCTATTTCTGATTATTTAAAAATGAAAACTGTATTGAAACAATGTCATGGCTAAATAGAGCACTCTGATTGGCTCATATATTGTCAATATTGGAAACGATAACATAATAGACATTCTAAAGTTATCATTTTGTTATCACTGAACTTGCAAAACTGTCAGTGTGCCCAAATTACATAGAAGTTACTGGTAATTTTCAGAATATCATTTTTTGTTCTAAAGACTTCACAAAGCTTTTGACTGAGTTATTTAAAGAATGTTTTAATCTTTAAATAACTTATGGGGTAAAGCTTTGTTAACATGGCTCACTTTGCAAAATAACGCAAAAGTAATAATAGAGGCGATCCGAAAACTTCAATTTCCAGGGTAAACACAGTAGATACAGCCAATGAAGTCATGTAAATGAAATTAAATGAAAACTGTGCATTTGTCTCACTCAATGAAGACCACGACTGCCACCTAGTGGATGCTATTAAAACTTGTTTCTGTCATTGAGAGGATTTTTCTTCTGCAAATGGCTGGTTTCGCAGACCCTGATTAGGTAAGTTCAAGACCATTGTTTATCAGGGTCTGTGAAACTAGTTGTAAGTTTTTAGTTTAAGCTATGGTACAGGTACAGCAAAAGTTAATTATATACCACCCTTTACACCCCCCTCAAACACACACTAAAAAAATGGATCAGATGGATTGGGTCCCACAAATTCCATGCAGCCTTTCAGAAACATTAAACCTTTTGAATAGAATGATGGTGTACAGGCTATTACAATCTTTGCTGAAATGCTTTTCAAGCGCTGCCGATTTAAATTGTTGATGTAATCCAAGAGAAAATAAATGTGGACATTTTTCTTTCAAATCTCTTTTACCACCAATTACAAATCTAAAAGTACAATATTAAGAAACAACTGGAGACAGGAACCTAAATATCTGAGTTGTTTATTTCTAGTTTGGTAACTTTACTAGCTGTTAGTCATTAAAAAAAAAGAAACCTTTCAACTCAAACCATTGTCTTGAACTCACTATCACACCTAACATTACTGTTGGAACCAGATGGCACAGTATAAAAGGCAGAAAAACAAGCATAAACTCAATGACAAGAGCAGAGGCCTGTTGTTTTTCTATACTTTATGAAAACAAGACAGAGAAGGAATTAGGAAACATGTATTAGTAGAGGACTAGTATTCGTTTAGTTTTTTGTACTACATGAAAGAGGAAAGGTAGGTTTTGTTGTATTGAACCATTGGAAGTTAATCAGGCATATGGGTGGGATTTCAGTTTTCAACAAAGGCATGTCATGTGCTGATATCAAATTAATCTGGGAATTATGGAGAAATTATTATTATTATTATTATTATTATTATTATTATTATTATTATTATTATTATTATTATTAATCATCATCATGATCCAGACATTTTTATGAGGTAACAAACAACATTCACACTTTTAAATGTGTGTACAGGAAAATAAAAATCCAATTGTGATGCCTTATATAAGTAAACTTATATTTAGTACCAATGATACAAACTTGTGTGCAGTATAAGATTCTCTTCATGCAGCATATTGTGTTCCACTGTATGTTTTACAGAACAGTCTCATTTTTAAAAGTATAAAAAGTTTGAGATAAATAGTATACCTAATAAACTATAAGTTCTGTGCTCTTTAATTCTGAATATCCTAAACGAATTGTTGTGTTACCTTCCTTCTTTAAATTCTTCCCTCCACACTGGGCTTCACCAATGAAGTTCCCACGAATCTGAGCGTTCTTGTACACAAAGATGGTTGGCAAGTGTCTGTCAGGGTAATTTGGAATGCAACTGTTGGCAATAGCTTTCAGGAACTTAGTTTCTGGGAATTTCTGGGATAAGAGGCTCAAGAGGTGATTGAGGAGAGTGCACATTGGTATTCTGAAAGGAAAGGCAGCTTATTATTGTTAACTGTCTAGACTGTCTAGATTTTTAAAGGTTGTGTATTGGAAACCTGGGGCCTTATGTAATGCCAGGTGCTAGCTATGCAGTCAGAGGGAACTGACACAAATAGGCCATTTTTACAAATGTGCATTTTCTTTTTATTTTTTACAGCAAGCAAAAAAAAAAAGCACTTGTAATATACAGTGTTACACGTCCCCAGGTGTTGCTACAACTGTTTAAATACTGTACCTGTAATTTTTCTTTTCATTTTTAACATCCTCACAACTTTTTACACTTTTAACTTTAAAGTCTGTTTCAAAGCTCTTTTCAAAATGTCCGCTCTAGTGCACTGATAATGATGCCCACACTATCAGTGATGCCCACTGATGCCCATATTGACAAACAGGTGACACAGCAATACCGATCCATGATGTGGTACAGAACAGAAAAGCCAGAGCACTTTTAAAAAAATTTTTTTTATCGCTGTGTCTGCTGGTTTTCATTCCAAATCAGCCCTCAATTACTTAACGTTTTTCGGGGGGGGGGGTCTCTATGTACTGTAAAACTGGTTGCATATGACATTTTAACATCAAATATAAGATGGTAGCACATCAGACCTGCATTTAAACAGTAAATGTTAAAATATCATTCACAGTAATTTGCATCAAGCCATAACACAGTTTACATAATATCCTCAAGATGGCACTATGCATCAAGATTCCACATATTGATTATGCTACAACTGAACTGCAGTTTTGAAGAATTGAAAGATACAATATATGAGTGTTGTTATATGTTGTTATAATACACATAGTACTAATTCATTAATAAAAGACCACAAAAAAGCTATGTATCATGATTAGAATTGTGACTAAAAACTCTTAACAAATGATCTGCAATGGCAATGCATTGACAATACAATAGCAATGTAATGTTTCTATAATAATGGGCAATGGTAGCAAGCTATGGGTTATATGTAGTATGGTGCCAATTCTTAAATTCTAACATGTTCATATTTTGATATTCCACATCTCTGAAGAAATTATTGATGATAATCCATTGCAGTACAGTACCAGTGTCAAATGAACTATATATTCTCAACAATTACAATAAACAATAAGATGTGATTAAAACCTATTGCTGATTTATGTTTAATTTGTTTGGTTTTACAGGGCAGTCTTCAAAAGGGCAGTCTTCAAAGTGTGTGTATTGCTGTGTCTCTAAAAGTGTTTAAACACATACCCTTTGTCTCAGCTTGCTTACCCTGGCCTATAGAGATGAAGGACAACCCACACATGTTCTCCAGTCTCTGTTACTTCCTTCACATACTGGTCACCGGAAATCTCGGTCAATTCTCCGAATCCTATGTTTCTTTGTTTTGCCTTCCATTCTGCAAGACGTTGGCACCTACCAAAGATTACTTAGACAGTTACCCTAGATTTAACCGGTAGGTTTATACAGCATATTATACAGGGTGTTTCAAAAGTCTGGAGTATATCACTATCACTATGGGGGACTTTTTGACTAACTAACTAACTAACTAACTAACTAACTAACTAACTAACTAACTAAATACATACAAAATACAATTCTAAAAATGTCTGCATTTCTGGCGTTATTGCTTTCTTGCTTACTTACTGCATTTGGAAAGGTATGTTATTGCTGTTCATTTTTGAGGATTGTCAAGGGATAGACTGTTCATAAAATTATTATATTTGAAAAATTATATTTGAGAAATGGATATATGAAATATGTCAATTACAACATGGCAATATTTTTGTGTCCAGTTTAATTTTTAAATTTCTGAGAGGAAATTGTTAGAATACTAAACTCTCTGATTCTTCTTACTGAAGGTAAAAAAAAAAAAAAAAAAAAAAAAAAAAATCCTTAAACCTTCCCACTATCCACTGGAGGGAGCCATTAAGTTTGATTTTGCCATTGAGTGAGCCACCCAATGAGGCTTAATTGTATTTGCATTCTTCTAATGCTTTATGATTGGAGACCCCTGTTTTAGAAGGAAATCACATTTGTTTCATTTTATAAAAAACAAAAAGTATATCACAATGTCACATGGAAACTGACCTGTGAGTTTCTATAGCTCTTTCATCTTCTTCATCAAAATCATCTTCAGCTTCCTTCAGTTCATCAAGGTTCATATTTTCATATGGTTTGACTGTAATTTAAATATTTTAATTTATTATTTTACCGTTGATAAAGCATAGTACTGCAGTGTTCAGTAATATTGCACAGTTATGCTTAAATGAAGTGGTCAGGTGCAAATGGAAAATAGCAAATAATATAGTATGCGCTATCTCATAAAATGTGTTCAGAAAGTATTTCCATTGCACTCATGCACATCATTTATCGTACAGGATACACTTTTATCCACCCCTATTGAATGACATGAATTAACCTAATTTTGTTGGCACAACTGTAAAACCGATGGAGGCCAAGTTTGCCCCAATTGTTTCTTCTAACTTGTATCAAAAACACAAGCTAAGTTAGTAGAAACAATTGGGGCAACCTTGACCCCCACCGCTTTTACAGTTGTGCCTATTTTCTTGGTGCTGGCCAAGGTTGCCCCAATGGTTTCTCGAAACTTGGCTTGTGTTTTTGATATCCCCACTTTAAATGGCTGGGCACTTTTGATGACTTGGCGTTTTTTTTTCACATTTCCAATGTGTTTTTGTTTCAGATTTAAAACACATATATTACATATGGCTGGACGAGTGCTGTATTTTTTTTTAAATGTTTTATGGCAGAGTGTATTCATCATTCATAACAGATCATATTCTTATAAACCGGCAAAAAAAAAAGTGACGTGAAATAAATAAAAGTTTATGGTGCTGCCACTGTTATAGCTTACAAAAGCTTCAACACGGTCATATGTTTGACTTAATCCAAGCCCTTGTCTTTCACCACTAAAAGGCAATAAAGTATTTGTTTTCAACTGATTTTGTGAATCATTCCAAAACAAGACAATGACAGTGTTCATATGACAGTGTTCATGTGACAGTGTTCATGTGACAGTGTTCATGTGACAGTGTTCATGTGACAGTGTTCATGTGACAGTGTTCATTGAGGAAAGTACTACAGACGTACCTTCTTGTTCTTTTTGCAGCCTCAAAACCAGTTCTTCAGTTTCATCTACGGGCTCTTCTTTAGCAGGGAGGATCCCAAACCTCCGCAAAGCATCATTCCACTCAGTGTCTTCATTTGGGTCCTGTGAAGTGTTAAAATGTCATGTGTCAGGAATAGGAATGTGCTCTACAGGTGCCTTGGCAGATTACTACAGTACAGTAGCTCTCATTAAACCCTAGCCAAGGGGGTTGTTACCAGATAGCAGCACAGTACCTTTGCCAATGTAGAAACATCTTGATTAAAGTAACTGAAGGATATTTCTGCAAAATCTGTCTCCAAATTTAAGGAAACACTTACTTCACACATGCACAGTGGGCATGTTTTCTGGTGTTAATGTCTTGTAAATCTCCAAGAATATTCAGTGATGACTATCTTAGACACAGGTTCTTGCATCCTTGCAGTGATGACGGCATGCAGCTTTATCTGCTTGACTTATACCTTATACCTTATTAACATGATAGTAAGCAAGTAATTAACAGTTGATAAACTAAAAGAAAGGTTTTTTCAGCCTTTTGGATTTTCTTTATTATTGTACACTTTGTGGTGACTGTCAGATATTGCTTAAATTGTACTGCAAATAGGTTACACAATGTCAATTAATAACACATATTAATCATATGGGCTTCATTAATCATATGGGCTTCAATGGGCTTCATGCACCAGCGGCACAGCATAATAATAATAATAATAATAATAATAATAATAATAATAATAATAACCTGTATTGAAAACAGACGAGTGAATTACACAAAGTAATAGTACTGAAGTAGGGGTGAATTAATGACAAAGCTGTCAGAGGAAGGTTTAGCTTTCAAAGTGTTGCATAGAAACTGAAAGAAACAATGTAAAGGAAGAGTACAATACAATAAGAAAAGTGTGTTGATATGATTTGGAAATCCTGCCGAATAAAGCTTTAACCTTAATAAACAGAACTCTTTCTATCTTATTCTAATATTGTGCTTGTGGAAAGAGCATGCATTTTGTTTCTCTCATTTGGTTCTAATGATAGCACCTACAAAGATCAATTTTGTCAGCAATATATCCACGACTTACAATTGTTACAAGTGATATCTTGTAACAATTGTAAGTCGTCCTGAATAAGGGCGTCTGCTAAGAAATAAATAATAATAATGTATATCAGGGTGACTACCAAAATTGACTTCCCGTAATCTTTGGTGGACATGTCTATTTACAATACATTCAATTATCTTAAATAAATGTCTTTCTGTGTCTGTGTTGAATATAGATTTTTTTCATGTTTAACTTTGCTTGTTTTGCAGATATGTATTGTTTTAAGAACATGAAGTGATTTATGACAAAAAAAAAATATTTGTGCATGAATTATCTTATTAATTATCTTATAATCTTATGTGTTATTCTTTGTCTTGCCTCAGGCTGTTGTTTCAAGTTATTTTAATGTTTAAACATGTGAAATAACAACTAGTTAGCAAGAACCTCAACAGCCTGTATATCCACTTTGGATGTGTGAATAGATCACTCCCAGCAAAGCCAAAAGCTTTTTTCAAATGGAAGACCTATTTTTTCTTTCTCCAATGAAGGTTGATAAAGAAACAGGGGAAAAAAATCTAATTAAGTTACTTATTAAATAAAAATCATAATAAAAAAATACCATCATATGAGGAACATTTTCTCAGTAAATTGTTTCTGTATACAGTTTAAACTTTGCTTAGTGCTATCAGGAGATTATTTGACAATTACTCCTGTCATTTATCCTTGTAGATTAAGAATGTTTGGCCCCATGTTATATAGTATTACCAAGAAAAGTATAATAAATTAGATCAATCATTCAGCAATGCTGTCAATGGACTCTTTACAACGTCTGTTTATCCAGACTGTACCGTATCAGTTTTTGCAGTTGGATTTGGAATCCCAGTGAAAGCAAATAGCAGTGTGATTCAACATAATCTATGTTAATTTTGAAAATACACACCTTTTCCTTTAAATTGTGTTAACAGTTGTTAAAACTGGTTGTAGAAATTCCTAGAATACACATCATATATTACAAATGTCTTTACCTGCATTTCTTCTGATGAGAATGGTCTGGTCAACAAAATATAAATAATTTAACAATAAATAAAAATATCAATACAATAAATTATGTGTGACTGTCTCTTAGTGATTAAGTGTTTATATATAAATCCAGATTACATATGAAAATAAACAGCAATGATGTCATAATAGCCTATGTCACAGATGTGCACCTAGTCTCAAGAATCTTATTGGTAGTTACATTTGAAACAAGAGGTAAAGACCACTCTGGGTGCCAACTTTAACATAAACAACATATGGATAGCATTGTAAGAACAACTTTAGCAAACTGCATTCTTTCCCAAACCTCTTCATGTCTCCAAACACTGAACTAAAGCTCTGAAGTGCCTAGGGGTAATAATGAGATCTCATTATATGGGAATGTGCCAGTGACATGCAGCGTGTAAACAATTCCAGGAATTTGTTGCTCGACATGGGCAACATTTAAGTGCTCCTATGGTGGAGGGGGATAATAATGAAGGTAATCTTGTACAAAATAGAATTTAGCTGTGATCTAGAGCCCTCCTGCAGTATACAATTACTAGGTTATAAACTATTGATTGTAATCTGAGCAATATAAGTATTTATATAATGTCTTAGAATACATTGCATCGGGATTGCAGACTTTATTGAGGCAACTGACCCTTGCAAAATTGTTGGTTTGCTGTAACTCATCTCTGGTTTCTAAAGTCAGATAGGTATATAGGAGTGAAATTGAATTTAAGACTGGGTTTTTATACAGGGCTAATATCCCTTATCGAACTCCAATAATTGTGTTCAATTGTTAATTTATTTTTTATTTAATGAAATAGATGTATGATTTCTCTAGAGAATAGATACCTATTTGTCCAGTACTTAATCCTCCTGAAGCATCCACACTTTGAATAGCATCTGTTCAACAGAGTATTATTTAAATCGTCTAATAGTGACTTTAAGGTTAGGATTAAAGTAATGGTTTGTGCTGAAACATTAAACGTGCAAGAAAGCATCTGTGCAATCAGGGAAAGATTACAAAATGTACGTGTTGGCTTTCATCACTGAGTCATCCCACACTTTCTTTCACAGAACATATGTACATCAGATAGAAATAAAACCATTTTTGAGTTTGTGATTAGAATATGAGAGTAATTCATGCTAATCCTGTGTTCTAAGCCAGCTGTTTCTGGAGAGACCATCACCTATATCCACTGTATGCACATACAGACCAAGTTCCATTACAATTGAGTAAGTGTTATGATATTATATATGTAAAGACTTTGTTTCTCTTTACTCCCAGGTTATAAAACAGATTACGAATAACTTGGGCATTTAATGTTCTTAGGAAGTTTCATTACAAATGGACAAGAAATTCTTTAGATTTATGTGAAACTAAAGTGTGAAATATGAACTACAGTGAGGGATCATAAACCTGGATACTGCTGCCCAGAAAATAAGTTTGTTTCCCATACTTATATTATGAAGTCACTGTACTTTATCATGGGTAACATTTTTGTTGGTACTTTGCCATGCTGTATTATGCTAAACCTAACTTTCTTTTATAAACTTTTCTCAGCTGATAATATATGGCAGTACAGTAAATCTTCCATGTGTGTATTACTTGCATAATATTTTTTGAAACCTTCACACGTGTGGCTGTTTCTTATTTTGTCGGCTTATGAACGGCCGTAATGCATTTTGTCTCACTCAACCCGGGACAAGTGTGTCGATCCACATCCTGAGGTGGGTCTCTGTGACCCAGGAGTGTGGTTTCACACTATTATTATTTATTTCTTAGGAGACGCCCTTACCCAGGACGACTTACAATTGTTACACGATACCACATTATACATTACTTCACATTATACAGATATCACTTTTTTTACATACAATTATCCATTTGTACAGTTGGGTTTTTACTGGAGCAATCTAGGTAATGTACCTTGCTCAAGGGCACAGCAGCAATGTCCCCCACCTGGGATTGAACCCACGACCCTCTGGTCAAGAGTCCAGAGCCCTAACCACTACTCCACACTGCTGCCCACTATGTGGGATTGTGACCCGGGTAGGAGTAGGAGTGCCAGTGTGAAAGGGGCTTTCGATCCACTGATCTTGAAAACCATTAAGCCTACAGATGTGGTTCATTCTTAATACATTCTTTGAATATTTGCCCCGTTTTTCTTGAATTTCAAACGACACAATAATCAAAGTTGGTGGTATTAAAGATAAGGTCAGTAGGTTCTTAAAAATGTATCTATTTTTACCCATGTGTTATTTCAGCTCTTTCACTTTTACACCTCAAGTTTTAAACACACATGTCTTGTCTCCTGTACACCTTTGGTACAGGGGTGTGGCTTTGTGGGTTACATGGATGTGGCTTGAGGGGTTATGTGGGTGCATCTTCAGGGGTTACATGGGTATGGCCCTCTCATTCCTCCCCTCCCTCACCCTCTCTTGAACACATCATAGGAAACGTGGCCATTTGGATGTTTTTACAAATTGTCAACATATACAAAAAAATACAAAAAAAGTGTGTTGTTAAGACAAAAAAATATATTTCTGTGAAACTTGGACACATAAATGCACCATGCATCCTGCTACAGCGCTATCTGAAGTGACCTGTTCATACTTGTGGCAGAGCAAGAGATCTGCCTGTAAATAGTGTAGTGTTTTATGGTGTTTTGGTGGTGGTTGGCAGGGATAGGGTTAATTCCTGTCCCTGCCAAAAACGTGTTAAAATGTGGCTGCTCCTTAATTGAATGATTACATGCTAATTGGGAGCAGCCGCATCACCTAAAATGAGAGCCCAGGGCTCTATTTGGGGAGAAGAATTTGGTGAGTGTGCACAGGTGTTTTGCACATTTTGTTTTTGTGTTTAATAGTGAAGGCGAATGCCCAGCCCACATTGTTGTATTTTGTTTAAATCTTTTTGTTTTGGCCCGTGTGTCTGTTTATTTGTTCCTGTGTTTTGTTTTTGTTTTATCTTTGTTTAATAAAGTGCACGTTGGTGCTTTGTACTGCAGTTTCCTGACTTCTGAGTCTCTGTCTTGCCGCTATCCTGTCACAATACTGTATGCCTGTAGTGTCAAAACAATTTTAGACTGTATCAACTCTTGATGTAGTGGTGTGGGCAAAACTCATCTGAATGCATTTGAATCTTTTATTACATTATGATAAAATTGATGGGGGGATACATATATAAAGAGAATGAGATGGATAAATAAAACACTAGACACTGATAAATATATAATATGACAGTTAATTAATAGTGATATTTTTTCCCACAAACACAACAATGAATCTGGTAAAAAAAAAAAAAAAAAGAAAAAAACTTTTATATATTGACAGCCCCAAAGCCAGACCCCTGTACCAAAGTTGTGTCCTGTAATAAGACCCTTGAAGCACAGCCTAATGCATTTTAGACTTAAGAATGACAAATGACAGAAACATATATGAGCTGGAACAACACATGGATAAGTATAACTGTATACTACTAACATTCTCTTTATGCCCATCTAGATTAGTTAATCACCATAGTTAATCAAAATAGTGTTTAAGTGCTAAAATTTGACAGGCACAACACCACTAACAATAAAAACAGAAGGTTTCAGGATGCTGATTTTTAATTTGAATAACAGATTATATTTAAACAATCAATACTTAAACCAAAATGAATTTATTTGATTTTGTTTTATATTCAAAATGGATACATAACAAGTCTAGAGAACAGTAAAGCTTGTGAGGTCCATTTGCATTGTATTCTTCTCCATTCATTTTATGTACAGGTGTCCAAACGGACAGAAATCTGTGAAAACAAAAATATATAGTTTTCATTGAAAAATGTATGTGCTATTCAGTACTAAATTGAGGAATGTACAGAAAATATAGAGGGTGGTTGATGGTGTTACTGATATTAAAATGGAACAGTTCAAAATATAAAACTAAAATGCATTCTCAGTATGGCACAGGACACTGGAGTCTATTATAATGATCTAAAGAGTGGCGGATCCAAATACTGCCACACTTTATATATTAATCTATCTGGGGTTTGCCTTAGAGGTTGCTTATTGATACACGTTTTTGACAACACTGCATAAAAGTATGTTTTTTGTCTTTTTCCCATTTAGTAAAAATGATTGCCACTTTTGCCTGTTAGTCTGTATTGGAACTTTTGTTTCAATTAAATTATACTTTCACCTTATTCATTTAAAATTTAATTTAAAATGTAATGTATAGTAATTTCAAAAGGGACCCCAAAGTCCCATCCCAGGCCTCAGTGTCATCATATAATTTGTAATTACACATTTAAAATGGAATATATTCGGTATCCCTTAGAAGAAGAAGCAGCTGTGTTTTGAAGCAAGCACTGGCTAAACTTGACCACAAGGCCCATCAATATATCAACATAAACATCTCCCTTACAAAAGTTCGTTTAGAATTTTAGGTGTAATGAGTGCAAAATATTTGCCTAATTGATATAGTTTGTTCTAAATGTTAACTTATAGTCTATAACTGAGTTCAGGACACGTCTGTACCTTTTAGTCAAAGGTTGTTGACCGTTTTCCGTTCCTTGGCTGTAAAACAGATTTCATAGCATTGATTACAAACTAGTTGACAGTGTATTAAGCAGTGCGATTATTCTGCAACATTTTTATTTAATTATCATATAGTTTTATCATCACTGTTTTTAAACCTATTTTCATTTAGGCACTTTCAGTATTTGCCTATAAGAGTACCATTGTGGTCATTTAGGTAACCAAATATATATTCTGGCAGTGACAACAAACATTTACATTAGATACAATTATTTAACTGTCAGATGTGTTATGTATAAAGGGGTAGGCTAGGTTGGCTTAACCACCCCCACCGCCTTTACAATCCAGACACATTATTCAAGACTACTGTTTAGCATATACTACAATGGCATACCCTAAATAAGAAGTATCCTCTGCTTTGAATTCCTCCAGGTCCTTGAAGATCATCCTGAAATGGTAGAACATATTTTAAAACATTGTGCTATCACTGGTTGTAAATGGAATACAACTATTTGCTTTCCACTGAGCAGTTCTAAATTCAGATTTTGAAAAGCATATCATTTTCTAAGGCCCACAATTCAATATGGCAAGAATACTCAATATAAACTGCCAATAATCAGCTTTTTAACAGGACGTTTTGGTAAATCTTTAAAACTACCATAAAACAAGGAATAGCAGAGAAGCCAAACTAATATATTGTTGTACAATACCATCTTGCAACCAAGTAAACTGACTCATAATAATCACCATCCTTTACAGTTTATACTATGCAAACAAAAAACAAAGAAACTGAATTCTATCTTATTACATTAAGGACAGACTCAAGAATGCTTTGTTAATTCTGAACATGCAGACCATAAAAGTAAATGATCAGTGTTTTTATCAAGCTGCCCACACCAACTTAAATTGGTTTAAATAAATCAAGACACTCCCAGACAGCACGATTTAAGACAGACCACTCAGATATATTCCTACAATTACAGATTGAAAAATACACTCAACCAAAGTACGGGTTAACCCTTTCAGTTTGACGTTGCAGGCATTTGGTTTTCTAAGCAGGACAATCCAGCACCATCAAGATTTACAAATTTGCTCATGAGTTCTATTACATGTAATAATATCCATTGCACCAAGATGCATTATCTTCCCAAATGCCAACACATAATGAAACAGTCAGTCAGCCCTAACATATACAAAGGACCTCATAACACAAAATTCAGTTAAGTGGAAGTTAACCGTGACTGGGAATGATGTGTACTGCATTGTTTGGTATTCATGTAAAGAAAGTGGCATTATATAATAGATCAACAATGTAATGTCATTGTTGACATCCTTGTGTTAAAAAACAAGTAAACAAATAGTTTAAAAAATAGGTTGGGAGAATGGGCAGCAGTGTGGAGTAGTGGTTAGGGCTCTTGACCGGAGGGTTGTACTTTACCTAGATTGCTCCAGTAAAAACCCAACTGTATAAATGGGTAATTGTATGTAAAAATAATGTGATATCTTGTAACAATTGTAAGTCGCCCTGGATAAGGGCGTCTACTAAGAAATTAATAATAATAATGAGACTTAAAACAGGTCATAAACTAGGATCAGGTCTTTATTCACAAACATTGTTATTTCTACAAGTGTTGAGAGATCTAGCACCAAGTAACTTTAAATATGTCATGCTGCTATGTAATATCTTTTTAAAATTTTGTATTATCCCATTTTGGAATCTATCTTGCTTTCATTCAAATCCAACGACAGAATGACCAGGTGAATCACACTGTGATATCTAACAATAACAATTGTTACAAGATATCACATTATTTTTACATACAATTACCCATTTATACAGTTGGGTTTTTACGGGAGCAATCTAGGTAAAGTACCTTGCTCAAGGGTACAGCAGCAGTGTCCCCCAGCTGGGATTAAACTCATGACCCTCCGGTCAAGAGTCCAGAGCCCTAACCAGTACTCCACACTGCTGCCCTACTCCATACTGCTGCTCAGTATCATCTTAGTAAGTGACACTGAGTTATGGAAAAAGAGAACTGAAAACAAATGGAAACACCATGGCCTTACAAGATAAGACAAATTAATGTAATTAGTTAACAAAGAAAAATAAACATTTATTCAAACATCTTTGTACTGGTCAACACCAATGTGACGCTACAGTATTAGGTCATTTTCTCATGTATGCCAAATATTTTATTATAAGTATGATAACATTTGAAATTGTGGAGAGACTGAAAGACATAATGTTAAGATGAGGGAGATTGCTCTCTTCGCTACTTATTACTGGGGCATCATTTAAAAAAGAAATTACAAAACAGTTTAGGTTTTCAAGGTGTGTTATTTGTTGACACAGTCACAGTTCATCATTGAGGAAGTCAATGACTTTTGTGTTATGTTGCTGTTCCATGTTATCCTGTCCATTTCACTAATCTTTGCTACTAATGTCTAATAGAGAACAGACATTACTGCTAATGGAGGAGCTCCACTAATGGCATATTGGAAAAATTTGCCATGGTTTAAAAAAAAAAAAAAGCCTTCTTCATATTGTAAGTGTAAATGATCGATCTGAAATTTAATTTAATACTGCCTCTCTTACTAAAAACTCTTTGCAACACATTGGACTGTAAAACTAAGAGTTATACACAAAATCATATTCTGTAGCTAATATCGCTTCCCTTTTGCCTTTGGTTTTGTTGGAGTTTTTATTTTTATTGTATTGTTATTGCACTGGGGAAGTTCAGTCCAGTTCACTTCAAATGCTGACTAAACTTCCTCAACCAATGAAAAAGGTGTAATAAATTGATCTCCAAGATTGAAGCCAAAAATGTGTTTATATTGTAATTAACTTCTTCAGTTTGCCGCCTTTTTTCTAAATATCTTTTAGCACAGCTCTCTACCCTTTTGATACATTATTAAAATCAACACCTGATTAAGTAAGACTACCATATGAATACATTGTCTCCCTTCATAAAAGAGACATATTTGTGTATAATCACATATATCTTGTTGTTTTACACCAAAAAACATGTATGTATTGAATCCCTCATATTGTATCTTTAAAGAAACAAATTCCTTCACATTTATTATTTGCACCACTGTCTGCTGTTTTTAATCAAAATGGATACATTTTGTTTGGAAACACATTACTGTAGTCTGACGATTTATTGAGATTTTAGCTAGTGATGACATAAAAAATGGGAGCATGCATAAGGTTACATACGTCATCTCTGAATCTCTTCAGTCTTCTCACATGGAGCTGGGGAACAAGTTGCAGCAAAGGATGCAGGACAGACGACTGAGAGGACATGAACACAGACACATGAACAACCATGAAGCTACTGCTCAAGTGCTGTGACAGCATCACTCTTCATACCACAGGGACATTATGCAAGGGACAGAACAGGGAGCTCAAATGTAAATCAGTGAAGTTGCAGCTAGACCTTGGAATTCTTGTTCTACTAGACAAATGCATTAACCCTTACCCTGCTTACCATGGCAACAGGACATGGTAATTAGGTAAAACAGGAAAAAGTAAATCCTCACCTGAAATGGTATGGTTTCTAACTGCAAATTATGACTATTTTTGAACACATCTTGGGCTAAATTCTCAGTTATTTATTCCAAATTGTCATTAGCACTTTTTTTTTTCTGAAATAATAAACTATTTTAGACTAATCATAAGCCCCTAAATGAAGTGTCTGAGTTCTTTATTTCTGGGTTGGTGACTTTATTGAGTGTGTTTCTACTATGTAACAAAATTGTGCTTTGGAGTAAATGGGTTTGAGAATATAGCCCCACTTGTTAGGGGGGGGAGGTTGTAAGTAATTGTTTCTGGAGGTTTATGAGGTTTATGGATTAGGAATGCCATTTTAACTTTTCTATAATAGTTCCATTATAAAAACAAAAAAAGGCCTATTCCCAGGTTCCAATTAGTTTGGATGAGAGAGGTTTTGCTGTATCTCACTAGATGTGCAGTTTCCCCTTTAAGTTAGTGATGGCTTCAGTTACGAAATCTGAGTATATCTAAAATGCAGTTTTGCCCTATTTGCACAAAACAACAAATTGTTGGTCAAATTCAGAATTTTTAAACACCAAAGTTCATTGCTGAAGTTAATCAGCATATTATATGGCACATATCAAGACTGTTTCAGGTTCAGAATATGAAAGGTCAGGTTTTCTTTAAAATAAATGCATTTTATTGAAAGCTACATACTTACGGTTCACATTGATTACCTATGAATGAAGGATTTTTTAAAAAATATTTAATTCAGTGCCACCTTATATTTTATACACCTGCAGCTGTAGTTATTGCAAACATACATACAAGATACAACTAAAATTTTAACAAAAAGGATCTTTTTTCAGTGTTTTCCATTAAGGTGGTATTACAGCATCCATAACTACTGAACACTCAAAAGTGCTAAATTTAGAAATACTAAAAGAAACGTAATAAATTAAATGACAAATATTTCAACATTTCAACTCTAAGACATTGAAAAAGACTTATAGGCAAAACATTTGTCATTGAATTTATTACAGTTCTTTCAGTGTTTCTAAGATGTTATTAGAATTGTATATAAAGACTATAAAAACAGCTTTAAATAATTTAATTAATGTGTCTTCCTTTCAGAAAATTTGCATAATTAACAGAAATATTTAGAAAAAAATAAAATCTGTCCTTTTTAAAGAATTTCTAAGGCTCATGTTTGGCAGTAGCACATTTTGTACTGCAAGGCATGAATTCAATAATCCTTTAACAAAACACTGTTAAACCACACAATAAAGTGTTTTAGAAATGGTATATTTTTTTTTTTACAAAGAAATGTAAAAAGACACTGGACAATTATTCCATAATTTAGCTAAGAGCTCAAATGCTCGAGTAAACATATTCACAGCTGAGTATGACAAGGTTAGCACATATTATTATTATTATTATTATTATTATTATTATTATTATTATTATTATTATTGTTGTTGTTGTAGTAGTAATAGAAGATTTTGCGAAACACTATGTTTTGGTTTGAAAACATTTTTGCTAAACCTATTGATGATGTTTAAGTTTATGCGTATTTAAATGTTTTTTACAGACAACAAACACAATTAGCTGAACACACTTGACCCTTTCATGTTAGTACACAGAGCTCTAGCAAAGCAACACCAGTCATGCAATTCAGGAATTCATGCTTTTTTAGTGAAAAGGAAATAAACAGCCGCAGCATAATGGCAAAGCACTGAAACATGAAGCATTGCTTCAGCTAACAAGTAATATATAGAACTACTGTACTTTAAAAATAATTTAGAGTAGATGTCTAAGTTTAAGTTTTAAATTATTTATGCTCTTGTAATATTTATATTTAAATACATATGTACATAAAAAATACATTGTTTACACTTCTTAATTAAGATGTGTCCTTACTGCTTCCTAGTTTTTGTCATGTTTTAGTTTACCAGCATGACTAAAGGAGAAATGAAACATCAAGCTGTAGAATATCTAACTATCTTAAGCCTTGTTTCCACCTGCCACTGGGACCGAGTTGAAAGTGATCTGAAATTGATAAACTGTTCATTTCCATCAGCAGCAGAAAGAGACCCTCACACTTTGAACTTGGACTCTGACAGTCGTAGTGGAATACAGACTGATAGAATGGGCTCTGGCCCAGTCTGCCATAACCATATCCAAATGGTGCACAGTGGGATCCAAAACAACAAAAACAGCTGCCTATATAGTAGAGTGTATGTGGTTATATGTTTAAACTAAACATAACAACACATTGTGTCTGAGTTCATGTCTGGGACAGCACTGGCAAGTGACCTTTGTCTGGCAGCAGACTAAATTTGTCCTGCTGTTGGAAACAGTGGCAGTTCAACTATGGCTGTATTTTTTTCACGGTTATCACAGATTTCACAATTTCTGTGAAATGTACCCATTGCCATGTAGTGTGTATTTCCCTGTGAAAACTTCAATTTTGGAAAGAATAGTGTAAATAAACATATTTTTGTATCACTTATTGCCGCACTACCTGTTACATCACTGCATTTAGAACCCTGGCTGTGTGTTTAGTTTGTTTCCACTAAATGATTGAACACCCTGCATAGAGCTGCACAATTCTTTAAAAATGTCTTCAATGAAAAAGACACCAGCTGCATCAAAGATCGGAAATATTTCTGCTCTGTGAAAGAAGGGGACATTTCACATGTCTGTTTTTTTTGATAGTTCACTGATGGTGAAAATATAATTTATTTAAAATGTGGACATAAAAATAAATATTCTACAGTTTAGCACTTACTGTTTTTTCAGGTAAGCATCTAAATATTTAGGCTAACAGTGGCAGATGAGAACAAGGAAATAGGTTATTTTTGCTGTAAAGCTATAGTGTTCTCTTGCACAAACTAGAGTCAAATGACTACAAAAAGTCCAACAAAAATCGAAATAGATTTAGATCAAACTATTTCCTTTATATAAGAAAGTCATATAAGTAAACCCGCTGGAACTAAATGATCATATCTGAGCATCTGAACAAGTTAGCAACTGCAAAAAAGATACTGTAGCTTTAAAAATTAAGAAAGGGACACACTGCCGAGCATGAGCTTCATAACTTACCATAAAGTCTGAGTTGCCCGAGTCGTGGGTCTTAGCATAATGAAACAAGAACTGTACAAAAAAAGTAGAAAATTCATTTTACTACAGCATTTCAATGGCATTTACTCTCAAATGCCTTATACACATACATATTATGGCATGCCATGTTTGCTTACCCTTTTTGTGTTATCTTTCCCTTTTAGATCCTGGAAAATAAATAAAAATAATATATATATATATATATATATATATATATATATATATATATATATATATATATATATATATATATATATATACACACTGAGCATCAATGTTACTAATAGCTTTTTAACACAAAGGAAATAAAGAGTGTGTATATATATATATGTCACTTTGGGCCAAACGTGCGCTAGGGCGTCTACGCCTAGTGGACTGCCTGAGCGATGGAGGGTGTACCATAGGGGGCAATGTGTCGTCACCGCCGAAGCGAACAGATCCGACCGAACCGTTCCCAAATGCGCTCCACCGTCTGGGGGTGGAGACGCCACTCCGACGAATGCGGACCTCTCCTGGAGAGGAGATCCGCTGCCAAGTTCACCACTCCCGGAATGTGCATCGCCAGCAGGTTGGCTTGGGCCCATACTAATAGCCTGAAAGCTATGCGATGTAACCCCGGAGACCGAAGGCCTCCCTGGTGGTTGATATACATCACTACTGTTGTGCTGTCCGTTCGGATCAGCACATGTGCACCGCTCAGGACTGGAAGAAAATGCTGGAGAGCCAGGAACACCGCCCGCAATTCCAGCATGTTCACGTGCAGGGGTGCCCAGCGGTCCGGCCAGGATCCGCTGACTTCCCTGCCCTGCCAGACTGCTCCCCAGCCCTGGCTGGAGGCATCTGTTGTCACCACTTGGCAATTCAATATTACTCCCATTTGCACCCCTTTGCGCAGGTGACAGGGAACCCTCCACCAGCGTAGGGCCGCTGAGCATGTGCGAGACACAGTCAACCTGCGGTGTTTGTCGCGTTTGGCATTGAGGTGAAACGCATTGAGCCATGCTTGCAGCGGGCGCTTGCGAAGCAGACCCAGCTGGATCGCTACTGTGGCTGCGGCCATCAGACCCAGTAGTTTCTGGCACAACCTGAGGGTTACCTGCGATCCCTGTCGAAACGGAGAGGCAATCTTGAATAGCTGCTATCCTGTCGTCCGACAGGTATACGCGCATTGCATTGGAGTCCAGCCGGAGCCCCAAATACGTGGTGCATTGCACTGGTGCGAGCCGACTCTTTGCATCGTTCAAGGCTAAGCCCAGACTGACCAGATGCTCCGTCACAATTGCCGTGTGGGCTAGAGCTCCCTCTCGAGACTGGGAACAAATCAACCAGTCGTCGAGATAGTTTAAAACCCTGATCCCTTGCAGCCGCAGGGGAGCCAGTACAGCGTCTACGCACTTTGAAAACGTACGCGGAGCTAGGGAGAGCCCGAACGGCAGCACAGCAAACTCGTACGCTCTTCCTTGAAAGGAAAACCGCAGGTATCTCCTGTGCTCTGGACTAATGGGGATATGAAAGTATGCGTCCCGCAAGTCCACAGTTGTAAACCAGTCGCCCGGCCGGACAGACTTGAGGATGTGACGGTGTGTCAGTATTCGGAACCTCCTTTCTTTCAGAAACCCGTTCAAGAGCCTCAGATCTAAGATGGGGTGAACCCCTCCATCTCTTTTGGGTACCAGAAAGTATCTCGAGTAGTACCCCTCCTCCGGGGAGACGGGGTCTACTCGACGAATAGCCTGCTTGCGCAGCAAGGCGGCCACTTCTTCTTGAAGTACCGAGGCTTGCAAGGGGTCTGTTACGGAGGTGTTTATAACACCCCAGGTATCCGTGGTGCAAGCGCGCCAGTATTGCAGCTGTTGTGCCGAAAAGGGGGTCTGAGGCCTCCAGCCTTCAGGGGCCCTGCTGGAGCTGCTGGGGCTGGGGCTGAGCAGTTTGGGGTGAGCGCAGAACGTGCTGGCCCTGAGGGCGACCCCTGTGACGCTGGTACGTGGATCGACCACGGCCTGCGTTTCCGTTACCTGCTGGTTGGGCTCTGTTACTCTGAAGGCGATGCCTTAGGTCACCCCGTGGGGCTGTGGGGACTGGAACCGTTCTGGTGACAGTTTGAGTCTTGGGAGCCCGCCAACGGTTCGACCTATTCCACGCCGGAGCGCAGGGAGGGAGCAGCGCAGCCACCTGACGGGTCTCGAAGAGATTTCTGTAGAATCTCTTCCACAGCTGGCCCAAACGTATGTCCCGGGGATATGGGCACATCCAGCAGCGCAGCTTTATCTGCGTCGGGGACCCTGGCCTGTGACAGCCACAGCTGTCTACGCGCCACAACTAAGCCCGCCAGGTTTCGGCCCAGGGCTTGCCCCTGCAGGCCGGAGATCTGCAGCAGTGTATCTGACAGGAGACGCAGCTCCGAAGCCACCGGCTCCGGGAGCGGGGCCTCACGCAACACTCCATCCAGATACACAGTCAGCACACTCGCTGTGTTAGCCAAGCGGGTTGCCTGTGCCCCGTACTGCGTACGCTCACTTTAAATGCGTCTCTGTCACCCTGCACTGAGGGTTAGGACACATTGGGTCTCTAGCGAGACCCCCCACCGGTGGGTCCCTAACCAGGGCTGCGATAGTGGAGTCTACTGGCGGAAACCCCGCCAGGCCAAGCTTATCCGCACCCTCCAAGGAGGAGAGCGGTGTAGTCTGCTTGGAGACACTAGGGGCCGAAGCTGGTCTATCCCAGCGCACTTCCTCCACAAAGTCTGGGAAGGCTGGGAAACTCTGCGGGCGGGGAGCCAACACCTGCGTCCGGAACACGGAGCGGCGCGGCTGTGCTGCCGGTGTCCAGGGAACCTGCAGGAACGCTGCAGCACGTTCCATGAGAGCCGAGACTGAGCTAGGCAATGGGGTGGAATTGGCTTCCGACACACACTCAGAGCCGGGTTCCTCCTCTGTAAGGGTGTCCCCCACCTGCATATCAGAGGAGAATGAAGCTGTCTCACCGGAGGCGGCTATGGACAGCGCCTCCTCCTCTGCCAGTTGGGGCGAGCCTTCCCACCCTCCTTGCGCTCCCTGTGGGGAGGGGGGATATGGTGCTTGGGACTGCAGCGGAGCCTGGGCAGGGGCCGATGCTGTGGCCTGTTTAGACAATAGCTCCAGGACCTGGGCAATCTGTGCCTTCAGGTCCATAATATCCCTTGCCTGCCTGGAGCGTTTTACCCGCTTTGCGACTAGAGACGGGGAGTGGTTACGCTGCGCACTCGGGATGTCAGGCAGGGAGTCCAGGGGCGCGTCGTCGGGGGACCCAAAGGCCGCCGATGACCCCGCCGTGTAGGACTCGGAGCTCTCCTTTCTGGCTCTCTCCAGACGAGCCTCTTTCACCCTAGGCTGAAAAGCCTCGCAGACGCTGCAAGCCACATCCCTCTCGAGGGCCATGGTGGCATGCGGGACACGCACACAGAGGGTATGGTTATCCTCTTGTGGGGTACTGGCGTTACAAGCCGTACAGGCATGGAACCCCGGCATGGGTCTGTTGATATACCGTCCGGCACCACGAGGTATGCGCTAGCAGCTCAGTGCCTACGCAATGCGAACAACGTGCACAGCACTGCTCGTCCTCGAATGTTCCAAACGCCTTGTGCAGTGGGAGCGTGACTGCGTACTCTGCGCTCTGTGCATAACTTTTGGAAAGAAGCAACGAACACCTGCGCGTTGTATGCGCTGTGAATATTGTTTTGCGTACACTGCGTACTGGGACCAAGTACCGTGTGCGTTAAGCTCCTACGCTGGCCTCAGATAAAACGCAGCCTGTTCCGGTGAGTGACGGTTTTATACCCTCGGTAGGCGGGACCGAGTGCGTCCTCACAGGAAGGGGCCTTCGGCAGCTCTGATATAGAGAGCTCAGTATTACCTACCACAAGGGCAGGGAATATCCCATACTTAATGTTGGTGGTCGTCTTTGACTTGAAAGGGAACTAAAGGCCCCTCAGGGAGAACTATAGTTCCTGCAGCTTCGGGCATTATAGTCCCCTGTTGGTAACTATAGTTCTTCCCTCAGGGGTCACAGTTTCCCACTATGAGTCTCCTTTCCAGTCCATATTTACTATATATAAAACTGTTACAGTACCGATACATATTTCTATTTGCCGTTACAGTACAGTTAATACAGCATTTCTAATTGTGCCATTTTAATGCATTTATATTGCCAGTTATTACCTAGTGCTATTGTACATAGATATAGTTAGAAAAACTGATAGCTCAAATACAGACAAACAGATAAATATATGGATCGATTTTTGGTCATTGAAGAGTAAACTCTGTGGTTCCTATTTTGAAGCAAATAAGAGCGGATTTTCTGTTAGGAGTGCTGCTTCAGCCCTCTGATAATTGTATTAGAGTTAGATAGGGCCCCTGGGATATATAACAATGATAATGTACTAGTAGCCTACCATATTAAATTAGGTCAAGTCCATGGAACACGCTGTTTTATCAGCAGGTTGAGTGCAAAACATTTTATTTTTTCCCCTGTTTTCAAATGTGCGACTAACAGTGGTGGTTAATGGCCAGCTTTGTGGGTAATTACAGTACCAAGTGGCCTCTTTTGGTTTTTAATTGTGCAAAGAGTTAAGTTCAATGCTAGAAATAATAATCTAAACTGGTAAAATATAGAGGCTCAGAGTGAAGATTATGACAAATTAATTCAATTAATTAATGATGTTTTTTTTTAAATTGATAATTAGCAGGTGGTATGTTTTGTTTTTTATCAAATAAAGGCAATAAGGAAACCAAGAAGTAGGAAGAAGTCAGCTAGAGCAAAATGAAAGAACACACAAAGAAACAATATGATTAACTTGTTTCCACTGTAATCTATTCCCTGTTCTACTTATAGTCATTACCATACCCAGACAAGAACACCACAGTTCTGTAAATATAATTAGTGGGGAATAATTGATAATTCCTTGAAGGCATATTTAGTTGGAGTGATAAAAAATAAAAACCTATCACCAAGCCAGGTACATTTTCATTGCATTTTGCATAAATTAGAAAATAATTAAAATCTGATGACTTTGTAATACTGTAGGCATATTAAAATTTTAATACTAATTATGTCAGTGACAAACACCCCCCACCCCAGCTGTAAATACAGAATGTGAGCTAAAAAGTAAATTACCTTGACCTACACCAACCATATGTATGTGTAAAAATGTACTGCAAGTTGACATACAGCTTCTTCCACATACTAATGTAAATCTATAAGAAACAAAGTAAAGTAGACAACGGTTTTGCTAGTTCTGTTGGAACAGGCAGTGTTTTGTGATGTACTGCAGTTATGGATTCTGACTCCTGTTGATGATATGAGTTTAAGAGCTTTATAGCCATGAATGCAGATGAGCATGGCTGTTTTGCATAGTAGTTATGACACTTGCTTGCGTTGTGCATGGTCTCCAGATCATGCCTCTGCCCGGTTATACCTTCTTCAGTGTACTGAAACTGAGCGTTTTGAAGTTATGGATTTACCCCCAGATTCTGCTCAAGAATAACTTCCTCAGATTGTTGAAGACATTCCTGCACATCACCCCTTACAATACCCTCAAGGTGTGACATTATCCAGTACATGTCCTGGCGTGCCTTAATGATTCATTTGAATTTGGCAGGTGTCACAACCATACCTCTAAATTATTACAATAAAGTTTAATTAAACAAAATGTACCTGAGACTTGTTTATAATTTCCCAAACCATGTAGCACAGTTCTTCAATTGCTCTGGATGCCTAGCAACAAGACACAAAACAGGAAAGGGATCAAACAAAAGCCTATCACTGACACCTTTCGAAACAGAAACACATTTTCCATGACAGATACAGTTCTATTTTAACTCACCTGAGACTGAGGGTCTGTGGAGAGAAAAGACGAACACACATCCTCTATC
Source organism: Acipenser oxyrinchus oxyrinchus (assembly GCA_030684275.1). Lineage (NCBI taxonomy): Eukaryota > Metazoa > Chordata > Actinopteri > Acipenseriformes > Acipenseridae > Acipenser > Acipenser oxyrinchus. The sequence goes on along the minus strand of CM060247.1, from coordinate 56,023,805 downwards.
TACAAAAGAAATGACCCATTAATTCATTCTTAAGAGGTACAGTATGAGGACGCTCTTATGAGCTTTGGGGTATCAAACCTCAGCAGACAGATGTAATTCCAATTAGCCTACTGTAATTAACCTTGGTTAAAATATCACTTGAATATTCCAAAATGTTTTTATTTAATGGATACAGACATAAAAACACATTGCAATGCCACCATTTTCAAAATGTACACAGTACAGTACACATCTACATGGTATTCTGGTATAGGTAAAACATCATAAAAGGTACCATTTTACATATACTAACATGAAACAGTTCAGCTTTTTGAAGTAATACATTTCCATAACGCTTGTAAAATCAGTAGATAGAAAGAGAATGTAAAATTGGAACAGTGAAGTTTCACATAAACCCTTAGACAGTAATGACAATTGTTTTGCTTACCGCTTTGATTTACCATGTTTGCCTGTGCTTTACCATGCTGTCACTATGCATTTGATAAGTTTTTACTAAGCTTTGATAAGGGAAGTTCTTTAAAACAATAGATCAATAGGTTTCTTTCATACGTTAACTGAATACTGTATTCCTTCGAATTTAAGATGCCCTTGAATTTAAGATGCAGCCCAAATTTCCCACCCTCAACCTGAGAAAGAAATTAATCAAATAAAGATGCATTTAAAATGATGCATTTACTCATATAAGAAAACGATGGAGACAGCTTGCTGCCGTCTGCTGTCACAAGGAGCATTATAGTTATGTGCTGCTTCTCATTTCCAGTGGTGATTACTCGCACACGTTTTTCTCCCTTTTTGTGAACTGTGGTATTGCTTGGCAAGTAGAAAAATATGGGGGTCTGATCAGAATGGAGCCTAATAACGAAATGCTGAAATTGTAAAAGCTTCTCTTCGAATTCCTCAGGAAGCTAATAACACTTTGTGACAGGGAGGATCCTGTCGCTGGTTCATCTGCGCTGCTGCTGCGGTAAACAGGAAGGCTTGCCTGCTGAGCTGATTGGGAGTTCCTGATTGGCTGGGGGTCATCCACTCTGTAGGATAACAACTACAGAACCCTTCAACTGTTAGTTGGTCATGTTGCTGTTTGTGTACTTGGGCAGTTTGGCAATTTTAATTTTCATTTTAATACATGCATCAATATACTGTACTCGAATTTAAGACGTGGGCCATTTTTGAGAAGAAAAAATTGGTTTCAAAAGTGTGTCGTAAATTCAAAGGAATATGGTGTTTGGTTTGATAACATTTTGATAAATGCATTATTCATTTGATTAAGTTGGTTCCAGCATTATTCTAATTATTACTAGTTATTTAACAGGTATTTAACATCTCAACAAGAAGCCCACACTGTGCTCTAGGTCAGTAGTTCATCTGTCCTTGGCTTAATTGGTGATGATAAAATATTTATTGAGTCACAATGTCTGACCTTAGTGTTAGGTTTATTTCCTAGGAATAAAATCTAGGTAAAAAAAAAAAGGATTCCTTTCAATTGAAGGATGCATCTTGTAAGAACTTATTTCTCATTCAGTGCAGTAGCTGTTGATTAGGGCTGTAGAGATTCACACTTACCTCATTCCAAACTTGTAACTCCTGTAGTGATGCTGGAGCACCTGGAATGGGAAATACATATTGTAGTAATCTCGGTTAATGCAGGCAGACGCTTCACACAGGGCGAGGCAATCCACGCACTGCGTGATGCACCTGCCTGCGTTAACCAAGATCGCTACATTGGTATAAGAAGTGGCCACAGGTACCCCGGCACGCACTCGTTGGACTGTAGCCTGGTGAGCATGCCCGGGGCAGACTTGAGGCTGGCAGGGGAGAGTGTAGCGTGCACATGGGAAGTCAGCAGCAGGGCTGGTATGTGACGTAATCACTCCACGCACAGGCGGAGGGGCGGGCGCGAACCCGGGACCTCTTGCCCTAAAGTATAGAGCAGATACCACTGTACAAAAGAGCCGCAAGAGGTCCTGGGTTCGTGCCCGCCCTCCGCCTGTGTATGATTACGTCACCTACCAGCCCTGCTGCTGCCTTCCCCCGTGCACGCTACAATATGTAACACTAAATATTAATTATTTTTATTATTATTTTATTTCTTAGCACATGTCCTTATCCAGGGCGACTTACAATTGTTACAAGGTATCACATTATACACATTATACAGATATCACATTATTATTATTACATACATATTTTTTACATACAATTACCCATTTATACAGTTGGGTTTTTACTGGAGCAATCCAGGAAAAGTACCTTGCTCAAGGGTACAGCAGCAGTGTCCCCCACCTGGGATTGAACCCACGACCCTCCGGTCAAGAGTCTAGAGCCCTATCCACTACTCCACACTGCTGCCCTAAATAAATGAATATGAGATTGTTATATCCTCTTGCAACCCCATTGTAAAAATATATTTTTAGGTTAAAATGAACAAATTCCTCTGGTCTGCAGAAATGAAAAAAAGATTTCATTTAGAATGGGACTTTGCTCCATGAAATATAATTAGGTGTATTTTGAAATGCTTTCAAATCGGCATGACACACATACAGTAGTAAATAATTTACCTTCACCCTTGAGGAAAACTGGGTTGCGAGTTTATCTAACTCCTGAATGAATCAATCCTTCCTCGAAAGTAGCACCATCATTTTCACAATAAGTAATGTCTGAGTGACATCTGAGTTGCCTGAGCGGTGGGTTAAGAATAACTAAATAGAACTGTACCAAAAAGCTGTAAATCCTGAAGTTTTGTGTGTGTGAGTTCAAGTACAGTGCTGTAACAGTACTGCAAACCAGTATCTGCCTGTATCAACATTAATCCGGTCCATGCCTCTGCTATGTGATATTTGATTTAATGCAATGAGAAGGGTCTGCATTGTAGAAAAGTGGATATTGACCTACACCTTCAGGATTATGTGTATTGTGTATAAAAACAGCATCATTATTTCATCATTAGGTGTATCATTATGATTTATTATACAATATTATGTAAAATAAATGTGTCCCATCCCATCATTGGACACATGTAGTGCCAAATAATATATTTTTTTTTAAATGGTGTTTTAATATTAACATGTTCTATAGTTTTGCAGCTACATTTCTCAACTTGGATAAATAAATAAATAAATAAATAAATAAATAAATAAATATTTGCCTGTATAAACAGGTTCAAACAAATTTAATGTAAACTTCTATAATTCAATGAAATAAAAAAGTGAGAAAACAAAACTGCACAAATATGAACAAAACCTAAAACCAACCAGGTGTGACTCATATATACAAATGTCAAAGCCTGGCACCATTCCAGGTTTTGTTCTAACCTTTTCTGAGACTTTAAAACATTACCAACTATTTTCAGCTGAATCATCTTTAATTGACTATACAAGCCCAAGTACAGTACAGTCATGCTTAATTGTTCTGTTATTCCATTATGCACAAAATATTGAACCAGAGAAAAAAATATATTTTCAGAAAAATGGTTCAGCAGCTCATACAGCCAGCGACTCATACAAAATGGTGCCCAAACATGGCCATTCCCATGGAAGGCATTAGTATTTTTTAATACATAATATGACCCATTTTGTCTCACTCTCTTTTCGGTGATTTCTTACTTGTTGTTTAACTTTAAACATCACTTTATCAACCATATTAAAACTACAGTGTGTGGCATTTGCTGTAATTTTCTCTTAATTTTGACAAACAATGTAGTGTTTAGGTGGGAAGACAACCCAGCTTTTCATTACAGAGACACTTTTTTTTTACCTTTACATGTGCGAGGACATTAATTAGACGTGAACAGAGGCACTCTACACAAAGAGCCAATGAGCAAAAACACCTAAAATCTATATGTCTTACAGGGCATATTTTTTGCATTAGTAAAATGTCAACAAATTCTGACATTTTGATTTAAATATGTGCATATTAACATCATATTTTGTTCAAACTTAAAAAATTCTTATCACTTGTATTTAATAGCCTGTCTTTGATAGACAACAACTTCAGAAATAGAAATGTCAAGAATCCTGATTTAAACCCAGTATCAGATAAACCAATCAGACCAATATCTCACAGTAGTATTTCATTATTGAATTTCTTTGCTGCACAAAACAAAGTAAATATTTATTGTAAGTACTTATTGTTGACATGCTGTAGCTTCCAGGAGAGATACTACAACGAAGTGCTATAACCTTCAGAGTCCTACCCAGTTCCACCTGTTATATCATTGATACATACTTGTCTGTGTACAGTACTTAAAATGTAATTTTTTATTAAAATCTGCTACAGCTACAAAAGGGGAAATTGGGTTCCATTTGGGATTGGGATTGTGGTGGTGGTGGTGGTGGTGGTGGTGGTGGTGGTGGGGTACTTTGCATAAAATGATTAACTATGACTGTTTAACAAAGTAATGTTCTATGCATGCAGTTACTTTGGGATACATTGCCTGGATTTCAAATGGGTCTCTGAATTCATCTGCATTACTGGAGAGAATGCAAATAAATTAGAATGCCATACATTTATTTCGTTTTTTTACTTTTTAATTTAAGTCAGTGAACCTGTACTTGACATACCAACCAAATTACCAAAAAAATATATAGCTTTAAACATAATCAACTTTATACAAGGTCCATATTCAACAATTAGAATCCAGCTGTCCCAGAATAAATGTACATTATGTGAGACAGAGGTAGATATATTTTCTTTAACCCTATTTTTTTTTCCTGGTGGATTATAATGTTTTGTTACCTTTGGAAGAAAATTCCAATACAGTAATTTGCATAAACCTAACTGACCAAATATATGTTATTTATTATTCATTAGAGATAACTCAATGTACACGGATTTATGTGTAATTCATTGTAGGCTATGTGTTTATTACAGTTTGGGTATCACAATAGATGGGTATAATCTGTAAAAAAAAATACATTTCTGCATTACCTTTCAATCTATCTTTTAATATGTGTTATATGGAAATATTGATTTAAAACAAGATTAACATAGAGATGGAGGAAGGAAAACGTAAACAATATTACTTTTCACTATGTCAAACTTTGTTTCTTGCTTACTCAATCAAAATAATTTCTAATACTGAGTTTTTAACAAATTGAGTGTCTTTAATAACTGTATTATAAAAATAAAATATAAAAAGTCCTGAAACAGACTGAAGTTCTTTTTTTTTTAATGCATTACCATCAATCGTTGCGTGCATTGAAATACGCAAGTTCACAAGTAATTCATTCCTAATAAACTAATACAATTCCCAACATTCAACTGGTGGGTAAAATACAATAATGACATGAAAGTTAAAGCACTGCATGTGAACCGCTGGTGGATATATTGTAAACTTACCTTTGCAGGTAGATGTCGTTGAGATGAGGATGAGAAGAGTCAAAGTTATAATACAGTGCGGATTCCTCATTGTGGTGCTGCTGCCGGTGTGCAGAGGTCTCTGCTGACAGAGAGTGGAACTCAGCATCATTAATTCTCGTTTAGTGACAATCTTCACTGTCTCTTCAGATCTGCTGGCTCCCTTCTCTTTGTTTCAGTGTTGTTTCTTACTATCAGACCAAATTTAAAGCTCCTGGCCACACCTTCGACTCGACAGCAGCACCAAAACGCGTCACAACAATTACAGAGAAACTCCGCATGGAATTTGTTTCACGGTTATCCGACCTGTGATTCAACATTTACATATAACATTTAATTATTTGTGTATTACCGGTATGAAATAAATGCAGATACACAGTAAAAAAAAAAATAATAATAAAAAAAAAACGTCATGAAAACAATGATTTTAAAGCTTGGGAGTTAGTAATTGCCAATGAATTTCTTAAGTTATGTATTACCATATTTTTATATTCATACCACGTTATTTATAAGCAATACATTTTAACATTACCTGTTTGCTTCTAAGTTTCTCTGAAGATGTTGGAAACTGAATACAGTCTTTTAATTTGATCAAACACAAGAAAGCTACAGTTAGCAACACGTTTAAGGTCTAAGTTGTGTTTTTAATTGATCGCTTGGGTTGAAAATTATTTTCGTCTAAAAAAAACGTGTATTCTAGATTACTTTTATTTAACATAAAATCAACAATCTTATTAAGTAGATTGCATAGAATCGCCAAATATGTAGGAATACAGTGAAGATAACCCAAAGAACAATACAGTACTTTAGTAATAACTTAAGAAGCACTGCAACTTCAAAGCAAATGTATCTGTATTAAAACATAAAGTGGAATGAATTTAAAGCATAATGAAATGGAAATAATATACTTCAGAATGGATAAAGCTTTGCAATGAAATGGTGCGCAGTAGAAATAGAGACAATATACAGCTCTGGAAAAAATTAAGAGACCACTGCAAAATTATCAGTTTCTCTGGTTTTACTATTTATAGGTATGTGTTTGGGTAAAATGAACATTTTTGTTTTATTCTATAAACTACTGACAACATTTCTCCCAAATTCCAAATAAAAATATTGTCATTTAGAGCATTTATTTGCAGAAAATGACAACTGGTCAAAATAACAAAACAGATGCAGCGTTGTCAGACCTCGAATAATGCAAAGAAAATAAGTTCATATTCATTTTTAAACAACACAATACTAATGTTTTAACTTAGGAAGAGTTCAGAAATCAATATTTGGTGGAATAACCCTGATTTTCAAGCACAGCTTTCATGTGTCTTGGCATGCTCTCCACCAGTCTTTCACATTGATGTTGGGTGACTTTATGCCACTCCTGGCGCAAAAATTCAAGCAGCTCGGCTTTGTTTGATGGCTTGTGACCATCCATCTTCCTCTTGATCACATTCCAGAGGTTTTCAATGGGGTTCAGGTCTGGAGATTGGGCTGGCCATGACAGGGTCTTGATCTGGTGGTCCTCCATCCACACCTTGATTGACCTGGCTGTGTGGCATGGAGCATTGTCCTGCTGGAAAAACCAATCCTCAGAGTTGGGGAACATTGTCAGAGCAGAAGGAAGCAAGTTTTCTTCCAGGACAACCTTGTACTTGGCTTGATTCATGCATCCTTCACAAAGACAAATCTGCCCGATTCCAGCCTTGCTGAAGCACCCCCAGATGAGTCCAATTTTCAGCTTTGCCCAACACCTGGTCGTCTAATGGTTAGATGGAGACTTGGAGAGGCCTACAAGCCACAGTGTCTCGCACCCATTGTGAAATGTGGTGGAGGATCGGTGATGATCTGGGGGTGCTTCAGCAAGGCTGGAATCGGGCAGCTTTGGCATGAATCAAGCCAAGTACAAGGTTGTCCTGGAAGAAAACTTGCTTCCTTCTGCTCTGACAATGTTCCCCAACTCTGAGGATTGGTTTTTCCAGCAGGACAATGCTCCATGCCACACAGCCAGGTCAATCAAGGTGTGGATGGAGGACCACCAGATCAAGACCCTGTCATGGCCAGCCCAATCTCCAGACCTGAACCCCATTGAAAACCTCTGGAATGTGATCAAGAGGAAGATGGATGGTCACAAGCCATCAAACAAAGCCGAAGCTGCTTGAATTTTTGCGCCAGGAGTGGCATAAAGTCACCCAACATCAATGTGAAAGACTGGTGGAGAGCATGCCAAGACACATGAAAGCTGTGCTTGAAAATCAGGGTTATTCCACCAAATATTGATTTCTGAACTCTTCCTAAGTTAAAACATTAGTATTGTGTTGTTTAAAAATGAATATGAACTTATTTTCTTTGCATTATTTGAGGTCTGACAACACTGCATCTGTTTTGTTATTTTGACCAGTTGTCATTTTCTGCAAATAAATGCTCTAAATGACAATATTTTTATTTGGAATTTGGGAGAAATGTTGTCAGTAGTTTATAGAATAAAACAAAAATGTTCATTTTACCCAAACACATACCTATAAATAGTAAAACCAGAGAAACTGATAATTTTGCAGTGGTCTCTTAATTTTTTCCAGAGCTGTATACGCAGTATGCACATTACAAAATAAGAATGATATGTGTAATGGGGGTACAAACCCGAAATTAGGCACTCTGTGAGCGAGCATCTTTATCAGTGTACAAAAGAGCCAGTGTCGCTTTCACAAGCAGTTACAGAGCCAACTCATCTCACCTATAGGGGTCAGAAACAGAACCTGCATAGATTCATGCACTGGAATAGATGCAGCGTGTTCTGATAAGAGTAAAGCCATACCTTTCCATACTTGATTTGCCTGTGATTTGCAATGGTTTCACTATGCCTTTGCTATGCTTTACTACACGTTGCTATCCATTTACAATGCTATACCACAGTACAGAGATGAGGGACAATGGCGATTAATATAGTCTGGTTTGGTGAAAAGTTTCCCCTCCCAGTTCTGCATGCTCACCTGAGTCCTGACCTGAACCCCTCCTGCCTTTGGGTTCTGGGCTTCTCTCCAGCAGTCTAACTAGGGCATTGTATAATCTTAGCATAACCTCTCTAGACTTGTATTCCACACTTTTTGCAATATAGCCTAACATTCTGTTTGCCTTTTTAATTGCCTCATCACATTGGCGAGATACTTTTAATGATAACCCCAAGTTCCTTTTCAAAGTCCTCATCCCCTATTTCCATCCCGTTCATTTTATACTTACAACATGGATTTTTATGCCCAATATGCAATACTTTCTATTTCTTAACATTAAAATGAATCTGTCACAAGTTTGCCCATTTACAGAGAAGGTCCAAATCCCTTTGGATTACTTGGGCTCCGGATTCAGAGTCTACTACTCCCCCAAGTTTGGTATCATCTGCAAATTTGACAATCTTGTAATGTGTATCTTGGTCCAAAACATTTAAACTTGGTCCCAATACTGGGACTGTCTGTCCCCAAGGAGCCTCCATTAACTAAGAGAATATGCATTAATTTACCTGCACAGTATTTGGCTTATTTACAAACCATACCGTGCACACTACATGTATTAATGTGCACAATAATGTCAGACCACATTAATATCAAAAGCCCAAGCAGTCCAGGCATATCTTTTGGTCTGTAGCTTAGTGGAGGTGGCTTACATTGACCGAAAATGAGCGATAAACAGACACAACATTCAGCAGGGGACAGGCAGAGACAACTTAAAGTGAAATATTTTCTTACTCTATACCAAGATTCTTTTGCATTCAAATCATACCACAGGTTTGCTCATGAGCATGCGACAGACATAGCACACATACGTACGGTCATCGCATATGCATTATGCTCGTGCTCACTCGCTTAAAAATTACGTTTGACTGATTCAAAACATCATAAATCGCGAAAAGAGAGAAAGGAGAAAGAAAAAGGTAAATAGGAGCTGAGAAGCAGGAACCCTATCTTAAAATATTTTGTAAGTGATGTAAATAAGACAAAACCAATGCGCCTTCACAAGGAGAATGTGCTGGTGGGCCTGGACCTAACAGCGTGGAGGTAAACACTTTGTTGGAATCTGACACTGCTCACTCACAGCAAGAAAAAGGTCAGTAACAGACCACCCCCAAAAGGATGCAACTGACTTGTTTTACACAAATGACCCAGGTATGTGGCCAGAGAGAGAATAACTGATTTTGAGAGGCATATTATCGTCAGGTGTTGTCAAACAAGCCATGTTGACCTTACGGAATTAGCTAAATCTATGCAATTATAGATTCTGATGGTCGGTCATTCCCTGAGTATCTTCTATAGTCAAAATTGCCAAATGGCCAGGAGAAGGTAAAGAGAGATTGGTTAACTTGGAGCAGGAGTAAAGGAGCCTTATTTTACATCCCATGTTTGCTGTTTTGTAATGAGCTAGAGAAAAAATCTTGTAGCGCACTGTGCAAAAAAGAAGGGTTCAATGCGACAACTAGAAAGTGCCGCAAATGATATACTGTATGACAAACTTCCTGAGAGGAGAGCATGAGAGGAGTAGTCAGCATCCGCATTGTTACTGACAATGGAGAAACCTGCAGCAGACTTTACAGGTTAGAGGGATCGATAGCCAGAAGCAAATACAATCAGAAGCAGAAAAGAACAAAGCTTTACTAGAGAGACTTTTGGATGTAATGTTGTTTCTAGCATCTAGAAATCTGGCATTTTGAGGAAGCAGTTCCACAATTAACGATGTTCACAATGGCAATTTGCACTATGACCCTGTAGCAGGGGGGGACCTGTGCTGACTCTTCTGGTGTATTCAAAGTGCTGCAGGAAGAGGGCAGCAGCCGTTCAATATCCGCCTGTTGGTCATGGCAGTGACACGGAGAGGTGGGAGAGAGGGTGTGTGGGCTTTCCTTCTCTCTGAGTTGCTGAGAGGCGGATCTTGGGGGGATTGCTGGCCCTATAAAATAATATTCTGCTGTTCCCTCAAGTCTGCCCTTTTAAGAGACGTGCGGACGCTCTGGTCTGGAACTGTGACACGGCCGAGAAAGAAAATCCCAAAAGAAAAAGAAAAGAACACAACAAAAGAGAATAGGGGTAGCGGGGAAAACCGTGGGCAGACCCCATAAGTATTTTTAGCAGGCTGAGGGAGCGGTGAGAGTAGGACGGAGACCCGGGCCGTGTGTGTAGCGACGGACGGGGTGAAGCTGCCGAGTGCAGCACCTTTTGTTTGTAGTTTTGATTAATGTGTTTTATTTTCCTTTTTTTCTTTCGCCTTTTGCTTATTCTTTTGTTGAGCACCTGTGAGTGTACCTGCACCTATAAACTGTACCGCCTCTGGTATTACTGTGGTTCTGTCTACCATCGTTGGTAGACAGACCACGGTCAACAGCGCCCTCTGCGGGCTAAAAAGGGGAATTACCCACCATTAATAAAACTGGGCACCTGTGTGGTGTTTCAATTTCACCTTTTGTCTCCCCTGTGTCAGTGAATTACCCACTACCCTTCCACAGACCGCCTTCTGCGTGATCACTTACAAAAGGTAAAACAAAGTCAAGAAAAGGGAGAAAAAATGCAAGCTCATTATCCTGGGAAAGTCAGAACGAATTTATTGAATTTTGGTCAGCATGTTTTGAACACGATTCTGACAGAGAGTAATGAATTTATTTATTTTTCTGTGATATGTGACGCTACTCCAGACTTCTCTCAAAAATGTACTTATCCTGAGGTACATGCATAATGATAAAGAGGCCAGCGAATGGAAAATGTACAAACATTTTATTGAGTTCACTGATTTTGCAAAAAAAGAGTGGGCCGGAAATAGCAGAAATACTGCAACAAGGATTGCAAAAACATGGCATTGACATCGCTGATTGCAGAGGACAAGGTTTTGACAACGGATCCAATATGTCCAGAAAAGTCAAAGGTGCACAAGCTCATATCCGTGAAAAACACTTGCCACATATTCTCCTTGCACTTCTCATTTTCTGAATCTAGTTGGAGTACATGCTGTAAAATCATGCCTCCAAATAGCCACTTTTTGTGGCTCTCTAAATCACTTCAGTAAAACGAGGTGGAGCGCTCAAATCAAAGCAAAAGCAAAGCACCTTCCCAGCATTATTGCAGCTCTAGATAGCATCGTCGAATCTAGTAAACTGTCTAATGAAGCCATGTCCGAAGCACAACTTGCTTCTTCAGTCTGCACTATTTCGTTAGACACAGAAGCAGACAACATAAATCATCTACAAGAGGAGATGCTGTTTTTGAGAAACGAGTGGAATGCCATTATTTCTGAGGAATGTATTTACTTTGCGTTAGTGAATCAGACGAAACAAAATTTGTTTGATTCACTAAACTGAATGAATCAAACTAATCAAGTCAGTAAATAGAATCGAACCGCACATCACAAGTTTTCAGGCCAGAAAAAGAGGTTTAAATTGCGTGCTGTGGAAGGGTGTGGGTATTCACTAACACCGGAGATAGAAGGGTGTACTTGAAACACCGCACAGGTGCCCAGTTTTATTTATTACTTATTTATTTATTTTTTTTATTTTCAAGTGCATGTTCTAGCCCGCAGAGGGCGCTGTTGTCCGTGGCCTGAATACCAACGATGGGAGACAGGACCACGGAAATACCCACAGGTAAACAGTCCCGCTGATGCACTCGCAGGTGCCCTCAAATAATAATAACAACAAAAGGCAAAATCAAAAAGAGAAAATAAAACACATGAATCAAATCTACAAAGAAAAGGTGCTGAACTCGGCAGTGTTACCCTGACCATTGCTACCCGCACGGCCCGGGTCCCCATCCTACACTTGACCGCTCCCTCAGCCTGCATGCTATACACTTATGGGGTCTGCCCAAGGTTTCCCCGCTATCGATATTTTTCTTTTCTTTTCTTTGGGTTCTTTTGTTTTTCTTTTCCCGGCCATTCTCGGTCCTGGAGCAGAGCTTCCGCTAGCTCGTTAGTTCGTCTTTCAAGGGCAGACCTAAGGGAACAACAGAACGTTACTTATAGGGTCAGCAAGCCCCCCAATGCCACCCTCTCAGCCACTCAGAGAGAGGGAAAGCCCACACACCTCTCTCCCACCTCTCTGTGTCACTGCCATGACTGACCGGCGGATATTGCAAGGCTGCTGCCCTCTTCCTGCAGCACTGTGAACGCACCAGAAGAGTCAGCACAGATCTCCCCCCGTTACACGTGCTTATCAGTGGTTAAAGCCTCATGGTTTCCAAACATACTAATAAATGATCACTTTAATGCACGCACTAAAATTAAACGTCCTTTAGTAAATATGGGGCACTGTTTGTGTCATGCACGGTTTTGTCCACGAAAGGGCTTTTATGCACAAAATACATTACAACATGCATTTCGTCCCACAAAATGAAAAACAAATGTATTTAATTTCGTCCACAAAAGGCAAAAGACAGTTTTCAGTTTGTAGACCAAAAGGTAAAAGAGAGTTTTCATTTTGTGGATGAAATTAAATAAAACTTTTTCATTTTGTGGACAAAACACTTTTCCTTAGATAATTTTGTGGACATAATGAACAATTTTGTGGGATGAAATACACATTTTGTGGGACAGAATGCTAATTATGTGCACAAAATACCATTCTGTAGGACAAAATACACATTTTGTAGGACAAAATGCTAATTACGTGCTCAAAATACCATTCTGTGGGAGAAAATGCATTTTTGTCGGACGAAATGCACTTGGGTCACATGATTATTTGTGACATCATCATGGCCAAAAGGACAAAATGTGTATTTTGTCTCACAAAATGAGTTCTAGCCCCACAAAACATGCATTTGTCCTACAAAATGATAATGTTATGTTAAATAATTTTGTGGACGAAACTGATAACTTACTTTGCTTTTCGTGGACAGAATGTATACTTGACTATTCATTATGTCCACAAAATTATCTAAGGAGAAGTGTGTTTTGTCCACAAAATAAAAAAAAAGTTTTATTTAATTTCATCCACAACTGGGGGAACACTAATCAAGGGTTATCAGCGTTTATATTTATGTAATGTAAACTAGATAACTCCGCTATTCAGAAGAAGCTTTTTTTGGGATATAAACAGAAAAACTGTGTCATGCAAGATATAGCAAAGTTTATTTTTTAAAAACCACAATGTGAAACAAAACAGCACAGAAATGACACATTTTTGCATTGTCGTTGAGACACTAATGACTCAATAATCAATGAATTTGTGAAGGGGAGGAGAAAAGTCGGACAAAAACACAGGGGAAAAAAAGCTAACGTTTATCAGACGTGATACCCATACTTCCATAGAAAAGCATGTGCGCCGCAAAGCAGTCTGCACATTGGGCGACACTTAACATGTGACAGTGCGCCATGATGATGTCACAAATAGTCATGTGACCAATGAAAGTGCATTTCGTCCGACAAAATGAGCATTTTCTCCCACAAAATAGTATTTTGTGCACATAATTAGCATTTTGTCTCACAAATGTGTATTTTGTCCCACAAAATGCTATTTTGTGCACATAATTAGCATTTTGTCCCACAAAACTGATAACTTACTTTGCTTTTCGTGGACAGAATGTATACTTGACTATTCATTATGTCCACAAAATTATCTAAGGAAAAGTGTGTTTGGTCCACAAAATAAAAAAGTTTTATTTAATTTTATCTACAAAATGAAAACTCTCTTTTACCTTTTGGTCTACAAAATAAAAACTGTCTTTTGCCTTTCGTGGATGAAATTAAATACATTTGTTTTTCATTTTGTGGGACGAAATGCATGTTGTAATGTATTTTGTGCATAAAAGCCCTTTCGTGGACAAAATGGTGCATGACACATAAGTAAGTACTGTGTGAATACAACTCATCTCATTATTCTGAACTGGATGCTCATTTAAATACATCAGCATGCATTACCATAAAAATCACATATTCATTTTGTTTTGTGTGAAGCACTAAATTTAGTGCGCACCATAATATGCCAAGTATCGCACGCGATAATGAACAAAATTGCAATAGTAAATACGGAAATCATTTGCGTGCACACTAATGGCAATTATGATACACCATAAAGTTTAGGCCCTTTAGTAAATGAGGCCCAATGGGCCTCATTTATCAAGATCTCTACACCAAAATGCATTTCACATCATTTTAAAAAAAATTTTAAACCCTTTTTCAAAGGAAACCCCAATGGGTTTTAGTTGGCACTATTGAATATTTAAGTATCCTTTCATTTTTTCTTCTGTAAGTCTGGGCTCAAATCAATGAGTTAGGTGATCTCAAAAACCATAACCTAATTTATGAGAATTAGTAGTGTGTGATTATGAAAAGTCCAAAACGAAATGGCAGGTGTGTTTTGGTCAGGATTGAAGTGCACAAAGTGGTGGGGAGTAACTCAGTGGTTTTGCTGGAGAAGTGACAGATACCTGTTCTTTGTTTATTCCGGGATTTCAGGCTATGTAGCTCTTGATCCCAATATGGATAGTCGTTTAAGTGTTGTAATTACCCCTGGCGAGCACTTTATTAACAGTCTTGGTGCTAGAGATCCCTAAAAAAGACCTTTTATTGTGAAATGTATCAACTTGTAATAAACGTGCACGGCAATGTATATCCAGAGGTACTGTGTCTGCATCCAGTGGGAACCGATGACGCATTTGAAAGGGTTGTTATTCTCAGGGGTTGGCAGAACATCTGTCTCTTCAGCAAAACAGAGATTAGAATCTGCTGAGGAGAATACTTTAAATCAGCCAATCTAAAAGTGAACTGAAGCTGCCTGTCTAAACAAACTGGAATGTGAGCCAGTCCTGGTTTAGAACATACCGAACTGTATATATATATATATATATATATATATAGTGAAAGATCTGTTTATTTGTTGGTAGGGGGTACCAAACTGTCAGTATGAAAGAGGACTCTTCAGACAAAAAATACAATTCAAGTGGGCACTTTTATTATTTTGTGTCGTAAGCACACAGCAATACGCAATTTAAATATATGTCATGCAGGCCCGAAGCTTGGCCTTGCATGAGCTGATCTCAATGCAAATAAAAACACACTAATTAAACAGAAATTGTTTGTCCAGTTCAGGTTTTCCTGGTTGCCATCGCTCATCTGTGATCACCTTTCAGAGGTCTCCAGGCACAGGTCCACTCAAGGTAAGTATCACGATCAAAAGTAATTTTGTAATCCACAAGTGTCTGCATAGTAACAATGGTTTTGCTCCTTCCAGGTGTACAGGTAAGTATCTCCAGGTTTTGGATCTATCTCCACAAGAGAAGTTGGTGCCCCTCTGGTCCGAACTGGAACAACAGGTAAGATTAGGTTAATTTATTGCTACACAGTCCTTTACTTTAATAATTCACTTTTATTTCCCTTGGCAGGTGTTTTGGAGACCCCTGCTGGAACAGCTGGTACCACAGCCCATCCCTAGTTGCAGTGTCCATGTGGACTTGGAATTCCCCAACTGAAGAAAAACTAAAACAGTCTGTGTCGGGTATTTAATGTACTGCTTTGATATTGTTCTTTTCTTAAAACACACAGTCCATTAGGTTAGGGTCTGGATTGGAGTGCTCCCTTGCTGTTCACACGGGTCTCAGGGGACACACGATATGAGCATTATAACCGAAGAGCGTTATAAACGGGGAAGGGGGGGGGGGGCGCTGCGGGACACATAACAACACACAACTGACTAAAATACAAAATAAAATAACTCCCTCTCTATAATGCACATACAGTGAAGCAAAAATGTAACTTTCCATGAATTAACCATGCATAAAGCACCATGTAATCAAAAAAAGGTAACATTCCCACTCGTGGATCATTTTAATTAGCAGTTTTTAAACTATAAATAGCCTGGCAAAACGTCCAACGAGCTCAGTTCAAAGCGACAGACAAGCAAACCAAGTGCGAGAAGGGGAGCGGGTCGGGTGAGGGGAAGAGGGAATGGGCTCACCCCAGGTTCGGCTGCCGCAGCAGAGCTGTATCGACACTGAAGCGTCTCGTCTCCCGGAGAAAGCTGCAGCTCCTCTCAAAGAGCCAGCTGCACATACACTGTACAAAATGGTGTATTTAGAAATTAAAGAAACAAACAATGAGTTTTACTTCTACAAGTACCTTTCTTTTCTTTCTTTCTTTCTTTCTTATTCTGAGCACATCATATATGTCAAAAGTAAAGCTATTTGCTATGTCCTGGAAAATGCCTTTAAGAAAATTGTTAGTTGTCTAGGCTGGGACACCATCACAGCAGGTGTTTTAAGGTAGACAATCAATTCAGGAGTGGTGCTCTCTGCATGTTTCTTTAGCTAGAAAACGATGCACTGTACCATGTATAACAAGAATACGTACTGTAAGAATGTGCTATACTTATTTTTAATTGGTATAATGGACACCACCTTCAGGCTTGGTGAAATATTGACAGATATGACACCTGAAGGGAAACACAAATAGCTGAAATTGAGACAATTTCTTTCATTCAATGCCAACGGGTTATCACTTTATAGTTTGATAGGCTAAACAAATCTTAGCTAGTTCATGCAATTCAAGTGGTGGGATTGGAGGACACCCACTAACCTTAAATTCCACTGAGCTGTTGTGGGAAGTCAATGCAGAACATAACTGGCCATATGAATTTGGGAAAAAGGGGGCGGAGTCAAAATAACTAGAGAATTGTCAATGTATTAATATAGTCAGACTTACAAATCAGATTCTCATCAATCTTGTTTAAGGGAAATTCGTCTTTTCAGAATCATAACATAGTTATAGCACAAAAATATCTGTCAATAGTCAATACCCTACTATGTCTTAGAGAATTTTTAAAGTCCTGGGCAAATTTGAGTTTTGATGGATCTTGCCAACGATAGCTGTTTGAATGTCTGCAAAGGTGAATTTGAATTTGTTGATTTTCTGTTGACCATGGTATAAATCATTTAGGTTGTTTTTCTTTTTTGGTAATTTTGTTAGGTTTATATACGGTAATTTATTTAGTACCATTGTAGCGCCTCCTAGGTTACTACCACTACCAGTTTTACACCAATAGAATTTAAGTACATTTGGTTAACATCCCCAATTAAGTCACTTTTAATAAACATTACGCACAGGTTTGTTTAATGGGGAGGTGGTGAATAACTGTGATATAATCAGAGGACAATGGACACACAGGCAAGAATAAAAAGTCATAAAATGTTTATTAACATAGACACTAATGGGTCGATATAAGTAGGATAGCAAAGTTCATATAATCAGCAAATTACTACAAACAATCAGCAGCAGCTTCAAGAGATAAAGCAAATCCAGCAGTGTGGTAGTGTGCTTTCCTGGATTGTTAAAGTATATAAGAAAATATCAGCAAACTAACAGTAAAGTAAATGCTGACACATATGAATATATCAAATAAACCACCACAATTTCAACCAATAATACACAAACCCAACAAAACCACAAACATGCAAAGTGCAAACTTTGCCAATATTTAACAATATGTAACCATTACAGCACGCACAAAGCGACACTTATTATAAAAGTAATATGTTTACCGTAAAATGTAAGGAAGTAGTTTACTGGGTGAGTTATCATCACCCACTGACACAGTACAGGTGTAATTAATTACATGGGAACACAACCTTTTTAACCTGTCCAGATGAGGATCATTAAGGAAGCCATTTGCTGAAATGGGGGGAAATCAGAGGGACCGAAAGCAAACAAAAAAAAACATCAATTACAAAATATATTGTGATGGTCCAACCTGGACCGCCTGTTACCTTTACTGCAGTTGGCATTGTGCCAGCCCGCCTTGGGACTCAGCTGGCATTGTGCCAGCCCACCATATTGGACAAGAGGAGGTTACAACCAAGTCAGCATGGGGCGTATATACAGTAGGTAGCGCAGTGAGTGCATTGGCTGTGTATTGCTATACCTGCAATTGCCTGCTGAACAAAAAGCTTTCTTTTTCTTGAATCTCTGTGCCTACCCACACAGCTTGTTACAGTACGATGCACTACACCATCTTGTCTCTATTTTAAAAGCCAACTTTGGTCATTCTGCATTTGTAATTTGTAGGATTTAACTACATGTCTCTCCAAACTACTTCAATTAACAAGTAGCAAATATTTAATAACTAGTTCCAAACAGGATTGCAGATCAATTTGTGTTTCAAGTTTAGTAAAATGAGGTCCAAACCCTTAATCATATGAAATAATGTTAGTCCAGACAACCCTGGGTTTAAATTCCAGCTCTTCAGTGCAGCTGTTGTCAGTAAAGGGATACAATTATTCTACATCTGAATGACTGGTGCTTGTTGAAAATGAAGCCAAATGCCTGAATCCAATTATGTTGTTGTGTTCTATTTCTTCATTTTTGTTAATCCATTCCCAATTGAATCTGGTCCATATTTGACTTTTACAAAAGCTGCTCTGGTGTAAATGAATTGTTTGCATGCAGTGGAAAGTGAAATGCTGGTCTCCAGGTTTAATGCTGGCCTACGGCTGCAGCTTAACAAACGAAACAAACAAACAACGTTTACAAGACAGACTAACAGAACACTCACAGTTTTTACAGGCAGGGACTCCTTATAGGTTATTTCCTAACCATTCACAAAAGGAACAGATCACGTCCGCTATGACCCCTATTTATATCCTCGCTCATGACCCCTAGGTTAACGAGTGCATCCGCTCCTCCAATCCTCAGATGCCACACAGTTTACCGTCTGGGTCACTGAGTTTGGATACCGTAGCTTTGCCCCTTTCCTAAATGACTGACCTCCACCTACCCTACGGAATAAATTGTCGTGCCATTTAGTTAAGGGTACTCTGTTCCTTTTACACAGTGCCCTCACAGGTCGAGAGGGAGATCTAACACCACATCCCCTCAGCAGCAGGTGTAGCAGTTGCTGAGGTTGGCCTGGCGGTTGCCCTGCTGACTCTGGAGCCAATGGAAGCACCTCCCCTTCTGGCTCTAGAGAAGACAGCAGCCCCTCCCCCTTTTGCACTGGAGATAGCAGTGGCTCCTCCTCCTTTTGCTCCAGATATGCCAGCGGCTCCTCCCCCTTTGGCACTACTCCCTCTGCTTGCTTCCAGGAACGGCCACCCCTCCCCTTCCACTTTTGAGCAGGTTGTTCCTCCTTCTCGGGCGTTTGGGCAGGTAGCGCCTCCTCCTGATATTGGAGGGGCAGCATAACACCAAGTGCCTTCACTCCCCGCAGGCGAGGAACCAACCTATGTCCTCCAGGCAGGCAAGGATGGCGTCTAATCTGCCGTCCCATGGGGCTTGGAAGACAGATGGACAAGTCTTGTGCTGTCGGTCTGGTGGCTGGGGCTGCCTTTGTCCCCCCTCAGGTGGTAGTGGTTTCTCCCTCTCTGGCAGTGGAGATGGCAGTGTCCCTCTCTGGCAGTGGAGATGGCAGTGGCTGTTGGGCGACGAGGTGAAATCAATCTGTTGCATCCCCAACCTCTCCCTTTCCGTAAGCCTTCATAAATCCAGGGTCTTCATATGGGCACTTCGTACGGTGCCCAAACTCCATACAGGCCCCACAAAGTGGAGTGCCTTCGGCTGCCTTTGTAGTTTCTGACACCACATGTGACAGGATAGCATCACGGCCCAAGATGTTACCGACAGGAAAGAGACCCAGAGACAAAAAGCTGCAGTTTTACACACAAAGCACACTTTAATTAACAAAAACAAACAGGCACAAAATAAACACGAGGGTCGAAACTAGGGTTGACACCTGGCCCCATAATCCCTGAATACTGCGAGACACAACAGAATTTTGAAGTTGCCTTTAAACTGAAGGAAATCAAAACATGAATTGAGCGCTAAACATTTGCTAAATTAATTCTGTTGATTAATTATCTCGAGGCAGCATGACAATACAATAATAGCTTTTAACAAAAGAAATAAATAAGTACCATCATCAATATTTATTTATTTTATTCATAGTTTTAAAAATATATATTTTAAATTTTCTTTGTAGTTTCTAACAGTATATCGCCTTCTCCTGCTCAAATCATTAATATTGACCAGCTGTTCACTATTCCTGACACCAGACAGTGAACACCTGATCAGTGTTATTATTTAAGTGGGAGACTCACTGTAAATTAGGGCTACACATTACAAATTAAGTTTTTAATATTGATAACTGAAATAATAATTTTACAAAATAAAAAAGTATCTTGAATAAGCATACACACGTTTATTCAAGATGCTTTTTTATTTGTACTATCACAATGATTCGGTTAATTAAGAAGCAGTATAAATTAAGCAAGTGTTTAGTGCTCAATTCGCGTGTTTATTTCTTTCAGTTTAAGGGCAACTTAAACACCCTGTCCCATCCCAAAGTGTTCCGTAATTATGGGGCCAGGTGGCAACCCTAGCCAAAACAAAAATTCAAACAAAGCAAGAATACGTAGGCTGGTCATTCGCCTTTACTGCTGTTACAAGTAACACAGAGTTTCACACAGTTACAGTTACAGTTTCACTCACCTAACTCTCTCCAATTAGCACTTACAGTTGCGTAATTGGAGAATGGCTGCACCTGTGGTTGTTGGCAGAGACAGCATTAACCCCATCACTGTCAACCTTACATTCTCACACACACTATTTATACAAGCAGGGCTTTTGCCATGCCACAGTCCATTTAGTGCTCATTCAGTGCATAGAGTTCTTTTCTGCAACAAAAACATTTATTTTTTATATGGTTCATCATTTTCAAACTGTATATTTCCTGCCTGTCAGACAAAAAAGTTGTGGTGCGATTTAGCACAAATTAACCCCTGTAAACAGGTTAGATCAGGGGTCTCCAACCCTGGTCCTGGAGAGCCCCTATCCAGCAGGTTTTATAGGGGTCTTTACATCATCAGTGGCTAAAGATCTGGAACACCTGTTAATCTTGACTAATTAAGCCAATAATTGGTTCAATTAAGTAACAGAGAGATTGGTTGAAATGAAAACCAGCAGCCACAGTAGCTCTCCAGGACCAGTTTTGGAGACCCCTTGGTTAGATGAATCAAATATTCTGAAAATGCACATGGTCTAAACCAGTGGTACTCAACTCTGGCCCTTGAGTTCCATTCTAGTCCTGGTCTTTAGTCCAAGCAGGTCCTAAATTAGTTAATTGCCTCTTAGAGCTTCCATTAACTACATTAGAACCTGTTTGGAGTAAAAAGCTGGACTGGACTGAAACTTGAGAGCCAGAGTTGAGTAGCACTGGTATAAACTATCCCTTTAAGTCATGTTCTTTACTGGTCCTCATAAACCTGTTTTGTTCATTATACTCAAGATATCAATTCACAATGATGGTGGGTATCCAAACAATTTACTTTTTTTTCAACAATATTAACTGATTGTTTTTTTGTTGCTACTGTAAGTTTTGCAGCAAAAATAATAGAATATGTTGAAGAATAGTTATGTTTAGCAATGCAATACAAATAATTGACAATGAATTCCATTCTAGATTATTTAAAGATACATTAAAACATTAACTGTACAATGTAAACAATTAAGTTTAAACCTATTGTCCTCGCCTCTTATAAACACTGTGGTCTTTAAACTATACCTCAAAATGGGAAATGTTACTAGGTAAAATGAAATATTTCCTATACTTGGGGACATTGCTGGTTATCCAGGTACACTGTAATATAAAACAGTTGTCTTAAAGAGGGGAAGTGTAGATTACCAAGATAATGGGAAAGTGCAGATTATCAAAGTAATAGGAAATGTTTTTTCTAGCATATGGAACATGCAGGTTGCTCAGATTTGGGGAAACTTTCCCAGGATTTGGGGAACATTTCCCTGTATAAAGGATTTTTTTTTTAAATGTTATGGATAGATTTTAAACAAGCTCTTGAAATCAAAGTATTTAGATACAAATGTGCACAAATGAAGAACTGAGATTAAGAACCACATTGCATATGTGCATTGAGAAATCAATATCATACCAAATTTAGGTTCTTGAAACAATATTCCCAGGTTCCATTATATAAATCATATTTACTATTCTGTAGGTGAAATAGTGGCAGCTATATACCAAATGGTGTATATACAAAAACAAGCGCTCTTAAAACCAAATTCATGGCTTAAATCAATCTCTACTAAAACTGCACATACTGTTATATGCTTTTTCATCTGAACAATTCAAATATTAAACTAATATGTCTAATAAAAGCCCTGTTATATGTATAAATAATCAGTTATTCAGCCCTGTGAAAGCCTGCTGTCATCTTACTGTCAATGTACCTGTTGTGATGATTATCCAAACTGTACCATGTGTTTTGTAATCCTAATGAAAGTGAATTGAAGAGGGATTCCACTTGTTGTTGAGTGCTGAATAATAATGATAAAATATGGGTAATAAATTATAATTACAGAATTTTCTATTATTGATAAATGAAAATTACACTTCACTGCAATATATTGAGATTTTAGTGATTTACTTGATCCACCACATCTTTTGGAAGCCTTTACCATTATAAATAGAACTAGAAGTTGCAAGCAACTTGATGGCTTCCAAGGCATTCTTGTTCCTATCTGTGTTCCATAGTAATCATGACCCCATGTGTCTAAGCCACTGTCTAAGCCAGTTTTTCATTTCACCTTTAAGGAAAGGTCAGAGGTCACAGGCAAATACATCTTTTGATAGCGCATATGTAGTTTCCTATATGTGTTCCATAGTAACCATGACCTTATCTGCACTTTGTAAGTAGTTATAAGCAACTTTTACATTTGACCTTTAGGGAAAGGTCTGAGGTCACGGTCAAGGCAATTTTTTAATAGAGCACATGTGGGTTTGTATATGTGTTGCATAGTAACCATGACCCTATCTGCACTCTGTAAGGAGTTAAAAGCTAGTTTTGCATTTGACCTTAAGGAGAGGTCAGGGGTCACAGTCAAGGCATTTTTTAATACAGCATACATGGGCTCCTATATGTGTTCAATAGTAACCATTACACTATCTGCACTCTGTAAGGAGTTATAAGCTAGTTTTGCATTTGAACTTAATGAGAGGTCAAAGGTCACGGTCAAGTTAATTTTTGAATAGAGCATATATGGGTTACTTTGTGTATTCTATAGTAACTATGACACTGTCTAAACTCTCAAAGGAGTTCTAAACAAGTTTTGCATTTGAGCTTTAGCAAGGTAATATGTGCAAATATGTGCAATTTGACCACAGCTGAAATTTGGTTTCACATCTGTACCATAAGAGGTTTTGGAGAAAAAAATGGCCAATATTCATGAAAAATCCAATATGGCTGCCAAACCATGTGACCTATGACTTTGTTTTCACTCTGACACAACTTCCTAAAGGCCTCTACCACCACTCTATGAATACTGCAATATGTGCAAATTGACCATAGCTGAAATTTGATTGGCTCATGGCGGCCATGTTTTTTTATAATGTGTGCAAATTGACCATAGCTGAAATTTGATTGGCTCATGGCAGCCATGTTTTTTTATGTAGCTACTTGCCTTTAACAAACTTAATAGACAACCTTGCCAAGGCTATGTATGCAAAGTTTCGCTTCAATCGGCATAACCGTTTCAGAGAAGAAGACGTTTGAATATTTGACAAATCTAATATGGCCACCAGACCATGTGACCAATCAACTTCTCTTGAACAACCGTAAATCTATTATTATTATTATTTGTTTATTTTAGCAGACACCTTTATCCAAGGCGACTTACAGAGACTAGAGTGTGTAAACTATGCATCAGCTGTAGAGTCACTTACAATTACGTCTCACCCGAAAGACAGAGCACAAGGAGGTTAAGTGACTTGCTCAGGGTCACACAATGAGTCAGTGTCTGAGGTGGGATTTGAACCGGGGACCTCTTAGTTACAAGCCCTTTTCTTTAACCACTGGACCACACAGCCTCCTATCTAGGCCATGAGCGTAGTCTATTGCACCAAGTTTCACATCTCTGTGATAAGCGGTTTCAGAGAAGATTTTTTTCAAATTCTCCAAAATTCTCGAGAAATCCAATATGGCCACCTCACCATGTGACCTATGATCTTCATTTTCGCTCTGACACAACTTGCCTTAGGTGCCTACCACCCTACCAAGTTTCGTGAGTTTTCGTGCAACGGTGTTGATTTTACGGACATATGAAAATTTGGCTTGGAAAATCCAATATGGCTTCCAAATCATGTGACCAATCAACTTCATTCTTTCGTAGAGCCGGCTCTTTTGTACAGCGTTATCGGCGCTATGCTTTAGTGCGGGAGGTCCCGGCTTGCCCGCCTCCACCTATGTCTGGATTGCCTCGCCCTGTGTGATGCGCCTGCCTGCGGGAACCAAGATCGCTGCATATGCAACTATGTAATTCCTAACTCTTAAGGCATGGTCACATGGGCGACTTTTGTCAACGGCAACAAGGGGACGACAGATGTTGCCGGCTTGTCGCCTTGTGTGACCACTGTGGTCAACACCCCGGCAACATGTCTCCCACTTTAGGACAGTGTCCTATTTTTCAGGCGACAAGGGCAATATTTTCAATACCAGCCAACATTTGATAGTAGTGTCACATGATAATAAGGATACAGACCATAAAGTCAGACAGACTGCATATAGTACATTCCAATTCCTGCATTTTATCCAATTAATTATATGTAGTCTATAGATACGCAATACAGTGTGTATGTGGATAAGCGAATGTTAATGTCAACGATTACAATAACATATTGAAGCTATAAATAAAATTCCTACAATAATTAAATACACATGTCACATATTTTTAAAAAAATATGTTGTATTTTAAATTAATTTGCTGTGTATGCAGTATGCCTGTCATTCCTACATTAAACCCCAATCATAACATCTTTCATTTTAACAGTAAACAAAGTGAAAAAAAGTAAAAATCTCAAGTCTGCTGCCTTGCTCTCGAAAGCCTTGTTTTGAAAGTATTGAAAACATTCTTTAGGATAATAAATACCGATATATTCATTATGTTTGGCATATTAAATATGTAGACCTACTAACTAAGTAACTCTACTAATGTACATCTTTTTATTTAATTAAGAAGGAACTACAGGTTTGTTAATGTAATTAGTACCTTTTTATATCATAGTCCTTTGCAGCATGTTTAAGTCTTGTGATAAAAATGTGCATTATGATTGGGTTGCATTACGTTGTTGCCTGTGTGTTGCCAGCTTGTCGACCGCATGCTTGTCTCTCATCTGACCACCGCAAACTGCAAGGCAACACACAGGCAACAAATGTGTTCCTCTTGTTGCCGTCAACAAAAGTCGCCCGTGTGACCAGGCCTTAAGGGATGCATCATTGGTACTACTAATTTCAGTTGCATAATTATTCGATGCTGTATGTAATTGTAAGGCACTATATGCAGTGCTAAATAAATACAATAAGTGTGGATTTGATTTACTGTACCAGCAGCACAGAATATGCAAAACAGGATAATAATATACTGTTCATACTTTCTGATTCTTAATGCATACATTGGCCTCAATGGGTATGATAAACAGATTTCTACCACACCGTTTCATCAGGCTTACATGTTTTCTGAGGTTAAAAAAGGGAAAATAAGTGGTCCCAGAACATGGTCGCCTGGTGTACAGATCAGGAGAGTTCAGGTTTGCGTCCTGGCAGTGCAAAGGCACTGGTCTGCCCTGGGGATACTAGAGGGATTCCACTGGCTCTGGCGCTCCCTTGGCTTAGGGAGGTAAAACCAGTAGAGACTATTTCTCCTCATTGCACTACAGCAGAATATATTGATATATAGTAACCTGGTGAGCTCAAGGGGACACCTGAAGGGCTGGCTTTTGTCCTCCAGAGGCTGGTAGGTCTCCGACATCCATTCTTGAGTTTCTAGTGTAATTTGGCAGTTGGCTTGGTCATGGTTGACAAGAAGGGCTTGAAAACTTTTGTTTGACACTTTGGTTTTAAACAGTCTAATAAAACATATGCCAATATGACTGCTTACATTTTCTTAAGCACACAAATACTGTATCTCATTATATGAAGGATACATGTTCAGTTACATTTAAACAAATGTCATGACCTTTTCCAAACAAGGAAATGTGACAGAATCTTGGAAATATCAATGGTCAGAATGATTTTGCATAGTATGCTGCAAAGAACTAGGTGGCCTTTATTATCTGCCTTATTAGCTTGCTTACCTTAGGGATAATTTGTGAAGACTGCCATTCACTTGTCTGATTTAATACACTATGTAGAAACCTAAAGGTGCATTTGAAAGTTTCTATTGTTTTATATTGTAGAGTAATATGGTACCAAATGAATAAGAGTGTTTCATGTAAGTCTTACATGTTCTGTAACTGTGTTGCACTGTATTTGACAGTCAGTTTCAGTCATGTGGGTAGACTTTCACAGAGAATAGACTGTAGCCGCCAGTGTAGCATGTAGATTTTTTTTTCACTCTATATCATTTTGGAAAAAAAGCTCAATTCCCTATATGTTGCATGTCCAATAAATGTGTCAATTTCTGGAAAACAATGCCCCACTGAGTCTTATTATTTTGTGCATTCCCTCGGGGACCAAAAAGCAGTGAGTTCAGTGATTTCAAAACAATAAAAGACTCACCTTTAGACAATTTATACCGAGCCCCTCATTAGCCTTCCAAAACTCATTAGTTTCGATAATGAGAAGCACAGAGGGATAGTTTTAAACCAGCAGCATCAGCGTCAGACAGTGAGGAGGAATCATTTGTGAATGTTGCCTGTAAAATGTATACAGTATTTATATATACATTATTACAGGCAACATTTATATTATTCCAAGTGCTTGGAAGTTTTGAACCTTGGGTGAATCTGACATTAAATAATTTTATGTGTTTTTTAAGGAGATATAAAAGTATTAGGAAGTAAATCATGTAGACACCAGTAGACAATGTGGCGGAGTGTACCGCCCCTATGTATTTATTTATTATTATTTGTATTTGTTTGCGGATAAAAGCGCCGCGTCTTTTGTTATTATTTGTTTTGTATATTTAAAACCCGTGAGGATGCGTGGCTGATCAGCTACTGATTATTTAACAAGCTGACAGTCACGCATCCTTACCAAACGCGTGCAGACTGTGGCCGAGGGGTAATAAGATAATTAACAGCTAGTTAACCCCTCAGCCAGAGTATAAGAACCTGCAGCTGTCCGTGCCGCGGGGTTGGGTGTACAGAGAGGAGGTACGGGGAGAAAGAGCGGAGACAGAGTTTAAAAATAACAATTGCTAAAACGTACTGGATTAGCCAGCACAACACTTACTTGTTTCTTTGTCTGTCGGGTTTGTTTGGCCCTTGTGCCTTTTTGTTTTGTATTATTATTTATTAAAAACGCTGACCGCAGTAGCGTTCAGCTTCACCCGCCCATCCATTGTTGTTTTGGTTCAGTTACTTCCTGGTCCGTGACATCACCACACCTCACCACTGCAAGCCATCCTGCCACAACAAGGAGAGGGATAGATATATAGATGTGTAATCGAGCACAAATTTATTAAACATGAGGTTTTAGTGGCTGAACAAGTTATCCTATGTTACAGTATTGCCTCAATATGGCCTCTGCATTTCACATTGTGTGAAAACCCTTGAAACCCTTTGGGGGGCATGTTTGTGCTAAGGAATAGAGGCTGGCTAGAAGACTACTAATCAGATTTTATTTGTATAATTACAGTTATTAAATACTGACTTCATAACAGTCGTGTTGCTTGAATCCATAGGCCTAAATGTTATTTATTTCTCGCACCGATAGTTGTAATATCAAACTTCGACAACTTTCTCTTCCAGCTTTAAAGGTCTCACAGACAGACACATCTGGGATTTTGTTATGATCATTTATCAGGAATTTAAGTATGCAAATGGGTCATTATTATTCAGGTAACATTTTGCAATGAGTCAATAGAGCAAATCTCTAAATCATTTATATGTTATACCACTGATAAATGGGTTTAATAAAACCGATTGAATACCATTTTTGGCAGAACTGCTTGTGTAATTGTCCCCACAATTCCCTTTGGTAGCCCCTAGCAACCATGTAAAAAATCTCTAATAGGAACAGTTATTCCTTAGGAAAGTAGAGTAAAACCATGCTTCGCTAAACATTGTACCTGCTTAATTGCATCCTGCAACGCTTTCCATTTTCCCCTGATGGACAAAGTGTGTTTAAATAACACAGGAACTACTTTTTTAGTAGGTGTAAGGGTTCATTGCAATTAACAAAAAAAGTGTTGGGTTGGGAACAGCAGGCCCTTCTCCCCCTTGAAGATACAGAAGAGCAAGCAAAGCAGTAATGAGGGCTGTGATTCACTAAACCAAAGTACTTGTTCATCTGTCAACCTTTATTCACAGGGTCATAAATGAGACTTCATTAGATGATACATGACAATAAAACATGTATCTCCCTGAGGTGACTTAATAAATGAGTGTCAGCCTGAATGAGTCATTTTTCTAGTGATAGAGCTGCTGTGTTGCTGACTACATTTGTGAGACCTAACCTTGTTTGACCTTAACAGATTCAAGGGTGAAGATGATGCACTTTGAAAACGTGTGGCATGACACCTGGTTTCTCTGTCAAGCTCTGTCAAGTGTTTGTAGTAAATAAAAAACACACACTCTATGCAGTCGTTGGCCAGACTTCATCTTAAATTTGTTCCATTTTACTTCTATACACAACTGATTACATACTGTTTAAATTGCTCTTGACTATCTTTATCACTCTACCAAAGCGTTTTTAAAAAAAAATATTTTGTAAGTATTAAAATACATTAAAGAGCCAGTAGCATGTCTATGAAAGTTCTAACTTTGTTGTTTTCTATCTTTCCGGATCACTTGAAATGATTTTCACTACTTTTTTGATCACCAATTATGATCACCTATCTCCCCCAAACATGGTTACTGTGTAAACATTCCTTGATGCCATCCCAGAATTAGCATATTCATTCTTTCCATTCAAGGAAGCAGCAAGGTGCACCTGTGTGATGAGACAAAGGGGTTTCGGTTTGCAATTCAATCTCCCAACAGTTGAAGGTATGGAATTAACCCAAGGCTTTCCTCATCCAGATCAAGTGACTGTGACGCAAGTCACCTTTATGGGGGGCGCCATCTTGGTGAGGGGTGGAAGAACAAGTATGTAAATCCCTGCCACTTGAGTAATGTGAAGGTTAAGAACACCTGTCATATAGGGATTGGTGTTCCACTGGCTACAGGGCTGGGGTTTGGCATGCAAACAGGGATGTGCTGCTGTGCTCACGGTTGGTCCTTGAAAATACAGGAGTCTGTGAAGCCGGGGGGCGGAGGGGTTATTTTTGTCATGTAAGTGCTGACTGTTTGTTTTGTTTTGTTTCTTGTTTTACTCTGTCCGCCCTGCAGAGTAGGGAAACAATGAGTCTGTCCTCAGCCTGACAGACGGCAGCTAAAGAACACACCAGCACTATTTTTTTTATATATACTGTATACATTTAATCCCTCACTGCAATCCCCTTACAACACTGCCTGGACTGTCTTTTGTTGTCTACACAACCAGCTCAAATTTAGCAGATGCACGTATTTATTCTCGATAGTTCTCCTAAGCTACAGACAGTATCTGTGTAGGCTGCTAGGTTGCAGTTGATCTGGAATCATGTGCAGGAATTAATTTAACATTGTACGCAATGGATGTGTTTTCCCAGTGACACCAATTAAAATACAAGCTCTTGCTGGCCATAGATTACATCTGGGATGTAACTGATGTATGAAATGCAGTTTTACACATGTTTCTACAAGAATTTTGAAACAAGTCATATTTGCAAATAGGGTCCATCATCTTTAAAGATATATTTATTTTAGTCAAACCAGCTGGTTACAAAGTGGACCATGTTGTTGAATGGCCACAAGGCGTATGTACAGAAGTTAATAAATTTAAATACCTTTAAGTTTACTTCCATGAGTTGTCTTTGAGAAGGTCTGAAGAGCCACTCTAGTTGGTAAAGTGTTAAAAGCAAAACACAACAGACCATAAATTGACTAAAGTCTCCTAAACAGAGAAACTCTTTCTATACATCCACACACTATGACAATTACGAGTTGCTCTATGTAAAGAAAGCATGAGGCAGAGTAACCTGTGACATCGATTTTGCAATTATATGTGTTTTACAGGTTGTTATTCTGTTTCATTACAGAATCCTTACAGTATGAATGTAGATAGGGGAAAGATCAGGCTCGGTTTTGTAGCAGTTGTTTAATGGTCTGTACTTGCTGGAAACAGGAACAAGTGACAGTTGTGGGGTTGTAGTTGAAAGGTCAGCCTAATTTAGCTTACGAATTATTATAAATTGATTTAAAATAAGCTGAAGGTTTCCAAAAGCTAATGTTTTGTATCTTCAACCAGGGGGAATGCATTTCACAATCTCCTTGATAGGTGTCCTTTAAGTTGTGCTGTAACATAGATCAGCATAACCAATTAGTTTCCATTGTAAGGATTCCAGAAAAATACCATTGTATAAAAAAACTTGTCAGTAAGTGAAACACTGGAACAAGTTTTTCAGTATAATATTTTCAGAACATGAAGTGAAAGGTGGGCTCTCTAGGACTAGTTATTATTATTATTATTATTTGTTTATTTAGCAGACGCCTTTATCCAAGACGACTTACAGAGACTAGGGTGTGTGAACTGTGCATCGGCTGCAGAGTCACTTACAACTACATCTCACCCGAAAGACGGAGCACAAGGAGGTTAAGTGACTTGCTCAGGGTCACACAATGACTCAGTGGCTGAGGTGGGATTTGAACCGGGGACCTCTTGGTTACAATAAACCTAACAGAATAAGTTAACGACACCTGTGCAAGAATGTCAGTGGAGAACCTGAACAGAAACAACGGCCAATAAAAGTGCACATCCCTGTGCTGAAAACTAATTCTTCTTTTCCAGTGATTTCTACTTGATTGACTGACCATCAGCCTTCCTTTTGCACTGCTGTTAATTAAACAGCGGCTACTGGTAAGGGCCTTAAAGTACAGAGCGTCAGATAACTCAAACAGCGTTCATTAATTAACCAAACAACTTCACGCCCCTGGTGGGTGGATGTATTATTATATAAGTAGTGTTTAGTAATGCCCCCCTTTTTTAAGTCAATTCTAAAATAGTCGCAAGAAGCACTGCTCGCAAAAGCCTTGGAATCATTGGGGAAACTGTGCTGCTTTGTTTTGCTAGGGATCCTGATTCTGCTCTATATGATCCTGAAGCTCCAGCAGTTCCTAAAACTGGTCCTTAAAGGAGGTTCCCACGGCTACTATTTCTGATCAGGTTCTCCGCTCACATTCTTAGGCAGGTGTCGTAATCTTGTTCTGTTAATGTGAACGATGCGGTGCTTCCCAGAAACATGGTCAATGCAGACTGACTGGGCTTAGAATGTCGAGATCCTCCTTCCCAGCGTGGATCCAACTTCCATGCTGTAGGTATGGATAACCAAACAAAATCTGCAGCTTGCCACTGTTCTTTCTGAACTGCTTATGTGTCATTGTTAATGAATAAAATATACATTTGTTTATATTATTATTATTATTATTATTATTATTATTATTATTATTATTATTATTCCAAGAGGGGTTCATTAAGGGCAAAATATTGATTGTACCTCCACAAATACTAACCAAGAAATATTCCCAACTAAAATGGTTTCAGTTGATGCCTTGAATTCTGTGTATGAATCATTCATTCACTGTTGTCTTTTTATATTTATATGTTGCCTATAGTGTTATCAGTGTGTCTCAAATCATTTTTCTGCACTAAGTAGATCTTTATTAGGCTGTATTTCCATACTAATGAGATCTGTTTCACAGCACAGTTTTGCTAGACAAAAAGGAAGCATATTTTATATATTTGTTTCCTAGTTGAACAGGGTTCCTGAACTTGGAATGGAAATCCAACCTAATGAATGAAATTTGTGATTGACAAAGATCTCCATCATCAGAAGGCACTGTCATTCCTGTGGCCTCTGTCTGAAAATAGTCATCCAAGTCATATACAATCACACTTGAATTTAGCAAAGGTTTTTAAGTAAAATAGCAAGTCATGCAAGTAATATTTTGAAATGTATAATGACATATACTTTTCTAAATGGCTAATCTGTTATTCAAATGGAATCCAAAATGTGTTTATGTCATAAAAAGCTGCATCAGTAATTTTTAGTTATGATGGGAAATGAAATGGATCTAATATACTTTGATAGAGGGTGGAATGTAAGGGTACACTCGTCAGGAACAAGATGTTTCATGAAGAACAGTCTTAATTAATCTATGGGCAGTTCTGGTAAACAGTATGTCTGGCTCGGTAGAGATGCCAGGCTGTTAAAAGGAACTTCTGACAAATACAAAGTGTTCATTGGCAGGCAGTGGCACAGCCAGGATTTTGTTGGGGGGGGGGGATTTTTGAAGATGAGTAATAATTTATAAAAATGTTTCTGTAAGTAAAAATGAACTACACTCCAAACTTGCAATGAACGTTTCACCTCACAATCACATTTAGAACCACCACTGCAGTTATCAAACTACAAAATTCAATAACAGAAATAATAACCTACCTTACCTGATGTTTAGATCCACCTTCTGTTTTTCATTGCAAACTTGTCGAGTGGTCTCGGTTTTACAACAGTTGTTTAAAGCACTAAAAAACAGGTGTCCTCAGAGTTAGTCAAAAACAGAGGAAGTCTAGTAACCTCCCATACATGGATTAGGTCTTATCAACTAAAGTCTGCAAGTTCAAAATGAAATGCGATGTTGTGGCCAGTGAAGCCATTTTTGTGGATGATTTGTAAACAATGACCCAGGTTTAAATAACTAATTTCATTATACCTTCTTTTCCAAAGGCTACAATAACCATTTCGTCCTTTGAGCAATATGTATGTCCATACACATCTTCAGTGAAGCAAACAGCTCACAGGTCCGAGCTTACATTGGTTGGGACGGGGGTTTACAGTGTCAGAGGTGGCTGACATTTGTTTTTCTCCCACGTCATTGAATAAAGCACTTCGGGGGGGGACGGACGGACCCCTAAAACCAACCTCTTAGCTATGCCACTGTTGCCAGGTCAAGGATGCTTGGAGAAACAAAGGGTAGGATTTTCAAAAACCATTGTATAGTAATGAGCGCTTTAGAAGCAAGTCATTTTCAAACAAAATGTGTTAATTAATTCAATCAGTTAATGCTTCGAAATTTCTCGTTAAAAAGCTTAATTGTCGCAGGTCACCTACATCACTTCCTGTCTCAGTGACTAGATGAGTGGAACTCGTTAATTAAAATGCATGGTAACGAGATCAAGAAAAATGAATGGAAGCACAATTCGCTGTTATGGAAACTACTAGCGTACATGAAGGTGGCTCTCCCACCAGTGAGCAGCAGCCAAACGGAAATAAAAAATAATGGGAATATCTATGTTATGTATAATTTGTAAACTTCATTTAAAATTGTGCATTTTGTCATCCAGAATGTACATTTATTTAGAACACTTTACATATAAAATGCTGATTTTACAATTTTTATTTTATTATTACGATAGAACTCCCTAACCCAATACACAATTTGTTTATAATTAATTGTTCGGTGAATTCCTCTAATCATGCATTTTCTCTGTTACTCTTTGCTCGCCTCCATGATAAATAAACTCAACATGATTAGAAGTACCCAACTAACTCCTACAGTATTAAGAACATTTTATATGCATACAAACGTGTGAAAGTGTACATTGTACATAAAGTGTGGGGGGAGTCTGACAACATTACGAAATACGTTTAGGCAAAATCCATGTTAATGATCTTGATCACATGGTGCATCACTGTGTGTGCTTGTATGCCTGTTCTTCATTCTTGTGTGGATAAGACTCTGTTATTAAAAGCCAAGGACACATTGCAAACCCGCAATCACCTAAGGAAACTTTATTGTAATATCTAATATGCCGTTTTCTATACCAAGATTTCAGTTGAATAATTCAAATAAATAGGTGCCAGCTGTCGTATAATGTGCTTATGCAGAATTCAAATAGGCTACAGTTGCATTGATAATTTCTTGGTAGTAACATTACACTGGGTGCAACTAACGGTATATCATTTTAGCAATGCCAAACATTCCATAATGTTACAAATGGTTAAAACAAGTGAATAAAATCTCATTCATAACCACAAGTAAGAAATGAACCCTGGTCCTGTACACTCTCTCTCTGTATTGTCGGTGTAACAGATGTGGTCTGTTAAATGTCTATTTCAAGGTGAGTTAATTAAAACCCTCTTTTTCCAAGTGCAAATTAACTCCTGATAAATGATGACAATTAACACGGATTTGCTTTTAAAATTCTCACACAAACAAAATAAATAGTCGCAAGAAGCACTGCTCGTTAAGATATTAACATTATTTCGTAAATCAACATAATTTCGGAAATCACATTAGCATGATTATTTAATAACCAAATATGCACAACGACCGTTTGAAAATGCCCAAATCAATGCTACATACCAATTTCTTGATTAACACCCAAAACATATATTTTTAATATATGGTAGAAAAGTATGGTCCTTATATTTTTCATATATAGAAATTGGCCCCTTTATATATATTTAAAATATATGGGATATTTTTTTATTTATTTTAGTCTGTAATCCATATGTTTATATTATATGTTGAAAATATATGATGCATATATTTTTTGTAATCCATATATAATAAATAAACTCTTGAGCACCACCAATGTTTTAACTACCCCTTTTACACAGGATTTGGTCCAGATTTTCACCCCCAACTGCCCTGAATGATTTACAGGCAGAAATCATGCATTAACAGTTTCATACACTGTAAATTGAAAATAATTTAAACACCATTCAGATGACACGTTAGCTGCTAGCCTATAACCTAATGGCATTTCTATGACCGGTGTTTACAGATTTGGTTCAAATCCTATATATTTTAATTGGTTCTCACCTAATGCATTTTCCTCCATGCAATGCTTTCTCTATGTAATGTTATATAACTGCTGCACATGATTGTATGTACCGGTACAACAATAGCGACCAAATAAAAACAAGATGACCTTTGCCGTTCTGAGGTAAATGTCGCTGCTTTTGTGAATCTATTAATCAACCAGGACCATCATTTTGGCATATTCCTCACAGTGAACACATCCTAACAGGTTTATTAACAATTGAATATATACAATCCAATAAACCATTGACCCCTGTGCCATGGGAACCATGCCTTCTCATTTTTGTACATTTTATAAAGAAACCAAGCTTACAGACAGTGTTAGTTTAAGTCTAATTGAGCACATATTCGAAAGCATTTTAACATACAATACAAATGTATGCTTAAGCGATAACAACAGGGCACATTTAGATGGTCCTCAGAGAGTCCGAGTTTTTCTTTTTACTTTTCTGTAGGTTTAAATGGTGGTTTCAAGCAACATTGTCTACCATCTATACCAGTCAAACCTTGAAAGCAAGTACTTTCCATAGATTCCCAATATACTGTAAATGAGCCTTGCGGCTCGAATTCATTTTGCCCTTTGGATGGAGGTTTTTGAAAGCGCTTGCGCACTAACATTTTTAATAACACAAAATAAAGAAAACAGAAAACAAAAAAACTAGCTCTATATGAGCACTAACTACCACAGACAGGAACGTACACTAATAAGCCGGACAGCAAAGCTGCTTACCGGACTAAACAAAACACAACAAAAACACAGTTTCACACAAAACATTCAAAAAGGCTTTCACTACCTTTTCTGTTACAGCTTTACACACGGCAGCACAGTCAGGCTTCTACACACACCAGCAGCCCTGCACAAACTGGCTGCATGCTTTTTAAACCCTGCACCTGGCACTAATTTAAAAGAGTTACCAGGTGCAGGTGATAATTAACACAAAACCCAATAAATACATGTTTGCACGTGGTTTTCGCAGGGAGGATTTTAACTCCCTCCCTCCCTCCCTGCCTGGTTACAATACATAAAACATATGTTTTAAATATACAGGTGGGTACACACCAAATTGACTACATTTTGAAATCTTCCCTACCTCCCCATCTCAGATTATTTTGATATCACGTATGGATGTACCTGGAAGTGTTTTAGTCAGAATCACAAAATATTACTTCTCAACCCTCATAATTGCTTAAGTTCTGAATCTGTAATTGGAGGGTGCCCAAGAAGCACTGAAAAGGGGCCATGTTTGAGAGGTCCGATCTTTTAGATGTATTCAAGATGTCTTCTGGATACTCGCTGTGCACACACAGAACTGTGTTCTTATAGTTTAATAATGTGTCAACATTTTACCTATTGGTGACCACGGATGTTAATGCAATGAAAGCAAACATAGAAAAAAATGCAGCATTGCCAGAAAGAAGCATGCCTATTACAGAGTAAGTAGTGGGGTTCCGAAAAATATAGCATTATACATCCCCACTGTTTAAATAACATAACTGGAATTTTTCTTTTCATTATTAGCATCCTGACAACTTTTTACATTTATGAATTTGAAGTCTGTTTCAAAGTTATTTTCCACTCTAGTACACTAGGGTGTGAGATCTGTCCTCTAAATCACTGCAGGAAGAGCGATTAAAAAAAATGAAAAAAATAACAAGTGCTCTGGCTTTCCTGTTCTGTACCACATCATGGATAGTTATTGCTGTGTTACCTGTTTGACAACGTGAGCAATAATCCTTACACTATCAGTGCACCAGAGAGGATGTCATGAGTGACTATAATTAGTTGTATTTGTTATGTTTCACACTATTTTTGTTCATGACCCAAATGGAGGCACTTTTGTTGCTTATTTGATTTTTGTGTTATGTATTTATTTGTTAACTACTATTTCTATTTGTTTATTTAGGAGACTTACAGAGAGTAGGGTGTGTGAACTATGCATCAGTTGCAGAGTCACTTACAGTTACGTCTCACCCAAAAGACAGAGCACAAGGAGGTTAAGTTACTTGCTCAGGGTCACACAATGAGTCAGTGGCTGAGGGGGGATTTGAACCGGGGACCTCCTGGTTACAAGCCCCTTTCTTTAACCACTGGACCACACAGCCTCCTCGTTAAGTATGTGTTACTATTTGTAATACAGCATGGGTGCATAGAAGGAGAAATCAGTCCCATTCCCCAGTTCCAAATGCAGCCAGGTGTTTTCCATTTGCACCAATTAAATATCATTGACAGTCCATTATAAAAAGGGAACTAAAAGTTCAGGAAGGGGAACGTGTGGTTCCAGGGGGTACCGAACTGAACTGAACCGAACCGAACCAAACCAAACCAAACCAAACCAAACCAGACCAGACCAGACCAGACCAGACCAGACCAGACCAGTAGTAGGGAGGGCTGAGATCGGGGTGTACGCAGTGATTGACCAGGTACACAGAGGTAGTGTGGCGATCAAGTGCTGTTTGTTCTTCCATTGCAGGATCCTGCGTCGTGGTGCTGGGGTGGGGTGGGCGCGCATGACTGAAGGGAGCTAGCTACAAGCTTTATACTGGGACAAGCCAATGGATTATGAGGTTCTAGGATTGGTCACCTTCAACTTTACCTTTCCATGTTGGCGTTTCTACTGGGACAGTGTTTAGCGACCGGGATGAAGTACAGGGCCTACAAATTGAGTTTTCTAGGCTTTTTGAGGCCCAGGTGAATATACTGGAACTTTCACCAAAACTGCTGCTTATATTGTTCAGGGCTGAGTTATGGTAATATATTGTGTGGAGTGGAACAATTGTAAAACTAATAGCCCCCTGAAGTCACAAGTCGCCTGTTAAAATGTTTTATGGAAGGTTTTAGTGGTTTTAGGCATTTTTAGAATAGGTTTTGTGTGGAGATAATGTGCAAGGTGGTTGAAATGGGGGAGTTGCAAATTGGCTGATAGCAAGTTGTATTTGATTGTCTAAATTTCCTGTAATAAAGAAACCATTATTTGTGTGGTTCCTGTACACTCATTGGGAAGGTCCGGGTGGTGAGTTCGAAATCCAGAACAACCTGTGGGCAAAGGGTTATAAAGAGAATTATAATACTTATCTGGAATGAATAGAATAGTATGAGGAAAACCCTGAAGGACATTATGAAAGGAGCTTTGAAACAGACTTTAATGCTATAAGTGTAAAAAGTTGTCCGGATGTTTACAATGAAAAGAGAAATTACAGGTATGTTGTTTAAGAAGTTGTAGCAACACATGGGGACGTGTAATGCTATATTTTTCGGAACCCCACTACTTACTCTTTAAGTTAGAAAGCCTGTTTATTTGAGAGAATTGGGGCCCCCACCCAGACCTGTGTGTCACAAGATAAGAGTTTGCCATTTTTATGTTTTCTTTTTTTTATTGATATTTACTTCAATTTATTATCTTTTATAATCAGTGAAACTATCCATCCCTGTCTCTCTCAAACTTCCTGAATGCAGATAAGCTAAGGATGTAGGGGGAAAAGAAATGTAGCGCCAAAGTTTATAGAGATTCAGGTTCAAATTTGAAATGTGAGCTCCATAAAGCCCTTTTTTTAGGAACCGTGCCAAAAGCTTGAAAAATTTGTGTTTGAGTTTCATCCCTTGTTCGAGGCTGTTTGAATTCCAGGAGAATGTGTTTGCAGCAGCTCTTAACCAAAAGGTCTTTCTAGGACAGTCTGAGTCAACCATTTTAGTTTTTTTTTAAAAATCCCTGTATATTAAAATAATCATGTGCCAGCAATGTGAGTAATCAGGTTCCTGCTAAATCTGCTCTTAACTCAGACTTATAAAGACAGTTTTAGGGTCTCATTTTTTTTAAACCAAAAAAATAAAAATAAAACTTACAGGATCCCAGGTCAGAGTTTGACTGTCTGTAATTTATAATTTATATAAAAGGATGAAGACTTTGCAATCTACTACAATTACATTGTCCTCATCAGACTTGCAAAAAATCTGAATTGAAAATAGAATAAAATTAACTACTGTAGTGACAATGTTGCTTTCCAAAATATTTAGCACACTAAATAGCAAGGGGGATACACAGTGTAAGGCAGTGGGATGTGTGAGACAGCAGGGAGGGGGTTAAAACCTCCCTGAAGGGAAGAAAATGCACCTTTTGTTTAGTTTAATTGTTTTACTTTATTGTGTAATTGATTTGTTAATTGTTTTATTATGAATCATTCCCTGCATCTGGTGCTTATTATTAAATTAGAGCCAGGTGCAGGGTATTTAAGGGAAGCAGCCAGTCTGCTCAAGGCTGCTGAGTAGAAGGAAGCAGGAGAGGTGCTCTGCTTCTGAGCAGTCTGGAGGAAAAAAGGTACAGTTTAAACCTGTTAAGTTTTGGGGCAGGTAAACGGCTTAGCCGTCCTGCGAGTGAGTCAGGTTCCAGTGTGTATAGTAAGCGCTCCAAAGACGGAGTTAGGAGTTTGTTTGTTTTTGTGTTTATTAAAAATATAGCGTGAGCTGAAAACTCCATTTCTGTGTATTGGGTCAGTTTTTAAAGGGGCAACGAACCCGAGTGGGTGAGTTTCTTTTGCATATGGTGTCAGAAGTGTGGGCGCCCCTATGACCCAGAAGATGGATTTTAAAGAGTTGATCGCAATGATCAATAAAAACACCGCTGCTCAAAAAGAGCAAAACAAGAAGTGGAGAATGGAGCTAGGGCTGCCGGATCCGGAGCCGACGGAGCTAGACCTGCTGCTCCAAAAGTGGGAGCAAGCAAGAGGTGCCCTGCTGACTCCAGCCCCAGAGCCCAGAGGGGAGGAGCCGCCGCTTCCGGAGCCCAGAGGGGAAGAGCTGCCGCTGCCAGAGCCCAGAGGGGAGGAGCCGCTGCCAGAGCCCAGAGGGGAGGAGCCGCTGCCGGAGCCCAGAGGGGAAGAGCCGCCGCTGCCGGAGCCCAGAGGGGAAGAGCCGCGCTGCCGGAGCCCAGAGGGGAAGAGCCGCCGCTGCCGGAGCCCAGAGGGGAAGAGCCGCCGCTTCCGGAGCCCAGAGGGGAGGAGCCGCCGCTTCCGGAGCCCAGAGGGGAGGAGGTGAAGAGCATACCTCCACCACAGCCCCGACCACCACCCCTACGGTCCAGTCCGGCGTCGCTGCGTCCGGTCCCTCGCCCCTTGCTCCTGGACACCCTGTCGGTTGGCCTGGACCTCCCTTCACTTGACCTAGAGCCCAAGAGTCGGCAGAATCAGTCACAGTTCTGCACCTGGTCCCCTGCTCCGCTCCTCCCGGACACAAAGACGTCACTGCACTGCTCCCAGACGTCGCTTACGCTCCCCCTGGTCACTGCTTCGCTCCCCCTTGGTGACCGGACGTCGCTACACTGGGTCCCAGCTGCAGACCTCTGCCCGCTGCTGCAGCCTCCAGTGCCCCGGTTGTCGTTCCGGTCGCCCCTGACAAACCGTTGGGGTCCCTCGTCGCCAGTGCGCGGTCCCTACCTGGCTGGGCGGGGACGTGGACCAATCCACCCTCAAGTCCGCCCGTGGAAGAGGGCGAAAAAGGACATTTATGGACTCGAGGGTGGGTGGTTATGTTTTAGGGGGGGAGGTGGCCTTGGAATGGCCGTCAGTGTTGCACACTTGGGGGGAAGGATATGTAAGGCAGTGGGATGTGTGAGACAGCAGGGAGGGGGTTAAAACCTCCCTGAAGGGAAGAAAATGCACCTTTTGTTTAGTTTAATTGTTTTACTTTATTGTGTAATTGATTTGTTAATTGTTTTATTATGAATCATTCCCTGCATCTGGTGCTTATTATTAAATTAGAGCCAGGTGCAGGGTATTTAAGGGAAGCAGTCAGTCTGCTCAAGGCTGCTGAGTAGAAGGAAGCAGGAGAGGTGCTCTGCTTCTGAGCAGTCTGGAGGAAAAAAGGTACAGTTTAAACCTGTTAAGTTTTGGGGCAGGTAAACGGCTTAGCCGTCCTGCGAGTGAGTCAGGTTCCAGTGTGTATAGTAAGCCCAAAGACGGAGTTAGGAGTTTGTTTGTTTTGTGTTTATTAAAATATAGCGTGGAGCTGAAAACTCCATTTCTGTGTATTGGGTCAGTTTTTAAAGGGGCAACAAACCCGAGTGGGTGAGTTTCTTTTACAACAGCTAATACATTCCACCTTATATAAGAATTACAGTGGCTCACAAAAGTATTCACCCTCCTTGGACTTTTCCACATTTTATTGTGTTACAACATGGAATCAAAATGGAGTTTTTGCCACTGATCAACACAAAAAAAGTCCATAATGTCAAAGTGAAAAATAAAATCTACAAATTGTTCTAAATTAATTACAAATACAAAACAGAAAATGACTGATTGCATAAGTATTCAACCCCTTGAGTCAATATTTCAACTCTTTTCAACTCTTTCCACATATTCTCAATTGGATTGAGGTCCGGGCTTTGACTGGGCCACTCCAGGACATTGACCTTTTTGTTTTTAAGCCACTCCAGTGTGGCTTTGGCTGTATGTTTGGGTTCATTTTCCTGCTGGAAGATGAATCTTCTCCCAAGTCCCAGGTCTCTTGCAGACTTCAGCAGGTTTTCCTCCAGGATTTCTCTGTACTTTGCTGCATCCATTTTGCCCTCTATCTTCATGAGCTTTCCAGGCCCTGACGCAGAGAAGCATCCCCATAGCATGATGCTGCCACCACCATGCTTCATGGTAGGGATGGTGTTCTCAGGAAGATGTGCGGTGTTAGGCTTGCGCCAAACATAGCGCTTAGCGTTGAGGCCAAAAAGCTCTATTTTGGTCTCATCAGACCATAGAATCTTCTTCCACTTGGTCTCAGAGTCTCCCACATGCCTTCTGGCAAACTCTAGCCGAGATTTGATGTGAGTTTTTTCAACAATGGCTTTCTTTTTGCCACTCTCCCATAAAGGCCAGTTTTGTGAAGCACCCAGGCTATCGTTGCCGTGTGCACAGTGTCTCCCAGCTCAGCCGTGGAAGACTGTAACTCCTTTAGAGTTGCCATAGGCCTTTTGGTGGCCTCCCTGACAAGTGCCCTTCTCGCCCAGATACTCAGTTTTTGAGGACGGCCTGTTCTAGACAGATTCACAGTTGTGCCATATTCTCTCCATTTCTTAATAATGGACTTTACTGTGCTCCAGGGGATATTCAATGCCTTGGAAATGTTCTTATATCCTACCCCTGATTGGTGCTTTTGAAGAACCTTATTCCGGATTTGCTTTGAATGTTCCTTCCTCTTCATGATGTAGTTTTTGTTAGGAAATGTACTAACCAACTGTGGGACCTCCCAGAGACAAGTGTATTTAACCTGAAATCATGTGAAACACCTTAATTGCACACAGGTGGACTCCATTCAACTAATTATGTGGCTTCTAAAGACAATTGGTTGCACCAGAGCTTATTTAGGTGTGTCATAGCAAAGGGGGTGAATACTTATGCAATCAATTATTTTCTGTTTTATATTTGTAATTAATTTAGAACAATTTGTTTGTTCACTTTGACATTATGGACTCTTTTTGTGTTGATCAGTGGCAAAAACGCCTAATTAAATCCATTTTGATTCCATGTTGTAACACAATAAAATGTGGAAAAGTCCAAGGGGGGTGAATACTTTAGAGAGCCACTGTATTTCTGCATGATAACCTCAAATGCAAATACACGGTTTAAAGTACCTTAATAAGATATGTTAAATTGTACTGTTCTTACTGCAAAGACCTCCAAATGCAATCTGCTTATATAGTAAACGCCAGCATTCTAATTCTTACCCAGTGCTTTAGAAAAATGTGTTACTGTAAAAACCATTTGGAGAGCTACTTTGTAATTAGTAAGACACACTTTCACAAAGCAAGTCAACCAATAAAACAACGTACTTCAGAAACAACTGTGGACTGATAAGGCAAAATGTTAGTAGTCACTTATTCACTGGCATCACCACAAATAGACATAAGTACAAGGAACCATTTAAAGTACTTAAAGCTTAATCCCTCCCAGTACAATACTAATAAGAAGTGAATCAACTGCTGGCTTATAAATTACCCTATGTTCCTAATGTAACCTCTGGCTAGAGGCTGAAAAGATAATAAAACCTTCAGATCGCCCTCAAATGAATGAAGGATAACAGAGACAGCAGCGCAGTTAAAAACAGTTTTTATTATCGAGTGAAACAAGAATTGAATGAGGTATCAGACAGAATCTTCTTTACTTGCTAACAAAGGTATGTGAACGTGTAAAGTAAAACAGCAAAACTCGAAAACAACCAAAACCAAAGCAAACCACAAGACAATTCTTTAAACCATATTAATCAAATGATAACGTGCACACAAGCTCAGTTTAACGTGACAATTTATCCCGATTGATAGCAGTCGTAGGAACGTAGTTTCGTAGGAACGTAGTTCCAACAACCAGAGTAAAACAATCTTCGGTAGCTTTGGTAAGGGTATTCTCAACGAGAATTGTCTAGTAGTAATGTTAAATCAGTGAGCTAGGCACTGTAAGAGGAAAAATAAAAGAAACAAAAGAAATAAACAGACTGTCAAAATAAGCAGTATACAATAAATACAGTTCAATGATAAAATAAAATACAAAACAACGGTAAGAGAAACAGTGGCTGGCACTCCAGAATTCTGCAAACACAAACGCAAGGATTGCAAAATAATACCAGCCACAGTTTATAAAGGAATCAATATACAGTGGATATATTAAGTATTCACACCCCTTGGATGTTTTCACAATTTGTTGTGTTACATCCTGAAATCTTGATGCATTTGAATGGGATTTAAATGAAAACGTCCAAGGGGGGTGAATACTTACTATAGGCACTGTATATATACATACACTCAACACTGAAGAGGCCAGATAAATTTTATTGTGAAACAGTTAATGAAAAATAAAAAAAACTGAAAT
This sequence comes from Acipenser oxyrinchus oxyrinchus, assembly GCA_030684275.1. Classification (NCBI taxonomy): domain Eukaryota; kingdom Metazoa; phylum Chordata; class Actinopteri; order Acipenseriformes; family Acipenseridae; genus Acipenser; species Acipenser oxyrinchus. The sequence continues at coordinate 55,979,752 of CM060247.1, read as the reverse complement.
GTCTTGGTTAGATAAGTATTCACCCCCCTGAGTCAATACTTGATAGAACCACCTTTGGCAGCAATTACAGCTGTGAGTCTTTTGGGGTAAGTCTCTACCAGGTTTGCACATCTGGATCATGCAATATTCAAGTCCGGGCTTTGACTGGGCCACTCTAGGACATTCACTTTCTTGTTTTTAAGCCACTCCAGTGTCGCTTTGGCTGTGTGCTTGGGGTCATTGTCCTGCTGAAAGGTTAATCTCCGTCGTATTTAGCTCCATCCATTTTGCCCTCTACCCTGACAAGCTTCCCAGTCCCAGTGCTGATGAAAAGCATCCCCATAGCATGATGCTGCCACCACCATGCTTCACAGTAGCGATGGTGTTACCTGGGTGATGTGCTGTGTTGGGTTTGCGCCAGACATAACGCTTTGCATTTAGGCCAAATAGTTCAATTTTTGTTTCATCGGACCACAGAATCTTTTGCCACATCTTTTCAGAGTCTCCCACATGCCTGTTTGCAAATTCCAAGAGGGATTTTACATGGGCTTTTTTCAGAAATGGCTTCCTTCTTGCCACTCTTCCATACAGGCCAGATTTCTGGAGTACCTGAGCTATTGTTGACACATGAACAGTTTCTTCCATCTCAGCCATGGAACGCTGTAGGTCTTTCAGAGTTGTCATTGGCCTCTTGCTGGCTTTTCTGACCAATGCCCTTCTTACCCGACTGCTCAGTTTGGGAGAACGGCCTGCTCTAAGCAGATTCTGGGTGGTGCCATATACCTTCCACTTCTTAATGATCGACTTGACTGTGCTCCAAGGGATATTCAATGCCTTTGAAATCTTTTTATACCCCTCCCCTGATCTGTGCCTTTCCACAACTTTATACCACAGTTGTTTTGAAAGCTCCTTGGTCTTCATGGTAATATCTTTGAATGCACTACCCAACTGTGGGACCTTACAGAGACAGGTGTATTTAATCTGAAATCATGTGAACACTTTTATTGCACACAGATGGACTCCATTTAACTTATTGTGTGAATTCTGAAGGCAATTGGTTGCACCTGAGCTTATTTAGGAGTGTCATAGCAAAGGGGTGAATACTTATCTAATGAAGACTTTTCAGGTTTTTATTTTTAATTGATTTGTTTTTCACCCCCCCCCCCCCATTTTTTCACACATTGAAAGTGTTGAGTAGGTTGTGTAAATCAAAGGGGAAAACAATCCCATTTAAATGCATTAATATATATATATATATATATATATATATATATATATATATATATATACACACACATACACACACACATACATACATACAGTATATATACAGTCACCTCCAAAATTATTGGCACCCTTGATAAAGATGAGCTAAAAAGGCTGTATAAAATAAACAAGACAGGTAATGAGCTATATTTTATGCTCAAATATATGGGAAAACCATATTATTTTATTCTAATACAATTGCTCAGAGAAAAAGTTTTTTTTATTAACAACTAATAAAAAAAAATTCTCAAAAAGACAGGTGTCAGAATTATTGGCACCCCTAAAGATTCTTATAAATAAAATCAAACAAAATTAAATCTGCATTAACATTCTACTTCTTTAAGTTCATCTCAGTCTTAAGGAACTGTATTGTGGCCTTCCATGGCTTCCTGTTTCACTGGGGTATAAAAATGAGGTAACATGCATATGAAATCCATTTGTCATCCATCACAATGGGGAAAGGCAAAGAACTCACAAATGAAAAGAGACAAATTGTTGTTGACCTTCATAAATCAGGCAATGGGTACAAAACAATAGCTAAAAACCTAAATATACCACTTACCACTAAGCAATAATTAAGAAGTTCAAAACCACTGGAACAGTGATAAACTTGCCTGCAAGTGTATCTTGCCCCCACGCACAGTGAGGCAGATGGTTCGGGAGGCAAAGGGAAATCCAAGGGCCACAGTTGGAGAATTACAGAACTTGGTTGCATCTTGGGGTCACCAAGTCTCCAAATCTACAATTAGACGCTACCTCCATGCCAATAGGCTATTTGGAAGGGTTGCCAGAAAAAAGCCTTTACTGAGAGCAACCAACAAACGTAAGCGCCTGGAGTTTGCTAAACGGCATTGGTACTTCGATTGGAACCGGGTGCTATGGTCAGATGAGACGAAAATAGAGCTCTTTGGCCACGCACATCAGCGGTGGGTTTGGCGTCGAAAGAAGGATGTGTGTGCAGAAAAGAACCTCATACCTACTGTAAAATATGGTGGTGCATCTTTGATGTTATGGGGCTGTTTTGCTTCCACTGGTCCTGGGACCCTTGTTAAGGTCAACGGCATCATGAACTCTACCCAGTACCAGGACATTTTAGGCAAAAGCCTGGTTGCCTCTGCCAGGCTGAAACTTGGCTGCAAGTGGATCTTCCAGCAAGACAATGACCCCAAGCACACATCAAAATTCACAAAGAAAATGATTACATGAGAGTAGATGTTAAAACTTCATGCTGATTTGAACTCGGCTCTCGCCAAGATAAGCACCAACTAAGATGTAGCTTTACAGTAAACTAATGTGATCCATCTGTGTCTCCATCCATTTGCGCTTCCTTCCATATAATGATGTAAATATCCTTCTGTCTGGTGTTGATGGCTGAAGTGTAATGCTGGCTCCAGGGATCAGCACACACAACGGCTGCGATGCTGGCTCTGGGGATCAAGCACAGTGCAGTCTCCCCAGCACATCAGCATGACAACCGTCTGGATTGAGCTAAGTTAATTGACCACAAAATCAACATTTTGCAATGGCCATCTGTGGCAATGTGTCCCGCCCCTGTGTGCATTTCTGTGTTATATGTTGCGTGTGGTGTGTTAATGTTGGTGTATTGTAGTTGGCTGCACGGGATATAAATGGGTGTGTGCAGCACGAGTTATTTAAAATGTATAGTTGTATTTAAGCAGGAGGATTGCACATCACTTCACGTGCATTTAAAGTAATTAATATGCGAGCACGAGGTTGCACATAATTAATTACTTTAAATGCATGTGAAGTAATGTGCAATCCTCGTGCTTAAATACAACTATACATTTTAAATAACTCGTGCTGCACACACCCATTTATATCCCGTGCAGCCAACTACAATACACCAACATTAACACACCACACGCAACATATAACACAGAAATGCACACAGGGGCGGGACACATTGCCACACCATCTCAGTCTCCGGAATTGAACCCCATTGAAAACCTGTGGTTTCAATTGAAGAGGGCAGTCCATAAGTGCAGACCGAAGGAGATCAAGGATCTAGAAAGATTCTGTATGGAGGAATGGTCTAAGATCCCTCCCAATATGTTCTCCAATCTCATTAAACATTATAGAAAAAGACTCAGATGGAACTCCAATCAGAAAACACAGGAGACCAGGAGGAGGGAATTGAAGAAACAAAGCAGCCTTTCCTGAATACAGCCAGATCTGGTGTTTTACAGGGAAAAGCCATCAGGTGATAATTAATCAATAATCTAATTATTATTATTATTATTATTATTATTATTATTATTATTATTATTATTATTATTATATATTGTGTTTATGTGCGGACGGATGAAAGCCGTCTGACATGATTATTTATTATTTACGATGATGCGGAAAACCGTATGTTTGTGTTTTGTTTACTTATTTAAAAACCTTGTGCAGAAGGTGACCATCTCCCGAATTAATTCATTGATTAATTGTTGCTAATCGGGAGATCGTCACCTGTATAAAAACCTGCAGCTTTCTGCGCTCCAGGAGAGAGTGTCAGAGGTGAGACGTGAGTCTAAATTAATTGAGAAACAATTGTGATATTTAAAATATACTTGTTTAGAATTTTTTTTATTTTATTTTTTTTTTTGCAGATTTTTGCTGACCCCAGGCACTTTTATCCACACATATGTATATTACAGGACAAACGAGTTTAATGACAATTAACTTGTTTTGATAACATGGAAATATACTAGAGAAAGCATTTATTTCTGTGTCATGTCATTTATATTAAAGGATTTACTGATATTTTGTTTTGTCAACATGGAAATACACTAGGGAATGCACTTATTGTGACGTCTATATCATTTATATTAAATTATTTATTTCTGTTTTAAAATGGAACATTTGCTTGATTTTTTTTGTATATATATAAAAAAAGGTCTGGCATGCATGGGATTTGAAATTATAACCTTCAGTTTGCAAGCAAGTTGTGTTATACTGTCAGTGCTACACAATTTGTTGAGAGAACCAGTATTTTGAAAGATGAAGTCAGCCAGGCGAGAATTCTCGGGACTTATATTTTGAAGATTCTTCGAGTCATCATTCATTCATTCATTCATCCTCATCATCCTCATCATCACCATCATCATCATCATTATCATTCTGAGATTCTGATCTTGATCTCTGCTAAATTTTGGTTTCCTGTCAGAAATATAATGATCATTCATGTGGTTTCCATGCAAGTTTTTTTTTTTTAACTCGAGACATTTACATGAGAAAAATGTCTTGTGTAAAATGCTTTTATGGGTTTCCATTCGCTCAGTTTATTTTACTCGAGTAAACCGGGCTTTTCACCCGACGTGATGCAAATGAATGGGAAAGGTGGGGGTTGATATGCAAATTAACTATGTGTAAAGTACTCGTGCTGTTTTTGGAGATTACTAGTGATATTTTGTGAAAATGTGGTTTCCATGTGCAGAGAACTGGTGCACGAGTGAATCTAAGCTGCTGTAATAAAGCAAAATACCCTGTGCCTGCTTGGTTAATAATGTGTTTTACTGCTCTTGACCAAATAGTTTTTCAATTTGAGGAGGCTCATGCTTGTCAGAGATTCTCTCCTTTCTTTTAAGTTGTGTTGGATTTACTGTTGTGTTAAATATTAATGATGCAAACAAATAAAACACAATCAATACGTTCATTTGCAATTTTATTTGGTCAGTTCTGAGAGGGCATCAACAACTTGGATGTTGTTGCACTGTTTTGGGCGATCGAGCTGGCTTAAGACATCCAGTTCACAAACTATATTTATTAAAGTGGAGGGCAGACGCGTGTTGTCTTTGGACACAGCTGGGATCAAAAAAAGAACGGGAATTAATTCAGTTAAGCAGCTCACTTGCTCTTCGTGTTTAACTTTAGCGTAGTTTTTACAGCAAGGGTATTCTCAAACAGCTGCTTTAATACCATAACAAATGTATAACGCAGTTCGTGGTAAGTGGTTTTATACAGAACTGTAAACCCACAAGATATATACAACATGACAGACCAGAGACAGCAAAAAACAATAATAAAAAAAGACCGTCTGCATTAGCATTAAGGTGAACTACTCCACTGTTAATCATAAAATCGCCCTTCAGCCACTACTTTCTGCCGTTTTGGAATCCACAGTAACAACTGACCTGCTCCCTTGCAATGTTTATAGTTAAGGATAAACATGCTTATTAACATTTACACGTGAAATGCGGGTTTCCATGTGAAAATGGGCGTGGTTTTCCCGTGTGTTTCGTCATTTACACGAGTAAATGAGATTTACCCTATCCCTCTCTTTGGCTGTTTTTTTCGGCCACAAACCTGATTTACCTGAGTAATTCTCCCAAACGCACGCATCGCCATTTCACATGTAAATTGACCCGCATGGAAACCCCATGACTGTGGCCCCTATTGGAGCAAGGAAGTATGGTACCTCTTGATACTGGTTGATGAGAGTAACGCTGTTTGTGGTCCCCACTGGACAAATAGGAACGTTAATTTCTGAGAATTAGCTATATGCTGAAGGATAGCCTATATATTTGGTAAAAGTAAAACATAAACAAATAAATAAATACATTAATAAATATTGAAATAAATGAATACATAAATCAATACATACATTTATTTATTTCTTTATCTTGATATTTATTTTTCACTATCGGATATAAACACTGCCATTTAATACTGTATGAAACGAAAATAAATACTCAACAGTTCTTGTTCAAATGTATATTAGTGAAGATTTTTGTACATAAAGGTTGTCATGCTTTCATATATTTTTGCTTTCAAATTAAAAAAATATATATACAGTACTGTGCAAAAGTTTTAGGCAGGTGTGAAAAAATGCTGTAAAGTAAGAATGCTTTCAAAAATAGACATGTTAATAGATTATATTTATCAATTAACTAAATGCAAAGTGAGTGAACAGAAGAAAAATCTAAATCAAATCCATATTTGGTGTGACCACCCTTTGCCTTCAAAACAGCATCAATTCTTCTAGGTACACTTGCACAAAGTCAGGGATTTTGTAGGCATATAGTCAGGTGTATGATTAAACAATTATACCAAACAGGTGCTAATGATCATCAATTCAATATGTAGGTTGAAACACAATCATTAACTGAAACAGAAACAGCTGTGTAGGAGGAATAAAACTGGGTGAGGAACAGCCAAACTCAGCTAACAAGGTGAGGTTGCTGAAGACAGTTTACTGTCAAAAGTCATACACCATGGCAAGACTGAGCACAGCAACAAGACACAAGGTAGTTATACTGCATCAGCAAGGTCTCTCCCAGGCAGAAATTTCAAGGCAGACAGGGGTTTCCAGATGTGCTGTCCAAGCTCTTTGAAGAAGCACAAAGAAACGGGCAACGTTGAGGACCGTGAGACGAGTGGTCGGCCAAGGAAACTTACTGCAGCAGATGAAAGACACATCATGCTTACTTCCTTCGCAATCGAAGATGTCCAGCAGTGCCATCAGCTCAGAACTGGCAGAAAGCAGTGGGACCCTGGTACACCCATCTACTGTCCGGAGAAGTCTGGTCAGAAGTGGCCTTCATGGAAGACTTGCGCCAAAAAGCCATACGTCCGACGTGGAAACAAGGCCAAGTGACTCAACTATGCACGAAAACACAGGAACTGGGGTGCAGAAAAATGGCAGCAGGTGCTCTGGACTGATGAGTCAAAATTTGAAATATTTGGCTGTAGCAGAAGGCAGTTTGTTCACCGAAGGGCTGGAGAGCGCATACCGAATGAGTGTCTGCAGGCAACAGTGAAGCATGGTGGAGGTTCCTTGCAAGTTTGGGGCTGCATTTCTGCAAATGGAGTTGGGGATTTGGTCAGAATTAATGGTCTCCTCAATGCTGAGAAGTACAGGCAGATACTTATCCATCATGCAATACCATCAGGGAGGCATCTGATTGGCCCCAAATTTATTCTGCAGCATGACAACGACCCCAAACATACAGCTTAAAGTCATTAAGAACTATCTTCAGCGTAAAGAAGAACAAGGAGTCCTGGAAGTGATGGTATGGCCCCACAGAGCCCTGATCTCAACATCATCGAGTCTGTCTGGGATTACATGAAGAGAAAGAAGCAACTGAGGCTGCCTAAATCCACAGAAGAACTGTGGTTAATTCTCCAAGATGTTTGGGCCAACCTACCTGCCGAGTTCCTTCAAAAACTGTGTGCAAGTGTACCTAGAAGAATTGATGCTGTATTGAAGGCAAAGGATGGTCACACCAAATATTGATTTGATGTAGATTTTTCTTCTGTTCACTCACTTTGCATTTTGTTAATTGATAAATATAAACTATTAACATGTCTATTTTTGAAAGCATTCTTACTTTACAGCATTTTTTCACACCTGCCTAAAACTTTTGCACAGTACTGTATATATGTATATATTGTGATCTGGACAATTGCTTTGTTGCAGGACTTGTTGTCTGTTCAGTTTGTCACATCTGTCTTTTATGTTACATGTATTGTAAGGGGAATGAGTCACACAGTTACTTAGCATGGGAAGGGGGAGTGAGTGAATGAGTGGGGAGAATGTGTGTTGCTGTTTTCAGGGATTACAAAGCATGGATGTGACTAGTTGATTAGCCGGACAGCGGCAGGAAACAACAGCTTATATAAAGTGGTGCATGAGCCTGGGGACTGGAGACAGTCCAGCGCTGAACTTGAATGAGAAACCATGGGTGAGACAGAGCAAGCGTGCGAGCTGTGATCAGAGAGAATATGCAGTGAAAGTGCCAAGACTAAAACGTAGGGTTATTATTTTGGTGCCATGAATTCCAGCCCATGACAGGAATTCTCTTATTTATTTATGTGTAACAAACACATTTTTTATGTGACAAAAATGTAGTTGCTATGAATGACGCTTTCATTGAACATACATACTTTTGCACACAAGTTTAACGTGGATATATATATATATATATATATATATATATATATATATTGTAAGGCAGCGGGTTGTGTGAGACAGCAGGGAGGGGGTTAAAACCTCCCTGAAGAAAAAAATGGCACCTCGTTGTATTTAATTGTTTTGCTTTTTAGTTAATTAGTTTTTGTTAATTGTTTTATTGTTTAGTTTAACTGTTTTATTATTTAATTATTCCCTGCACCTGGGCAGTAATTTAGAATTGGGACCAGGTGCAGGGTATTTAAGAGGAACAGTCAGTTTGCTCAAGGCTGCTGAGTAGAAGGCGGCAGAAGAGGTGCGCTGCTTCCGAGCAGTCGAGAAAAAGGTGGATGCAGTTTAAACTGGTGAGGTTTTGTTTTGTTGTTCTGTGTTTGGTGGGGAAACGGCTTAGCCGTCCCACTTATAGACAGGGTGTTCCGGAGAGTTTAGTTAGTGCTCGTAAAGAGCTAGGTGTTTGTTTTGTGTTTGTTTCATTTTTGTGAATTAAAAATAGCGCGTCAGCGCATAAAAATCCATTCCTGTGTGTGTGGGGTCAGTTTTAAAGGGGCAACGAACCCGAAAGTGGAAGCAGCTCAGTTACAATATATATATATATATATATATATATATATATATATATATATATATATATATATATATATATATATATATATATATATAATGGCAGGATTTGAACCCTAACTAGTCACACTTTCACTTTTCTTATAACTTGTATCAAAAACACAAGCTAAGTTAGAAGAAACAATTGGGGTAACCTTGGCCAGCACCAAGCAAATAGGCACAATTGTAAAAGCAGTGGGGGTCAAGGTTGCCCCAATTGTATCTACTAACTTGGCTTGTGTTTTTTTAAAAAATAAATTTAGTCGTTGCCAATTATTTTTATTATTTTCTCCCAATTTAGAATGGCCAATTATTATTTTATTTCTTTAAGCTCAGCTCACCGGTACCACCTCTGCGCTGACTCGGGAGGGTGAAGACGAACACACTCTGTCCTCCGAAGCGTGTGCCATCAGCCAACCGCTTTTTTTCACACTGCGGACTCACCATGCAGCCACCCAAGAGCTACAGCGTTGGAGGACAACGCAGCTCTCGGGCAGCTTACAGGCAAGCCTGCAGGCGCCCGGCCAGACTACAGGGGTCGCTGGTGCGCGGTGAGCCGAGGACACCCTGGCCGACCTAACCCTCCCTCCCCCCGGGCGACGCTCAGGCTAATTGTGTGCCGCCCCCTGGGAGCTCCCATCCACGGTCGGTTGTGGAATAGCCTGGACTCGAACTCGTGACGTCCAGACTATAGAGCGCATCCTGCATCCACGTGGAGCGCCTATACTGGATGCGCCACTTGGGAGCTTTTATTGGCTTGTGTTTTTGATGCAAGTTCGATCCGCTTTTGTTGTGCTTGAAAAACACAAGCCAAGTTTGTAGAAACAATTGGGGCAGCCTTGACCTCCACCACTTTTACAGTTGTTCCTATTTTCTTGGTGCTGGCCAAGGTTGCCCCAATTGTTTCTTGAAACTTGGCTTGTCTTTTTGATATCTCCACTTTAAATGGCTGGGCATTTTTGATAACTTGGCGTTTTTTCACATTTCCAATGTGTTTTTGTTTCAGATAACCATTTACCCTGTGACACTGACATTGTACATGTTAGTCTTTGTTGTTGTTAGATAACCTGTAGAAAGAACAGAGAAGGCAATAACTACAGTGGTTCAGGAGTTAATACAAAATACAATATGGCATTTTTATTGGCAGCATTAAACTTTTTTCTACATTTGATGTTTCATTTCTCAACAAAATGATCCCCTTTGTGGTACATTGAAAGGAAAACAAGACCACAAGACATACCAGTTTAATTGTATGCAAGACTGTACAAATATGATTGTTTCCAGATTAAAGGTGATGTTATTCAGAAGGGTTAACTTTCCTGCAGATTTCCACCCAGGCTTCCACAGATGTTCAAAAATATAATCGACTTATTTTATTGAAATGGTATAGGGCACAATGTTGCAGACAGGAAACTGAGTCGAATGATCCGTATGAGTTATTACTATCAGGCTTATACAGTACGGGAGTTGAGCATCTTCTGTCTTGTCCATTGAGACTGAATCTGGCTTGCAACTGGCTTGGGAGATGCAGCTTTTTTTATATTACAGAATACATGTCAGACACATCATATACCCAATTCAAAGTGTCACATGAAAAAAGGTATGTTCAAGATGTACATAAAGAAGGATACAGTACAAACACACAGCAGCAACAGAAAATACCTATTTAATTAGAGTCTGACAAGGAGACAGTCATGCAACCTTTCTGCTCTTTTCAACGATGAACATCAAAGTCACAAGAAAAGGCAAAACAGCAAAATACATTACAAACAAGATCTAGTCTATGCACTGTTCCTGTCATGACTTCTCCTAATTTCCATAGTCAAATGAAGTAAAATGAAACTTGCAAACATTTTGACATTGTTTTTGATAAAGGACACCTTAAGGACACCAAACCATAAAATGTATAGTAATATTTCTTACACATTCAAACATTCATTCAAATGACTGAAATTGGGAATTTGAAATAATTTACAAGCATGTCAATGACTGGACATGGCAATCTTAAAAGCGGCCTTGTCCCGAAGATTCGGCTGCAGTGACCAGGTGATAGGGCACCGGGAGCAGCTGGCCAGGACACCGGGCAGCAGGAAAAAAAGCTGGGTGTGCTTGCTGCTGACATTGCTTCCCTGGCTAGGCACGCATACCCCACCTTCCTAGTGAAGTCCTGGCTACAGAGACGTGGAGTGCAAGCAGTGTTCCTACCACCACCCGCCTCCTCCCGAAGCAAAAAACACCAGACGGCGGCTGTGGGGTTGATGGGGGCAGCAGCTTGCACCTCCACTTACAGTTTAATGGGACACTGTACCATGCCCTGGTCTATACCGGCTCCACTGTTAGCCTGGTTGAGAGCATTTGGCCTGATGCCCCACCTCCACAAAGATAAAAAATGGTGACCGGAGAGTTGACAATGCTGGGCCAACAGGTGCTGTCTGTCTGGATTTGGCCCACGCCATACAGTGCAAATTTTGGCTGGCGGCTGCATCATCAGCTTACTAGGCTGGGGGCACCCATGGAAGTGAGCAAATGGGTGATGGAACAGGGGAGCGCCTGCAGCTGCTTGCGGTGACAAGGATAGTGGGGGACCCAGACAGCTCCATATGGTGGACTCCCACACATTGCACACGGTGATAGAGGCAGAGGGCCAGGGGGGTCCTGGCGGGGACCCCGCCAGGAGCAGCCGTGGAGACAGACCTGCCCCCTCCAGCAGATGACTATGACAGCCCATCCAGGCAGACACCGTATCCCATTTCCCAGAAAGTCACTGCCTGTGCATCTTTCACCAGACAGGACCTTTCCCTGCTCCCCATAAGTGGCAACAACCGAGCCACAGAAATCCTGTGCAGCAGCCGCAGTCATCCCCCAAAGAGTCGGCAGAGGGTTTGCGGACCCCAGAGACCACAAATCAAGCGACAAGATCAAGCAGCAATTGCCGCTACACAAGCAAGACACTACTGAGGAAATTATCTGGGACATGACAGCTGTCTGGGTAATTGAGATCTCTGACAGTCCCTGGCCCGTGCTGGTTGTGTTAGTTAGGAAGACAGTAGCCTGCGCTTTTGCGTATACTACCAAAAATGTAATGCAGCGATCTGCAAGGAATCGTAGGATCGCAGTGGTTTAACTCATTGGACTTGAGAAGAGGATACTGGCAAGTTGCGCCAGCCCCAGAAGCTCGCCCTAAAACTGCTTTTATCATTGGCCAGCGACTGTGGCAGTTCAGAGTTATGCTGTTTGGACTGTGCAATGCTCTGGCTACCTTTGAGCAGTTTATGGAGCGAATGCTTGCCTCTGTTCCCCTCAAAGCATGTGTGGTGTACCTGGATGATCTGCTGGTACGCATCTGCCAAGAAGGGCTCTGCCTGCACCTGGGCAAATGTCACCTGCTATGGAGAGAGACCTGGTTTCTGGGATCCTGAGAAAGTGCCTGCTGTGCGGTTTGGCCCACTCCCCACTCTGTCCGAGACATGCACAGTTTCATGGGACTGGCCTCATACTACCGCAGCTTTGTGATGGCTGGGGGCACAGTTCCATTGGACTGTGAAACAACTTTCCAGGCACTGCATGAAAGCCTGGTCCAGGCCCCTGTCTTAGCTTTTCCGATTTCAAGGGACCTTCATCTTGGACATGGACACTCCTGATGTTGGGATTGAGGCGGTGCTGTCTCAAGAGAGCGAGGAGGGAGAGTGGTGGCCGGTAAACATGAGCGGAATTATTCTGTCACCTACAGGGAGCTACTGGCCGTCATACAAGCGGTGAAATACTTCTGACCATACCTCTATGGCCATGATTTCTGCCTCCGGACAGACCACACCTCCTTCGCTTCAAGGAGCCAGCGGGACAAATACCCTGGTGGATTGAAGCACTGCAAAGTTATGACTTTAAAATGGAACATTGAGTTGGGCAGAGCCATAGCAATACGATACTCTGTCCCTCAGACCCCATGCAGAGCTGGAGTGTTGTTATTGTGACAGGGTGGAGCAGGGTGAGGCACAGTGGCAGCAGGACCTTCAGGCGGAGATGTTAGAGGTTTCCAGCGAGGTGACAGAGGCAGAGATTAAACAACAGCAAGCTCAAGACAAAGAGCTAGCTGCTGTCATGGGGTGGCTTGGTACTCCTGGGTGGACTGCTGTTCATTAAGTAACCATTTAGAGCCTTACAGCATTTTTCACCCTTAGAGAGCTTTAATAAGCAAAATACTACAATATTTTAATGTTTTCATAGGTTTTGGTTTTAAGACAAGGACTGGCAGTACTGTCAAATGGGGAAGTTAATTAACCTTATCAATATGGTATAATGTCAGTCGCTGACATTATTGCTTTTTCAAAGCACAGGATATAAATCAGTAAATAACTATGGAGCAGCTGCACATAAAGCATTTTATTTATTTATAAGTACTGCTCCTACAGTAATTTCACAGCATTTTTGTTTAACTGTCTTAGGGCAAGGAAGTTGTTTATTCCAAGGAATCTAAAAGCTGAAATTACAAACTAGTAATTACATAGCAGCCTTTTTAAACTTGACAGAGTGTTATCTAATGCCATCTTTTAATTAAATAGGAGAAAAACTTAATACTCATTTAGACTAAAATCATAGCAAACACTGAAATACATTTACTACACATCTGCTTACTATGTTAACTATTTAATTGAACTATTTACAAGCAGTAAGTCTCAGATCTACCACAAATGAGTACACAAACAACTAAAAGAAACTGCAGCTAAAAACTATAAATAGCCTGGCTAAACGGCGGTCAGGATTTCAGTTCAATGCCACAGACAAGCAAACCTAGTGCGAAAAGGAGAGCGGGTTGGGAGAGGGGAAGAGGGAATGGGCTCGCCCCAGGTTCGGCTGCCGGAGCGGGGCTGAAGTGAAGCTGAAGCGTCTCATCTCCCAGAGAAAGCCGCAGCTCCTCTCGCAGCAAAAAAAGTAAATACATTAGGAAAGATAACCATGTAATAGGCCTAATATTTATTTAGTTATAAAATGAATGCTGAATAAGATGTCTGTGTTATAAAGTGCCAGCGCAGCTTTTCTTCAGTTCAGATACTGTATCAAAAGGGAGAGACAGAAACAGAAGTTAGACTGAGAAGTTGTTTACAGTTTGAACAACACCGGTGCTGTATTTTCTGTAGAAATATTGCATGAATCACAAGTATAGGGAATTGGGGGACCTGCTGTAGGAGCGTTATATCCGAGGTGTGTTATAATCGAGAGCCTTACAGCGAGGGAGCACTGTACTCAGTTACCCAGGGGAGTCAGTCAACTATCATATCCACTGACAAAATGTACAGTACACACATATTAAAATAAATATGATGGTTAAGTTTAATGCTCTAGTAATGATTACTAGACTTTTGACAAGATAGCAAAACTAACTCTACTCAGGAATTAGGTGAACTCACTCCTTAATTTCCCGCTGGTATAGAGACGAACCGTACCAAGCCACCCAATGTGTGAAAATAGTATAGCATGTGTCTCTATGCATACAAGTGAACCTACGTTACACACTGTACCCCAGTGATTTGACTTAAAAAGCTATCAAATACAATCTAATTCAAAAGTATTGAAAGTAATGGTCTATATACAATTACACCATGTGAACCTACATTTCATCTTACATACCAACAGACGATTCAAATCTATCACTCTGTCGGGATTATAGATTAAAGCATGTAGTGCAGTGATGGAAAAGGTGAGCTTGTGTCAATCGTATTCCATCAGACCCCTCCTCTGAAGTGCTGTGCATACAGTAAGTGTGTCAGGAGGGTTACTTGATCTGCATTTTTCTTTGGCAATGATTCCAATCAACATTTAGTGACCCACTTCAGACATATCTATAAGGTTTACCACCCTTCAACAAGATGCCACTTTCTATGGATCTGTTCCAATGTCATTTCTGTAATTATAAATCACATATGAGAAATCAACCAATCACAGATGAAGTATTTGGCAAAATTAAAAAAAAAAAAAAAAAAAAAAAACCTACCCCACTCTTTTTGTAAAAATGTATCCTATTAACTTCTCTCTTTACATCTTTATGAATTTGACACTAGTTTCTGGACTGTACCAGCTGATGACCGGGGAAGGGGATAAAAGTTATGTTTTACAAAAATAAAAATATGTTTAGTTTTAAATCTATTTGTGAGAACAATCTTCATTGCTGTGATTTATAATAAGTTAATACCTTGTCTGTAGGGTGCCTGTTATCGCACTTTATAAGGCCACAACTGCTCAGCTTTGCATTTGTAATCTACACAAGATGACATCACTTATAAAGTACAATAAGACACACCCTACACACAATGTATTAATGTATACTGGATGCTAACAAGACAGAAAGCTATATGTAGAGGGAGGGCTCACACCTCTGTAACCTGCAAGTATTATTATTAGTTTATTTAGCAGATGCCTTTATCCAAGGTGACTTACAGAGATTAGGGTGTGTGAATTATGCATCAGCTGCAGAGTCACTTACAACTACATCTCACCCGAAAGACGGAGCACAAGGAGGTTAAGTGACTTGCAGAGGGCCACACAATGAGTCAGTGGCTGAGGTGGGATTTGAACCGGGGGCCTCCTGGTTACAAGCCCTTTTCTTTAACCACTGGACCACACAGCCTCCAAGTAATATTTTATGATTCTGCACTGCTCGCAAATGTTAAACACTGTTTCACAACAACAAAAAAACGATTCTGTCTAAAGCTATCTGATTATTTATTTTTTTCAACAAAACGTAATCACTTACAAAAGCACCACTCAAGTAAAGACATGGTCAATTAAATTGTTTTTCTGGTGTTTAATGGAAATACAGCACCTAGTGCCCTATGTACATGTTTTAATTGCAATTTAAATCCATTGAATGCTATTTTAATATGATTTCATGTGTTTTTCTTCAACATGCATTTCAAATACAAACTTAAAAATGTGATATAAATACAACATTGTAAAGCAATGCCACAACCTCATATGAGAAAGGTATTTGAAATGCATTTAAAGTTCATAAAGTTCAAACACACTATGTTCAATGAAATCCACTCTGTTCCTTACATTGAGACTTTTCCTGATGTATAAAATTGCACTCCAGAGGAAACTTTGCCTCCTAGATTGGATTAAAATAGACCCAGTAGTTAGTAGTTTCACCTAAATCTCTTAAATCTCTCTCTTAAATCTTGTTATCCTGCCTTATTCAAGCAGGTAAAAATGTGTTTGTTTGTTTGCTCATTAGTATAGAGTAGTGCAAGCTTACATTTCCTTGGTAGACCTAGCTTATGGGATGTTTTGATAACTAAAGTACTCCAGTATGAAATTAAACGTTTGCTCAGTCTACAACAAATACAAAATAAATGCAAAAAATCAAAACATCACAATGGGTGAGTTTATAACACATACTGTGTTGCCCTTAATGTAATAAATGCATCTTGGCCCCGATTTACATTTTGCAAAGTGTGAATCATTGTGTTTTCTGAAGGAAAAAAAAACTGTTAATGTAACAAAATTTGCAAGAAACAACCCAACCATATTTTTAGACAAGTTGTGTGGAGTTCTAAAGCTACCAAACACTGAAAGCATGTTGTGTAGTACCTTCACATCAAAATAAACTATCAGAAGTTTGTGTAGCAATAATGCTCTTTTAATTAAACAATTTAAATCAGGCCATATGTACCTACAACATAAAATAGAGCATATATTTTACAACAGCAGGTAATGAAATTGTAATTTAATACTAGTAACTGATTATAAAACCATGTATCAACACTTATCATTTTACTTGTAAAAAGCACTGTGACAGAGATTGAATGATTCTTGGTGTTAGATCTCCTTCCTGACCTGTGAGGGTGCTATGTACTGGGTGACCCGACAATTCATTCCCAGGGTTCGGCAGAAGTCGGTCATCTAGAAAGGGGACTGAGCTACGGTACACTAAACCATTGACCCGGAAGGGAAACGGCATGGCATCCACGGATTGGAGGAGCGGTTGCACTCGTTAACCAAGGGGTCATGGTTGACGGTATATAAAGGGGACGTAGTGAGGTGATCTGTTCCCTGTGAGTGTTTTGTTTGTTTTGTCTGTCTGTCTAAAAAATGCACTGTTTGATTGTTCAATAGACTAGATGGCTAACACGATTCGGAGCTGTCGTCCACGGCCAGCACTAAACCCGGACACTGAACTACTTGTTCACCATTGTTGCACGTAATAAATTGTACTTCACCACAGCACTCACTTTGAACTTGTGACTGTGTTTTGTGTCTAATTGTGTTAAGTACTGTGCTTATTATTTACGGGACTGCAACCCTTTACCATTATTGTGCAATACACATTGCTGTGTATTGCAAGCTCTTAATTGGTTACTGCTTGGTCATCAGATCATTGGATTACAAATATATAAAACCATTTCACCCGTACTTTGTTGTCTGTCTGTATCATTGGATTACTGCACCTGCAATGCACCTACTCTATACCTGCGCACTAATTACCACTTTGCCACAAGCACCTTTCTTTAAAAGCCAATATATAATTAAATCCATTGTAAACATCAGTACTACACCAGTATGAGGAGATTCTTGCCAGTGTATGATGTGTTTGGCTGCATCAGTGAATTGTAAAAAATCCTGAAGCTGTCTTTCTATAGGTAGAGACATGACAAATCACCAGTTTCAATATGATCATGAAGTTGCAAGCTGTCTTTCTATAGGTAGAGACATGACAAATCACCAGTTTCAATATGATCATGAAGTTGCAAGTCTGATTTACAATCGGGACAGCTGGTAGAAGATGGATCTGTTCCACAGTACACAAGACATACTTTGTAATAAAAGTGAATATCGCGAATGTTTTTATAAATTGTAAAATGCTTTTAGATAACTGGAAAACACAAAGTGTAAATACACCAGGGAATATGAGCTCAATTCATTTTAAAAGGTCAGCTGTAGCCTCCTTAGTTAAGCCATGTTGCAATATGAATGTATTTATCAACATAACCGACTGAGCCTTTGTACCAGTAGTGCCTTAGAAAAGTGGAAATTTTCAAATTCAAAATAAGGTGGGACATCAATCCCCCATCACCATTGTGTATGTAAGAATCTGATGAGTGATTTTCAACAATATCTGGATCTTGGGCAGAATTATAATCACTTGAAAGGGTAGAATTATACAAATCCCTTGCACCACTAAGGTCAATGTTTGTGTCCAAATCTGACACAATTACGTCTGTGTCAGACAAAGCATTCAGAAACACGGAGTCCTTCTGAGCTTCAAATGTGCATCCTCCAAATCATTAATAAATTCCTTGACAAAAAGGGAAAGTGCAAGATTATAAATACATCCTTCAGGGATTACATACTCATTTTCCTTTGTATTAAAATTGTTTTATATGTAATATATGTAATATATTTTGTGAATGTCAACATGATGTACATTCTTTATAACTGAAACCCATTTTGTAATTATATATATATATATGGCGAAAGAGATATCTCCATGACTACCTTCCTTGTGGTATACAATGTGACCAATACCATTTAAACAGGCTCCTGTTTACCCCTTTTTTCTTCTTGTGTACAATTGACCGAAGGATAATACAACAAGCAATGTTACAAACCCAGTGTGCAATAAACCACAAGCTTAATTTAAGGATTCTGAACATTATTTTATATTTTCTTTTCACAAAATGGAACAAATGAATAAACAGAGTGAATAGGGTAGTCA
Source organism: Acipenser oxyrinchus oxyrinchus (assembly GCA_030684275.1). Lineage (NCBI taxonomy): Eukaryota > Metazoa > Chordata > Actinopteri > Acipenseriformes > Acipenseridae > Acipenser > Acipenser oxyrinchus. Next base: position 55,961,282 of record CM060247.1, on the reverse strand, counting down.
GTAGGGAAGTCAGTTTTCCATTTTTCTACAAATCAATAAATTCACTGAAAACATCCTTCTAGCCCTGCTATGCCCTTTCAAATTGTGAAAGAAAAAACATATAGATATAGTTATAGGAATGTAGATCTGATGCCAAAAGCCCAGTGACAGAAATACAATGATTCTTGGTTGTAAATCTCCCTCCCGACCTGTGAGGGTGCTAAGCAGCGAGAACAGAGTTCTTTGGATAGGCTGGTCTGACAGTTCTTTCCCAGGGTCGGGAAGTCAGCCAGTCTGGATGAAGGCGAGACTCTGTTGCAAGAACTCATTGTTATGGCTGCGAACCGCTGAAGGACCGTAGAGTTACCCTGAGTGTTTCGTGTCGCTAAAGGCCAGCACCAACCCAGACAGCACTGCACTACTATTCACTCATAAATTGTATTTCACCACTTGCACCAAAGCTCTTGCTCTGGACTTGTGATCGTGTTTGTGTTCCGTGTGTGTTTATACTGTGTTTATTATTTCGGGACTGTACCACATTGCTGTGTATTGCCAGGGATTATTACAGTTCTCCCTCGCTATAAGGCTCTCAGTTATAACGCGCCCCAGATATAACGCTCCTACAGCATGTCCCCCAATTCCCTATACTAGTGATTCATGCAATATTTCTACAGTAAGTACAGTAATGGTGTTGTTCAAACTGTGAACAACTTCTCAGTCTAACTTCCATTTCTGTCTCTCCCTTTTGATACAGTATCTGAACTGAAGAAAAGCTGCGCTGGCACTTTATAACACAGACATCTTATTCAGTATTCACTTTCTAACTAAATAAATATTAAGCTTATTACGTGGCTATCTTTCCTAATGCATTGCGACAGGAGCTGCGGCTTTCTCTAGGAGACAAGACTCTTCAGCTTCACTTCAGCCCCGCTCCGGCTGCCGAACCTGGGGCGAGCCCATTCCCTCTTCCTCTCTCCCGACCCGCTCTCCTACTCGCACTTGGTTTGCTTGTCTGTCGCTTCGAACTGAACTCCTGACCGCCGTTTAGCCAGGCTATTTATAGTATAAAAACTGCTAATTAAAATGATCCATGAGTGGGAAGGTTATATATATATTTTTTTTTGTAAAAAATATAGCTTTATGCATGGTTAATTCACGGAAAGTTACATTTTTGTTTCACTATATGTGCATCATAGAGAGGGAGTTATTTTATTTTGTATTTTAGTCAGATGTGTCCCTGCGGCGCCTCTCACCCCCTCCCTTGTTTATAACGCTCTTCGGTTATAATGCTCATATTGTGTGTCCCCCAAGACCCGCGTTATAGCGAGGGAGCACTGTATATACGGCCACCAAAACATCCTGGATTAAAAACAAATAAAGAAATGTTTGGACTGTGAACTTTCTTGTTTCTCATCTGTTTACGCATTGCATCACCTCTACACCTGCGCACTGCAAACCACTTTGCCACAGGGGCACAGAGACAATAAAGGCTCTTTATCTTACTGTTACAGGGAGCTATTCTTTCAGCACCCAAGAAACAGTGTCTGGTTAGTAGGCTATTGTTTTGGTCTGGAAGAATTACAAATTTTTTTTTTTTAACAGGGACATTTTGTGCAATGAACACCTGTCTTATGCTGAGTCAAAGTGAAAGTAAAGCCTTGAAAATACCACAATCAATAGTAAAACTATGATACTGATGAGAATATTGGATTTTATACCTAATAATACAGTAAGTTGATTTTATACCAGACCATTTCTCAATTAAGGGGGCTCAATTAAGAAGCTCTTGATTCTTTGGTATGCCCATATTTAGGTAATGTCAATCAAGTATTATGTGTTGCTCGTGTTTTTCTTAAATATTAGTATTACTTTTTGGGCAACTTTTATATAAATCAAAGTAACATGTTAGTCATGCGTCAGCTTAAATATTTACCTTGCTGTATGCCTGAGTCACACAAATCTAATCTGCAAAAAGAAATGGCTTTCACTTGTCTATTTCTTCAAAATAATGTATTGTTATTTTAATCTTTTTTTATAACTAGATTATTATGTGCACCATTACTGATATGCTGAATCTGAATTCGAAAGATTTACAGTCACTTAAGAACTTGGTGGATACAAATTGGCATCTTACTGTCTCTTGCAGCATTGCCCAACAAGCCTGCCCATGTAGGCACTCCAAGCCTGATATAGCTCTCTCTGTGTAGGGAAGGTGTTCACCAGTTCAAGAGCTGCCTGTACAGACTCAGAGGGAGCCTCCTTCAGAAACAATCCCTTGGGGATGAAAACAGACTCCTTCCTTCCTTCACTAATCTCTAAAAAACATCTGTATATTAAAAAAGTCTACATATAATGTTTAAATAAAATTAAATAGAGATGTTTTTGCCAATACCATAACATTCATTTCTTCCAGCTTCTGTTGATTTTTACAGCTTGCTATTCGTTTCTACACCATGCTCTTGATTTTTACAGCTTGCTATTATATTTTTCTTCTGCTTTTTTGCAAATAAAAAAACACGAATGCAGAGTTTTACCACGGTCTGATGTTTGCTTTTTTTAATTTTCGAACTGTAGATGAAAAAAAAAAGAAAAATGAAAAGAACAAACAATATTTTCATTTTTCCAATTTCTGAAAACGGTAAACAATAAAAAAAAAAAAAAAATGGGGGGGGGGGCGGATGTAATGAGCTGATATCTATAAAGCGCACGGTAAAAAAAAAAATCTATGGTGCAAATATTAGGAACACTTGATTTTGCTTAAGTTTACAATTATTGTGCACAAAAATAAATATACATTGTGGAAATGAAGTAATTAATATTACTTAAAAGTTACATTCAAATCCACGATCAAATCATTATTTACCTCGAAGCACCTTGTGGCAATGTGCCCCGCCCCTGTGTGCATGTGTGTGTTATATGTTGTATGTTGCGTGTGGTGTGTTAAATGTTGGTGTATAGAGTTGGCTGCATGGGATATAAATGGGTGTGTGCAGCACGAGTTATTTAAGATGTAATTGTATTTAGGCACGGGATTGGACATCACTTCACGTGCATTTAAAGTATTTAATATGTGAGCACGAGGTTGCACGTAATTAATTCACGTGCTGGGATTCAAGTGAATAATTAATTAGTAATTGAATCCCAGCACAACAGTATAAATAGATGCACGTTTCATTCACTCGGGGTTGGGTGTTCGTGAGTGGAGAATGGGAGAGAGAGAGAGAGAGAGAGAGAGAGAGAGAGAGAGAGAGAGAGAGAGAGACTTTGTCAAATGCTTTTTGAAAATCTAAGTAGATGATGTCATACCCACTATCCTTGTACACTCTAGTAGTCACCTCCTGAAAAAAATCTAGTAAATTTAACAAGATCTATCCTTCCTAAAGCCATGTTGGCTGTCACTTATAATATGTTGTTACTATATAAATATTCCTCCATTTTCGTCCTTATTAAAGTTTCCATGATTTTACATATGATTGATGTTAAACTTACAGGTCTTTAGTTCCCAGAGTCAAATTTATCTCCCTTTTTAAATATAGAAACAACATTGCCAATTTTCCAGTCCAGTGGGATGGCTCCATTATTTTTAGATGTATTAAATATATAACATATTGGTTTAAAAATCTGTTCTCTAGTTTCCGTAAGGACTTCTGGACAGATTCCGTCGGGCCCTTAATTCTCTTCTATAACAAACACTGTTTGTGTACATTCTGTTAACCTTGGTATATTGTATAAATCCTCCTTTGTAAATATGTGTACAAACTGTTGATTATGTACATCTGTGATTTGGTTGTCTTTAGTCACTAAATTACCACTGCTGTCACGTAAACTTCTGACTTCCTCTTTCAGTTTTCTTTTAGCATTAACTTATTGAACAAACCCTTTTGGATTAAGTTTACTATCTGTTGCTACTTGTCTCTCTAATTCCCGTTTCACTCTCCTAGTCTGCTTTTTAAGGTCTCTACAGGCTTCTCTGTATTCTATTTGTGAGGCTGCTCCCTTTGATTTAATAGAAATATATCATTTTATTACATTTTGAATACCCAGCTTAATAAATGGATTTACCCATCGTGGTTTCTTTTTCTTAAGTTGACCTTTTCTCATTTTTGGGATAAATATATCCTGCATTTCTATTCTATTCTATTCATTAGAAATGAATAGCAAGCTGGAAAAAAGTGAATAGCAAGCTGTAGAAATGAATAGCAAGCTGGAATAGCGAACTGCAGGCTGGAATAGCAAGCTGGATTAACGTGAGCTGGAATTGCTAACCGCTTGCTAACTTCACTAGCGTTCCATAAATTCAAACCAGTCAATCAGAATTCTAATGTAAAATTGTAAAAAACTACATGAAGCAGACAAACTTAAAAAGTTTTAGCTTATTATGGAACTTCCACCAGCATTTTATAAGTACACAGTAGCAGACAAGAGCTCAACTGTGAGCTAGTTAGGATCTTTGTAATAGTAGTAATGATACACATGTGGCTCAGAATGTTGTTTCTTCTAGTCTAATAAGGTCAACAGGGTTGTCTGGAAGGGGTGGCAGAGAAGGCGTGTGTCAACGTAAGAAAGCTTCAATGGATGTCTTCTTAGCTACTGTACTTGTTTTTCGTAACCTCTTACCTGTTTCCCAGTGATTTATTTGGGCTCAAATTGACATTTACTTATAGGTGCTCTTAATTTAAAGTTGGACCTGCAGATCATTCCTCCTGGTACCTAAAAGGGGTAAAAAAAAAACATTTCATAGTTTGCACTATTTTTATTTATTTATTTACATAAGAAACTTTACGAATGAGAGGGAGGCTATTTGGCTCATCAATGCTTGTTTGATTCCTAGTAGCCCACTGATCCCAAAACGTCAGGTCTTAAACTTTTATTGTCAACTACGCTAGGGGAAAGCTTTTTGCATTTCTGTGATGGGAACAGCGTTCCCTAAGAGCATTCCTGTGAAGGAGATGGGTCACTCCAGGAGGTTTTCCTGGTGAACAAATTAAAATAAATAAAAGTAATAGTATGTAATACCATATGGAATACTATCTATGATTAATATATTTTCAGTTTTCCATTTTGAATTATTTGCTAAAATTTAGAACATTATGTTTTCTTTCTGTTAGTGTGCTATTTAACTTGCTTTACTTAGCTTTCATGACTTTTCCTTTTGCGTCTCCAAATGTCCTTCAGTGCTACCTAATAGGAAACATTTTGATAATATTGTTACAAATTGTACAGCTGTATTAAATCTTATACGTAGGTATTTTCTCATTGTGTCTCATAGATGCTGGTTAATCTTTGCTCTTGCTGCTGATGTGGCTGCCCCGATTCTGAATGAATGAGGAGTATAGAATGGAGGGGGAAGTTCTGCTCTGGAAACCAACGCAGACAATGAGATGTGAACCAATGTCTGGATATAACAGTCCGGCTTGAATCGATGAACAGGGGGTCAGAGTCAATTTTTGATAGCTGAATAAATTGACCTTGCCAAAGCTGATCCTTTTTGGAAATGTGCAGGAATAGGATAAAGTGGGAATCCAAGATGAGCGTGAGATCACTGCAGCGAATATGAACTGTAGACTTGTTATCGCAAAAGAAAAGTATTGATTTATTTGGCCAAAGATGACCCCATAGATGTGCTGCTGCGACTATTGGGTAAATTTCAAGAAGAGCTGTGGATTTTAGATGTGGTGATAGGTTTTCGATCTCTAGTGGCCATGCATTAGAAAACCATTGATTGTTTAACCCTTTGCGGTCCTATGTCGGACCAGGTCCGACATTACAATTTTCCCTTTCCGGTCCGATTCTGTCCGACATCATCAAAAAGATGGTAAACACAGGTCTCTAGTCGTTTTTTTCTCGGGAAAAAGCCAAGAAAACCATTCAATGGCTGAGTGAGACCGATAGCAGCCTAGAGAAGCCGAAAAAAAAGGGACGTATCTGAGCAATACACATAGCCCCGGCACCACAGAGATAACACGACCATAAACAAACAAGATAGCTGCTTCCGCATCCAGTGCTCAAAGAATATCACAGACATTTGCATAGCGTTTTGAGATGTTATAGTAATAAAATAATGACTTTGATCGCATTATTGAGGAGTTTGGTGATAAAACGAGTGATCAGGAGATGATTTATCAGTATGCACGACTATGAAGAGGTATGTGAAAATATAGCGAACAAGTGGTGGGATGGGGCTGGAGATGCAGTACTGTGTCCTGTTGATATGCTGTGCCTTTTAAAGCTGTTTTACTGTGAAAAAAATACTTTTAAACAGCGCGTCAAATAAACTGCGCCTGTGAAAATAAATTGGACCTGACGCGCCTGAGACGCGCTGAATAAATGGACCGCAAAGGGTTAAATTCCACCAAGAGAATACATTCGAATAGACATCTTGAATGCTTAACTTACATACTTATTTGATGCCCCTTTTTGAATTCCCACGCGTGATTCTCATTGTCAAAATTTCAGTTATTACTATTCATTTTAGTCGAATGTGTTCATCTGGTCAGGAGGTGTTCAATTCATTCCCCTGATTTAGTTAAAGGATTCTGAATGGTGCTTTTGTATCTAGCCGAAACAGAGGTTTTCCACTGTTCTGGAAGCTAATGCAGTGCTCATGCAGAACAGACAAGGCGAAACAAGGCGAAATCTAAAAAGAGAAGAGATATACCGTCCCATAGTCAACTTTCTTGATTTACCAGACGAGGACGTAAGGATTAGATTCAGACTAGACAAGGCTGCGATTGTGGATCTCGATATCGATTAAGGATGATTTAGAGTGTCCATCAGAAAGGAATAGGTCGTTTTAGTGTCCTGGGAGAGATAGGGTGGGCATTAGGACACAGGATTATACTGTGTTCCTTTACAACCAAAGGGAGTTAGAAAAGGTTCAAACTGTTTTTATTTTTTTTAATATAGCAGGATTTCCATCTGTCCTGGGGGCTATAGATTACAAACACGTTGCTTTGCGGAATCCTGCAGGGAATGTTTTTTTTTCAATAGGAAGAACTTCCCTTTGTTAAACATACAGGTGGTGTGCGATGCCAAGTGTATCATCACTCATGTGTGTGTCCGCATTCCAGGATCTTGCCATGATTCACTGCAAAATTCCAATTTAGGGCGATTGTATTGAAAAAAAAACTGAAACGTTTATATGGTTTCTGAAGTACTTTGTAATGTTCCACAGAGTGTATGTATTGTAAACAAATAAACATAACTTAAATTATGCACTGTGTATCTAAACAGAGGAATAGAAAAATACCTGATTCAGGCATTACCGATGTTTCTAATTCACCTGGTAAACCTTCTAGAGCTCGCTGGTCAAATGTTGATAGGATATGTTCTTATTTATTCAGTGGGGAAGTGGAATACCCCCTCCCATCTAATGTTGGCTTTGTCTTAATTGCTGAGCCTTTTTTAACCTGTTTGCGAATATTATAAAAGCGCTTGTAACAGGGCGAGATCTGTGCTGGCTGTTTGATGCATGCATTATCCTGCAGGAGAAGCTCGGGAGCCCTGAAGGGTCCACCTGTCAAATATGTCAATGACATGGAGAGGTTGGGTGAGGGCTCGTTCTCTCTCTCTCTCTCTCTGAGTGGTCGGGAGGCGGGCCTTGAGGGGTGCTCGACCTATAAAAATAATGCTCTGCTATTCCTCAGCCTGCCCAGATAGGAAGAAGGGCAGCGGGAGCTCTGGTGAACAACTCCAACAACAACAAACCGCCAACGTCTGGAGATAAGTGAACAGACAGGCAAGCCAAGCTGAGGAAGACAGCCTGAACAGACATTATTTGAATTATTATCAACAGCCCCAAGGGGGACGTGAGTAGTTAGCGGGGAAACCCTGGGCAACCCCACAAGTACTGTATCACAGAGCATAGGCTGAAGACCCGAGCCATACGATTAGCGATGGTGGGGGACGTTGCAATAGCAGCACCTTTTATTTGTAGTTTTGTTACTGTGTTTTATTTTCCTTTTTGCTTTCGCCTTTTGTTTGTGATATTATTTTAACGCACTTGTGTGTGTGTGTGCACCCGGTAAACTCCTTTACCATTGCTGGTATTGGAGTGATCCAGCAGCCCACTGCTACCTTGTGGCAAAACTAATAAAGTAGACCCCTGCGGGGTGTTTAAACGTTTAACCTACTGTGCTGTGTCCAGTGAATTTCCCCACCCTCCCACAGCGCTTTTGGCTATGGTATCCCATATTTTCTTTTTCTCTTTGGGACCAGTCTGTCTGTTTAAAAACAGTGTGGTTTTATTTTGCAGGACCAGCTCTATTATTTTAGCATTTTCTCTTGGTTTAAAATGTGGTCGCTTCTTTCTCCTGGGCTGCACATATGGGGTATTAGCAAGCGCTGACGTTTCCAGACATCCATTTAATTGAGCCATGTCTTCACAGGAGAACAAAGTCAGGGAATGTACAGGAAGAGACACAGATCACCTGTGGTAATTTATGAAAATTGGGAACAGCAAATGCTCGATTTGAATTAATTCGAGTAAAATGAGATTCTCATGCTGTTTTGCGAATGGAGAATAAATTTGAATACTGCCTTGAGAAACGACCGAGCAGACTCGATTTGAATTCCATATTCCAGTGGAGAACCAATTATCCTAAAAATGTGAATGTTTGAGAATAGAGCCCTTGATGGTTTCATTAAGAGGAATGTGCTTGTGTTGATTCTGTATATATTTAACATTAACCAAACAGAGGTGGGAATGGTGGCAGTTGGTCATGTAGCCAAGGGGAAAAAACATGGAAAATTAAGATAAGATAAAAAAATAAAATAATAATAAATAGAAAAGAAAAAAGATGACAGGGGAGAATGACATGTTTGGCTATATGTGGAAATATTTTCTAGTATAGTTGTGTTATTTTGTAAATTCTGTAATTCTGAATGGGCTCTCTGTTATTAGTTGTGCTATTGGTTGCTGGCCCTTTGTCTTTTACTTGTCTCTTATCCCAGAGCACTGGCTCAGCACGGCACTGCCACTAACATCCCATACCACTGTACACTAATATGAACTGTAATGTTAATGACTGCATGCATTTCACTACTAACTTATGTAACTGAAACAATTGCCCATTTTAACCATTGAATACACTCTCATGAAATCAATACGAAATGCTCTCCTATATCACTTATCCACATAACAAAGGGCCTGTGGCAAAGTGGTTAATAATGTACAGGTGCAGGTGATTAAAGAACAGACAGACAATTGTAATCCAGGTGAAAAGGTTTGTTTTTATTAGTTGTTTTTGTCCAGTGCCTGACGGTGAAACAAACAGGAAATAATAATGATGGTAAGTAATACAGCGGCGTGTATTACTTACATTTATCCCCACATTAAACACAAAACACATACACAAGTCTGGTTAGTGCATGAATTAGTGATTGTGGTGCAATACAGTTTTACAGTGGTACAAGTGAAGTGCTGTTTCTGGGTCTGTGCTGGCCTCTGGCGACAGCTCCAGAACGTGTAAGCCGTCTAGTGAATACACTCAACAATAGACAGTACAAACAAACAATCACAATTATTTCACCAACAGTACAGGTCCTTCCAGGTCAATGACACAACCAAAACGAAGGAACAGATAACATTGCTTCAACCCCTATTTATACCGTCACTCATGACCCCTTGGTAAATGATTGCAGCTGCTTTTTATGATCCGCGGCTGCCACATCATTTCCCTTCCGGGTCAATTAGTTTGTGTACCGAAGCTCTGTCTCTTTTCTACGTGACCGGCTTCCTTTTAACCCTGGGAATGAAGTGTCAGGCCAAGCAGTCCAGAGCACTCTGTTCCCGTTACTTAGCAACCTCACAGGTCGAGAGGGAGATTTACCACCAAGAATCATTGTCTTTCTGTCACAGGGCCCCAAAAAAGTTGATCAAAACACATGGCTTTGCAATTCCACTATCAACTGTGAATAGAAAGCGGTCTTAAAGATTAAGTTCTTTCAACTTCCAGACCCCTGATGAGAAACAATCTTCCAGCTTCCATTTACAACTCACAAATTGCTTGAAAGGCCTACCATGTTAGATTTATAAGATGTAGCATCATACCTGATCGCCCTTCGTTCTAGTAGTGTTTTATTGATTACTCCTGCTGCTTCTAGAACCTTACAGTACATTTAGACGTTGCACCTCAGTGTGTTGAAATTATCCAATAATTCATTCAGAAACAGATGCCACTTCTTTTGGGTATCCTCCTAACGGGACTACGTATGTAACCCATTCGGGCCTAGAAGTGAGATCTTGACATTTGAAATGCCAATACATTATTATTATTATTTGTTTATTTAGCAGATGCGTTTATCCAAGGCGACTTACAGAGCCTAGGGTGTGTGAACTATGCATCAGCTGCAGAGTCACTTACAACTATGTCTCACCCAAAAGACGGAGCGCAAGGGGGTGAAGTGACTTGCTCACAGTCACACAATGAGTCAGTGGCTGAGGTGGGAATTGTACCAGGGACCTCCTGGTTACAAGCCCTTTTCTTTAACCAATGGACCACACAATACATAACTGAACCAAGTACCAACGCATCTGTTAAAGATTAGATATTGTTTTTGTAATATTTTCTATTTTATATGTTGCTATACTTTGTGTATTTTCTATTTCTTCTCTTCAAATTGTGTATGTAAAGGCAAGTTTGTGGAAAGTTACTGATAAGGACATTCCTTATATGGGTATGAGAGATGGAGGTTGTCGTGGTCTTGTTACTCTCCAAATGCATGAATTGTGAGTATGTTTATTAGAAGGACCAAGGGCAGCAATGTTGAGTAGTGGTTAGGGCTCTGAACTCTTGACCGGAGGGTCGTGGGTTCAATCCCAGGTGGGGACACTGCTGCTGTAACCTTGAGCAAGGTACTTTACCTAGATTGCTCGAGTAAAAACCCAACTGTATAAATGGGTAATTGTATGTAAAAATAATGTGATATCTTGTACCAATTGTAAGTCGCCCTGGATAAGGGCATCTGCTAAGAAAGAAATAATAATAATAATAAAGAAAAGGTAAAGGAAGATACCAAGCTATACTGGAAAACAGTTACAAAAGAAAGAATGATTTAACCACAGGTTAGGTATAGAGAGGCTTATTTACAGCGTCTTTGTTAGATGACAGGAAGAAATGAAGACTGCACACTCTGTTTTTTCCAAAATGGGTAATGATGCGCATTAATGCCTTTTTCGTATTGCATGCTGATATAGAAGTTTAATAAAGCATTGCATTAAACCGACTACTTGTTGTATTAAGTGAATCCTTCTGGGTCAGCCCACAGAATAAGACTCACGTCAGTGCGCCAGTTAACACCCCTCACTTTCTAATTAAGCTGTAATACCTGACATGACAAGCATTTCCCTACACAATTGTCTGCATGTTGAGGCAAATTGCTGCATCATTGTGTGTCAGACAGGCTCAGAAAAGACAGATGACTTCTAAATATATGGGAACGTCTCCTCCTCCTCTCTCTCTGTCTGATCACGTAGAAATCCAGTGCACACTCCATATTTATTTGATTTCCTCTCTGTCTTTTCTTTGCCTGCTTCCCTGGTAATTCCAGCAGTATTTATAGTCGACCGTGTAATTTGCGCACAGTTGAGACCTGGTTTTCACATGTCAATTGAAACGCAGATGTGTATGCAAATGAGGACACTCCCGTAAAGTTTAACCCATGTCCAGCGCTAACTGTCAGCAAAAGTGTTTTGCGATTGCCTTAGGGGTTTGCGAACGTTGCTAAATAGGGCCCTGTGACAGAGAAAGAATGAATCTTGGTTATAAATCTCCCTCCTGACCTGTGAGGGTGCTGTGTAGAGGGAACAGTGTGCCCTGGACTGGATGGTTTGGCAGTTCATTCCAGGGCCAGTCGGAAGTAGGTCATCCAGGAAGGGGGCGGAGCCGCAGTACACCAAGTCATCGCCCCAGACGGGATGCGATGTGGCAATTGCGGATTGGAGGAATAACCAAGGGGGCGTGGCTGAAGGTACAAAAGGGGATGTGGCTGAGTGAACTGCTCCTTTGTTATGGCTACGAGAGAACCGCTGAAGGACTGTGATAGAACCGTGAGTGTTTAGTGTTTGTTTTTGTCGTACTAATTGTAAGCGTTTGTTCTTGTTAGATGGCTAACACGTACCGGGAGCTGTCACTAAAGGCTAGCACCAACACGGACAGCACTGCAGTACTGTTCACTAAAAAATGTATTTCACCACTTGCACGTTAGCACTCAATCTGGACTTGTGATCGTGTTTGTGTTCTGTGTATGTTTATACTGTGTTTATTATTTCGGGACTGAACCCTGAGGTTTCACTGTGCAGTACACATTGCTGTGTATTGCCTGGGATTATTATTTATGGTTGCCAAAAGACCCAGATTATAAAAATAAAGGATTGTTTGGACCGTGAACTTTGTTGTCTGTCATCAGACTGCATCACATCTACACCTGCGCACTGCAAACCACTTTGCCACATGCAAATTAAATTAGCTTATGTTTTAATCATACCTAAATTAATTGAATGATGTATGTATAATTAAGTAGTATGACTTCAGGCATTCAATTTAGCTTTACACAAGGAACTGTTTACAGCTATCTCCTTTATCAGAACACAACACAGTAGCATCCATACTGTCAGTAAATACACACTCATAATAACAAAAACAAGCTGAAATGTTGAAAAGGAAAAAGTAAAAAGGGACAAGGCAGTGTGAGGTATATTTATTAATGATGTTTTATGTGTAAGGTTTTATTGCTCCACCACAGATGCACATATTTAAAATAAAAATACAGTTCTTATTCAGCAGGGATCAATGGTTTTTAGATAATTGTGAACATATTGTAACACTGAGTCCAGTTAGGATATTGGGGCTGTGGCATTGTGGTCCGCTTTTTCCTGCAGCAACACCAGCCTGCAGCTATGCCTGCACGGAGCATGACTGTCGGAGCCTACAGGGGCTGCCACAGAAAGGCCCCATAGGCTAACATTGGTGCTCCCTTGGCAGGTGATTTGGTGGCAGGCTTTGGGCTATTTAAGGGGAGCCTGCGAGCTCCTAGGGGCAGAGTGTGGGGGAAACTTGCTGTGTGTGTTGTGAGCACTGTATTCAATAAAGAATTGTTGTTCTGGACCGAAGCTAGTCTCCTGTCTGATCTTTTCGAACCCTACACTGTTCCTGAAAAGCTAGTACGCTACTCTATATTTTTATTTAAAATACATGAGATGTGGCTCAATTTAATAATTTAAGGTATTCCTAAGGTTCAAATCCATGCTTGATAGTGCTTGTTTTAACAGACTACTAAAAAAATTGTTTATTCAAACGTTTCAAACACTACTAATCCAGATACGAGCAAGACATCAGAACCTATATCAACTATCGCTTACACATGTTTTAACATCAAATATCCTCACAAGCATTTAAACAACATTATTTTCCCAGCTTATGCACAGAGAATTCAATAAATAGTATAGTTACTTTTATGGCTTGTGCAAGAGTCTCTTTTTGAAAAAAGATTGAACAATCGTGTACTGATCTGTTCTGTGGTCTGGCCTTTGAAGAAAGGTGCTTGCTGTTGCGTTCTCTTTCCTGGCAGTACAGTCTAAGTTTTCAGTGGTAACAAAAACAGCGTTTTCAGAATGCGAAGCATGTAGAATTTAAAAGGTTACTTACCACTGTCAGCAAAATGAGTCCTTTCCCTTAGTCGGAAGGGTTTGCATTAATGGGCTTGTGGGAGGTATCACAATGGGCGGCAGGGATGACGCAGTAAACAAATTGGACAGTCCAAATGCGATTCAAACAAAATATTTTTATTAAAGGGTGGGGTTTTGTGGATTTACTATTTACAATAAAAAAGAGCCTCAAGGCAAAAAGAAAACAAGCACAAAGGTAAAGAAACAAAGCAATTCAAATAATATACATCCACAGTCGGATATTTCCAAGACTGTGTTTCCTGGAGGTCTTGGGCATCTCTTAAATCCGTGGTCACATGATTGTATCTGGATACAATGGTTCCTCTCCTCTTCTCTCTCCATAACTAGCTCAGTCCCCTTGTATGCTCCAAATCCCACCCCCTGAATCATTAATACACCTATCACTAGCTGACAGGTGTATCAGATAATGTCTGACTGTAGGGTGGAGTTTGGAGCACATGTGCGGTTATCCTCTACCAAGATGGCCATCACAACCCAAACATAGACTTAAGGTCTTTTCCATCTTGGAGAGGAACTAGCAATTAGTTAGCACAGCACCCCCACCTGTCGATTGGCTGCAATTCACCAAGGTGGAAATCCTTTTACCCTGCCACAGGGTTATAGCAAGATCTTACCTTTACTGATAATTTTACCTCATATCTTTTACATCAGAAAGCCTTTGTTGCACTGCGAAAGTCTTTTTCTCCTGGTTTTGAATAAATGTTTTTAAACAAGTACACAAGCAGAGTTACGGGTAGTCTCCCTACACCCCCTCAACAGCATCTGTAAACCTCATAACTCTTGACTGTACTGGACTATATAGCACTGTACCAGTACTTGCATCAGCTTGTACTTGTACTGAACTGTTCCATGCCTTGCTGTATTCTACTGCTGCTCATAATTATATTTACTTCCTGTATCTTGTATTTGATTTTACTCTAATAGGTATCCGTATTCACGTTTTATTTTCTTTGCAATTGCTCTTATTTGAAATCATTTTCATCTATTTATTGTACTTACTATGTGTTCATGGACTGGACTTTACTCATATAAGCAAATATTTTTACCATAAGTTAACTGCTCTTAGTTGAACTCACTCTTAGATGTAATTATTTACTGTATTCTTTATTTTGCTCTTGTTTGAATTTGATCTTATTTGCTATGGATTTTATTTTACTTATCTGTAATATGCTCTTATCTGTAATATGATATTCTGTACCTTGATACTTTGTACTGTGATATTTTGTAACATTTGTAAGTCGCCCTGGATAAAGGCCTTTGCTAAGAAATTAATAATAATAATAATAATAATAATAATAATAATAATAATAATAATAATAATAATAATAATAATAATAGTTCAAGATGGCTTCTTCAGTTGTCTTGGTAACGTAAACAGGAAAAGAAAGATGGTGATCTTTGCGCTTCCCCCTTGAATTCTTTTCCAAAAGATGCACACCTACTCTTCGGAAGGCTGAAGAGTTTATTCTCAGCTGAAGTGAGAGGCTACATGGCCCCAGCCAATCATGTCAGCAAAATTCATATTCCAATGAATATCAGCAGTCTCTGCCACATTTCACTGAAATACAGGGCTATTTTATTGCTCCTTTGTGTCCTGACCCTGCTTAACCTGATTATGTGCTTTTATGATTGGGTAGACTGTGTTTTGGGGGCTTGGCTAGGATATTGGCCTTTCTGTCCCCACCCAGTCTCTTGATGGCGAGATGTATAACAATAATTAAGAAGGAAAAACTTATATATAACTCTTGCGAAGTGTTTTATAGTTTATTACACATTTCTTTGACGTTCTCCTGAAGAAATGTACTTTCTTTAGATACTAAACATGTCAGCGTACATTCTTAATTGGGTTTGTAAATAGTTTCCGTCTTATATTAGGGGATATACTAACTGTGATATTCTGCATTTGTCAGGGATATGAGAGTAAAAACTAGTGATTTTAAATTGAGACGATGTAAAAACATTCCTACTTTTATCTTTGTCTCTTCCTTTGCCTACTTTGTCTGATTAACCATTTTAAGTCCAAATGCGTTATAAAATGTTTTTCCGTCACAGCAGATCTTACTGTAGTTTTCGGAGTATAACGCGCACACATTTACATGTTATTGAGGACGATGAACAGGGGTGCGTGGAATGCATTGAAGCATGTTATCCATGATTTTGTCTCCAGCGACATTTCACTGAACTTGCTTCTGAGGGAGCTATCTGATGAAATCTTAACAAGCTTTTCTAACAGCTTTGATGGGACAGAAGGTGGCAGTTTAGCTTCACTATTCTCACTAACGGGGTTTGTAGCTCACAGGTGTGTAGCGGCTTGTTCCGTTGTGAGTTCAGGAAAGTAAGTATTACATTTTTTGAGTAGACCAGACAGATGCGCTACCAGTCTTTCACGCTGGGCAATAAAATGAGTGCTCCCACCTTGCATAGTTTTATTCATCTTATTCATTTCACTGAATATGTCTGAGAGGTAACCCAGTTTTGCCAGCCACACGTCATCTTTCAGCACTTCAGCAAGTTTGGGTTTCTTATCAGCCAAGAAAGTAGGTGCCTCTTTGTGGCAGAGATGGCTGCAGTGGTGATATCAGACCAGGGAAATGAAACAAAAACACAGGCACTACGGGGCGAAACTGAGGATCTACAGTGCTCAATGCTTTTATTAACAAACAAAAATAAAAGATTTAAACAAACACACTTTTATAAATCACAAAGAAAAGGGCACATTGGCCAAAGCAAAACAAACACAAACAATAATGATGTTACTAAACAAGTACCTTTTGGATCTCTCACTGTTAGCATTCACTCTCGCTCTCAACTCCTCTAAACTCTCTCTTCCTTGAGTGGGTCTTTTATATTCTGTGGCTGGAGCTTTAATTACCCATTAATAAAATAATTCCATTAAGGCTCCAGCCACATTCCCACAAAATTTCTCGGGATGGGGATTTAACCCCATCCACGGCAACTACACTTTATGAGACCGGCTTTTTCGTCGGTCTCACATAATAAATAATTTTAACATTTAAACATAATAATAATAATAATAATAATAATAATAATAATAATAATAACAACAAAAATATTACAAATGAAAATCCATACATAAATAAATTAATATACACAAGGGGTGGGCACCCCGTCACACTCTTCCTTAAGATTAAATATATGGGTAAGCATTCTGCCTCAATAGCCATCTCACCTCTGTATGCATGAGCAAGGAATGGTGCGCTGCGCCCACTTCCTCACAAAGTGCAGCACAACACCTGGAGTTTGTTGCTCTGGATTTAATAAAATTAATGAGTGTTACCGCTGTGTTCAGTACACTGAAGACCTGGTTCAATATCTTTCTTAGCAAGCGCCTCTCAGTGTAAAAAGCAATGTGTCCAAATAGCGCAAGATATAACGCCTTTTTTGCAGAACACCAGAATGCTTTCCAGTCATTGCTGCGGCTCCAGCAATGCAGACCACAATGCAGTTAGTCCAGCTGATTTCTGCTGAAACCATAAAATCATCTAACAGTTTGAAAATATAATCTGACTTTGTTGTTGCCTTGAGCGCCTTGCAAAACAAAGTCTTCCTTTATTCCCTTATTCCACACATACAGAACATAGGCGAGTAAATAGGACATTTTAGAAATATCTGTGGACTCATCGAGTTGTATAGCAAAATCATTGTCACGTGGCCGATCAATGCATTGCGAAACTATGTCTTTCCTTGGCCTTCTGCTCTTCAAACATTTCCTTTACAATTTCAATGGCACACGGCATTATCAACATAATAACAGCCCATAATAACAGATTCATGACTTTGTGATTTGATTGCAATCTTGGGGCTGGGAGGACTAACTAATGTTTGTTTTCTGTTTTGTGAAAACTGTTTGTTTGTTTATAAAATCTGCGCACCAGCGCGATTCACTTACTACTTTGTGCCCTGCATTTCCTGGCCTGAAGTAAACCTGTTCACAATCACCTGTCACCTACCAGTCCTGACCCCTAATCCTGTGCACTAATAACACCAATTTCATTGAAGATGGAATCATTTACATAACAATAAAGCTGATTAGCTAAAAAAACACATTTGTTTATATTTTCAAATGAAGAATAAGATTTAAAGCAAGACATGATATTTTCAAAATGAACATAATGCGGTTATGCATGTAAAAGGGATGTATTACATGTGGGGGTAGTCACCGGAAAATACTGACCCAGACACAGAGCACTGGTGTTGATACGCCGCTCAGGCGCACAGATTTAATTGTCAACACAGGTGATGACACTAGGGTACCAGCAATGGTAGACCCAGTGTCACATTTAAGTAAGAAACCAAAACAAAACAAAGCTAAAAATAAAAGTTTACCGCACAAAATGACGAGCGCTAGTCCCACTAAAAGGAACGTCCCGCTCCAGGAATCTACTACTCTACGGTAACCCTCTCTGTACTGTTTTGGGATCCACATCCCCTAAGCTGACCTACTTCTGTTCTGTTGCTTCTGAAGTCCTGGACTCCCAGCAACTCCAGGCCGTTCCGACAGTCCTGGCTAATCGTCTTCACAGGCACGCTTCCCTCCTGGATGTAAACAAACACGCTCTCACTTAGCACCCGTCTTTGTAGCAATGATCTTGCAGTAGCCCCAAGATGTAGCGCAGCTGCTTTTTGAGCTCTACGCAGCATCCCCAGGCACGCCCCCCAGCCAATCCGGACCTCCCTATCAGCTTAGCTCAGGACGAGCCTCCCGCTCAGCTGGTTGCTTAGCAACGCGTCTCCAGCTGCGCGTCGCAGCTGATTTCTCCCAGGCACACACATTTGCGCAGGAACCAGTGGCCCGGCTCCCTGTCACAGTGTGCCATCTGTTTTAAAACTGAAGCTTCATTCAAAATATAACCAGGTTATGTATTGATTTCACTAAGGTTTGCATGTTTGCTTTATTAGACTATTTATAATTCAGAATGGAAAAGTAATACTTTGTTTTGGAGACACTTTGTAACAAGCACCCCAGTGGTACTCAATGATGATTTGTTTAATAAAAGCTATTGTATTAAACTTTGACTCGGCAGCCATTATTGGTGAGAATGGGGAAAATTATCTTGTTACAAAGCTGCTTCCAGAATCAAAGTTTTGTAATCTTACCCCAAAGAGTCTTCTATCTCTTACTAAATTATAGAATTGTTATAGTCGGCACCACAATCTTCAATTAGATTCTTGTCTTTTTATAAATTAAGACATTTGCTACATATAAGCTACAAAATGTTGAGGATGGAGAGTCTGAGTTCCATATTTGTCCTTGTGGCAAACCGTGACTTACTCACTGACTCAGTACTCAGGCCTTCTTTTGATCCCTCTGGTCTCGATAGGCTCTCATTTTACTTTTGAAGGTTCTGCAGAACACAATCGTTACTCCAGAACACAGGACTCACAACAAGGTAAGTGCGAACATTCATTTCGAACATGTACATGACACTATGCAGTGCTGTCTTTTGCTTGAGCTGAGGCGAGAGAGAAAGTTGCATCCTGAATGTCCCTTTTTGTATACTCCTAATAGTCCACATGCACATGCATATCAAATAGTGACACTGCTAATTAATAATGCATATCACATGATATAACAGTATTCCTGTTGAATTATTATATTCCCCACTGGTAGAATTAATTTCTTTCTGTGTGTCCCTCCAAGCAACTTGGCTATGGGTCGTAAAGGGAGTGAGCAGATGCGAGTCAAAAAAGAAAGTAAACAATTTAGCAAGTAAAAATAAATAAATACAAGCAAACAGGCACAACAGGATATTCTCTGCTACACTGTACTCCTACACTAATTTAATTGATAATATCCACTTTAGCAGGTTGCAGTAAACACTGTATGGCAAGCCAAATTATCATTTAGAGATATCTCTAATTGCATTTTAAGATATCTTGAAATATTTAGAGATATATGTAAAACATTTCCAGATATCTCAAATTGAATTCCAGATATCTTTAATTGTGCAGTTTTTAAGATATCTTAAATTAATTTAAAGATATCTGTAAATCAATTTGAGATATCTTTAAATACTATGGAAACCATATGGATTGTGCTAGCATGGCACGCCAAACTGTCATTTAGAGATATCTTAAAATGAGGGGTTTAAAGATATCTCTAAATCATTTAAAGATATCTATAAATAACATCCTGTTCATTTAAAGATATCTTTAAATCATTTGAAGATATCTTCAAATAATGTCCTGTTCATTTAAAGATATCTGTAAATCATTTGAAGATATCTTCATATAACTTCCTGTTCATTTAGAGGTATCTCTAAATAACTTCCTGTTCATTTGAAGATATCTTTAAATGGACAGGAAGTCCATTTTCACAGAAAGTCATTTCGAGATATCTTGAAATGGCTTCCTGTTCATTTGAAGATATCTTCAAATGATTTAGAGATATCTCTAAATGAACAGGAAGTTATTTAGAGATATCTTTAAATTATTTAGAGATATCTCTAAATGAACAGGAAGTTATTTCGAGATATCTTCAAATTATTTAGAGATATCTTTAAATGATTTAGAGATATCTTTAAATGAACAGGACGTTATTTAGAGATAGCTCAATGATTTAGAGATATCTGAAAAGTATTTAAAGATATCTCTAAATGTATTTGAGATATCTTTAAATGATTTAAAGATATTTTAAATATTTGAAGATATCTTCAAATATTTAGAGGTATCTGCAAATGATTGAGAGATATCTTCAAATATTTAGAGATATCTATAATTGAATTTGAGATCTCTAAATGATAATTTGGCTTGCCATAAACACTGCCCATGTTTCCATTGGAAAATGTGTGATTATCCCAATGTAAACAGACTTCATTCAGATAAATGTAGCTAGTATGCAAATTTCAAAAATACTCTAGACTATTAAATTTTGAAAATTTGATTCACGAATTCAGATGCATTAATAAGCTTAAATGTAATGGAAACGAGTATATTTGCATAAAAAGAAAACATGTGACCGAAAAAATCATGTGTTTTTTACAGTTAATTGAATAATTAGGGCAGCAGTGTGGAGTAGTGGTTAGGGCTTTGGACTCTTGACCGGAGGGTTGTGGGTTCAGTCCCAGGTGGGGGACACTGCTGCTGCACCCTTGAGCGAGAGCAGTCGTGTGAGAGGAGAGCTCCTGCTCAGCGTTAAAAAAAACATTGCTTTACACTTTTTATTTTCTACATCTTTTTATAATATCATTTATCTAAAGTAGTAGTGCACCTTTTTTGTTCAAAACATTTTGGTTTAGTTGTTTTATTTTTATTAAAAACACTTTTTGAGTTTTCCCCTTTCTCTCCCTGCACTTGCCTCCATAAGCAAGTGCAGGAGAGATTCTTATTTTCATTTATTTTTCCTTCTTTTTTAAAACACTCTTTTATTAAACTTTTAATTTTACCTTAAAGGTTTTATTTTTCTCTTTTTATTGATATTATTTTCATTTATAAAACTGTTTTAGTTTTTGATTTAAAAATCGTTTTGTTTTAAAAATCCCCCATCTCTGCTGTGTGCAGAGTGGGGGAAGGGCAGGCAGGGAGCACAGGCCGTGTGCTCCTTTGTTTGCCCTTTGTTTGTTTTTTGATTTTTTCTTTAAAGTTTAAAACAATTCTTTAGTTTTAAACTTTGATTTATTTTTGAATCTTTCTTTTACCCCTGCACTATTGGAGTGCAGGGGTGTAATCAATTGTATTTATTTATTTATTAAAAATAAATAAATACGTTTGTATTAAAAAAAAAAAAAAAAAAAAAACCTTTGTGTTTTTGATTGTTTTATTTTTATTTTGTTGTTTTAAAAATAAATAAATCATTTTTGTTTGTTTGTTTTATTTTTAATTTTACTACTCCTGCACTATTGGAGTGCAGGGGTGGTTATTTTTCATTTTTATTATTAAAATAAACTAATTTTTGTTTTGTTTTGATAAAAAAAAAAAAAACCTTTGTGTTCTGTGTGCCCCTGCACTATTGGAGTGCAGGGTGTGCAATTTGTGTTTGTTTTGAATTATTGTTTGCTTGTTTTGAATAAATAAATAAATATATAAACAAATAAAATAATGAGTGGGCAAGCTCCACAGGCCCCAAAAAGTGGGCACAGGTGGCTGCAGGGAGGCTGCAGCCCCTTTAAAAACATTACCAGGAGGCACGGGTCAGGTGCCTCCTGAAGGACTCCTCTCGATTGAGGGTTTTGTCAAGGCCATGGCCAAGGTGGTGGGGCCATCGGCCATCGTGGCGACCTCCAAGATGTACGGCAAAGTCTTCTTCTTAAAATCGGAGGCCGCCTGAATCACGGCAATCGAGAGGGTCTCGCGGTGGCGGGATCTTCATCCCGTCGAACCGCCAGCGGACCTGGGCACAAGGGTCGTCCCTATCGAACGTCCCACCTTTTTTGAAGGGACGACCTGCTCAGGCCCCACTTGCAGGCCCTGGGGAGATTAAAACTTCCATCCACCCCTTCCCCCTGGGCTGCAAAGACCAGTCACTCCGCCACATTCTATCTTTCCGCCGCCAGGTGACCATCCACCTGGCCGGTCGAGAAGTGGCGGAGGGTAGTTTCGTGGTCCCCTTCGAGGGGACCAATTATGTCATCTTTTATTCCTCGGAGGAGGTGCGGTGCTACCACTGCAAGGAGCTGGGGCACCAGAAAAAGAGGTGCCCCAAGCTCCAGCAGGGCGCAAAGCCACCCGCGCCTGCACCGCGCCCCTCCGAGTCCACCTCACCCCGGGGCCCTCAAAGAGGCCCGCAGAGGGGGTAAAGCACCGCCCCCTTCCAATAACATCCGGGGAAAGGGAGAGAAGGCCCCGAGGCGGCGGACCCTCCGCGCCTCCAGCGCGGGGAGAAGACCGCCGAGTGGACCGTGGTCGCCCGCCGCAATAAGAAGGCGGCGGCCAGGTCCACCGGGGAGGCCAAGCAGGGGGTGACGAAGCCCACCGCCGCACCATCTGCTGGCACTTTAACAATGCCTTGTTGGAGGACGAGCGCTTTGGGCAGTCGTTCCGGGACTTTTGGACGGTCTGGCACGGCCGACGATCTCGCTTCCCCACGTGGTGTCAGTGGTGGGACATGGGGAAAGCGCAGATCAAGATCTTCTTTCAGGAGTACACGAGGGGCGCGAGCAGGCGGAGGGACTCGCGGATCGAGCGGCTGGAAAGGGAGCTGCTCGATCTGGAGAGCCGCCTGGCTCGCGGGGACCAGCTCGAGCAGAGCGCGTACGAAGAGAAGAAGAGCACCCTGCGGGACCTGCAGCTCCAGCGGTCCCGGGGGGCGTTTGTGCGCTTGCGGATCCAGTTCCTTCGGGAGATGGACCGCGGCTCACGCTTCTTCTACGCGTTGGAGAAAAGAAGGGAGACCGCAGGAACATCACCTGCCTTCTGGCAGACGACGGCTCCCTTCTGGCGGATCCGAGAGCGTGAGCGAGAGGGCCAGAGCCTTTTACTCTGACCTCTTCTCTCCGGATCCCGTTGACTCCGGCGCGTGCAGGGTTCTTTGGGATGGGCTTCCCACGGTCGGCGAGGCGTCAGGGAAGAGTTCGAGGCCGACTGACCCTGGCCGAGCTCTCTGGCGCTCTTAGTCTGATGCCCTATAACAAATCGCCGGGCATCGACGGGCTGACCGTGGAGTTCTTCAGAAAGTTTTGGGACTTGCTGGGGCCCGCCTTTGTGCGGGTCCTGGCGGAAGCCTCTGAGACCGGGAGATGCCCCTTTCGATGAGGCGAGCGGTGATCACGCTGCTGCCCAAGAAGGGATCTCCGCTGCCTTAAGAACTGGCGCCGGTCTCGCTGCTGTGCACGGACTACAAAATCGTGGCCAAGGCCGCCTCCCTGAGGCTCAAGTCCGTGCTGGCAGACGTGGTCCACCCGACCAGTCCTACACGGTCCCGAACGGACGATCTTCGACAACATCTTCCTGGTTCGGGACCTGTTGCACTACTGCAAGAGGACGGTCGGTCGGTCGCCTTCTTGTCTCGACCAAGAGAAGGCGTTCGACCGGTGGATCACGAGTATCTCTTTGGAACCCTGCGAGCATTCGGATTCGGGCCGAAGTTCGCCGGCCTCTTCCGAATGCTGTGCGCCTCTGCCGAGTGCCTTTTGAAGGTGAACTGGTCCCTGACCGCGCCTCGCGTTCAGGAGAGAATACGTCAAGGCTGCCCTCTGTCCGGACAACTGTACGCTGTGCAGCGAGCCCTTCCTCTGCCTCCTTCGCAGGAGGCTCACGGGGATGGCGCCGGCGCGCGGACACGAGGTGGTCCTGTCGGCTACGCCCGACGGCGTGCTCCTAGTGGCCTCCGATCCGGTCGATCTGGAGAGGATGCGGAGCTGCCAGAGCGTTTACTCTGCTGCGTCCTCTGCCAGGATCAACTGGACCAAATGCTCCGGGTTGTTAGTAGGCCCCTGGCGGGTGGACTCCCTCCTGCCACGCTCCAGCAATTCCAGTGGAGCGGACAGCTTCAAATATCTGGGAGTCCACCTGAGCCCGGAGACCTCGGTCGCAGCCAACTGGGTGGAGTTGGAGGACAAGGTTGCTGCGAGACTGAGGTCGTGGTCGGGTCTGCTGAAAGTGCTTTCCTTCAGGGGCAGGGCTCTGGTCATCAACCAACTGGTGGCGTCGATGCTCTGGCATCGACTCACCGTCCTGAGTCCGCCCCCTGAGTTTATGGCCAGGGTCCAGAGGAAGCTGACGGACTTCTTCTGGGCCGGAAAGCACTGGGTCTCTGCGGGGGTGCTGATCCTCCCTCTGGCCGAGGGAGGACAAGGGTTGGTGTGCATCAGGACTCAAGTGCACACCTTCCGCCTCCAGACCCTGCAGAGATACCTGTACGCAGACCCGGCCCCGCAGTGGTGTGCGCTGGCCTCCCTCCTCCTGCGCCAGCTGCGCGGCTGGGGCTACGACCGGCAGCTGTTCTGGCTCGACCTCCTGGGATCCGTCTCCCGAGCTGCCGGTCTTTACAGGGACCTGCTCAAGACCCGAGCATGTTCGACATCGGCCGAGACGCGGTTCCGACCGAGGGGAGAGATTCCTTCTGGAGCCCCTGCTGCACAACCCCCATCTAGGTGCGCAGGCGTTGGAATCCCCGCGGTGCGGAGCCTGTTGATCTCGGCCCAGGTGACCAGAGTCTGGGATCTCCTGGATCACCAACGCCGGCGTGGCTGACTCCCGAGTCGCTGGTCGCCAGGGCGACTCGGGGACCCTCAGAACGCCCGCCGAGCGATCCGGGAGTGCAAAGCAGCTTTGCACCCAGACTCTGTCAGGTACCTCGAGGGGTCCTCAGGACCGGGAGCCATCGTCCCTCCCTACCCCGGCTCTCGGTCCTGCTGATAAGACCAAAGGACAGGGCTCCCCTCAGCCTCCCTCGAGAATCACCTGAGCAGGATCTCGCAGTTCTCCTCAACCCCCTTCATTCCGTGTCGAGGAGGACCCTGTACGAGATGGTGCTCCACACCCTCCACTTCCTCGCCCTCGTCTCCCGCCGAGACACCACTTGGCGGGAGCCCTCCAACCCGGAGGGCGAGAGTCCCCAGTGGGAGGCTTTGTACTCCCGCTGGTCCCCAGAGGTGCTGGGGACCTGGGATGGAGGGTGCTACACGGGCCTTCAGCGTCAGGAGAGGTCCTCGTCACTTCACCACTTCGGACCCGCATGCCCTTTCTGCGGTCAGTCCAGTCGGTGTTCCACATTTATTTCCATTGCGCCAGGCTGCAGCCGTTCTTTTTGTTCCTAAAGAACCTCCTGCTGCAGTTCTGGCTGCATTTTTCCCCCACCCTTTTTATTTTTGGGCACCCTGTTCGTGGCTCCAGCAAGAAGAGAGACCTCCTGGTGAATCTGCTCCTGGCTCTTGGCAAACTTACCATCTACAAGACCAGGAAGCGTAAGATCACCGGGGAGGGTCTCTTTGACTGTGGGGCCATGTTCAGGGCCCTCCTTCGCTCCCGGGTGGTGCTAGAGCACGCCGACGCCGAGTCCACTGGTGACATGACGGCTTTTGTCGACCAGTGGGCTCTAGGTGGCGTGCTCTGTACCACCCCCCCCTTTGTTTTGAACATTTGATTTACTGGAAAAAAAAAAAAAATCAAAGAAAAACTGGGTTAGTTAATGGCCGGGTTTTTGTTGGCACCCCTTTGATTAGGGGTGCCAAACTGAATCTTTTCACCGGCTGCCTTTGGGCAGCTGGTGCGCCGGCTGCCAATAGGCAGCCGGCGCAGTTTGTTTACCGTCCTTTAAATAGGCTGTACCCTTGAGCAAGGTACTTTACCTAGATTGCTCCAGTAATAACCCAACTGTATAAATGGGAAATTGTATGTAAAAATAATGTGACATCTTGTAACAATTGTAAGTCGCCCTGGATAAGGGTGTCTAAGAAATTAATAATAATAATAATAATAATAATAATAATAATAATAATAATAATAATAATAATAATAATTTGATGTTGCCACTGCAAAGTAGACTTTATATAAAAATAGACAATTAACAGGCTTATCAGTCTAAAGCCCCTTTTACACTGGCATGATCTACCCGGGTCAGAACCTACCGGACAGGACCCGGTGTCATGCGGGTCGGTCTGTGATTTCACACTGCTTTTGATAAAGCAGGGTTGACCTGGGTGACAGACGCAAGCAAACAATTTTCAAGCTTTTTATGGATGCTTCCATTCAAGCGTTTCTGGATTTAACCGTCGGCACAAATGTTGATTAGAGCAAATGTTTCTTCATCCCTGCTGCAATCCGGCTCATGCTGTGTCTCAAGCAACAAAAATATGGCTAAACAGAATAGAAGAAAGAAGTGAAACCTTCACACAGACGTGGCAGTTTGTTATTTTGTTGGATTACGAATGGCATTCAATTTGTCTCGCTCAATCCAGGTCAAAGCGTGTTGACCCACATCCTGAGGTGGGTCGCTGGGACCCATGTACGTGGTTTCACACTATGCGGGATTGTGAACCGGGTAGCCAGAACTCAGGGCCGGACCCAGGTGGGAGTGCCAGTGTGAAAGGGGCTTTAGTGATACCAGGTTTCTAGTTGGAGAAGTTCATAGGATTCATAAAAATTGAATATAAATTTAGTACAAAAAAGGAAACCAAAGCAAGTGCATATTAATATATGAAAAAAGAAAAGCAATATATGTGTATAGCTATAAATATACTAAATTTATCCCACGTACAATAACTCACTATTATATTAATATAACACACTGTTAATAAGCCTTGTTAAAATAGGATATATAGAGCTAAAAGGCTACGTTAAAATACGTTAAAAACTAATAAACATACAATTTACAGATGCATACATAGAAAGCTAAAATGAGCCCATTGTACATAATACTAAAACAAATATATTAAACTTTAAATATGGTGTGTTTCTTGTTCTGATCTTTAAACTGTGAATGCTAATGCAATTTTTTTGTTGTTTTTTTTCCATGAATTGAAAGAAGAGAAAATAATCATATTACAGCAGGTGCTTAAAAGGGACATCCACTTGTTGTAAGTCTGATTCAATCATTTACCTTAGTATGAGGATGCGCTACAGTATAATTTAATACACATTTGGTTGGATTCAGTATGGGCCTCTAATGCGTTTACTACCTAACTCAAGCTTTATTAAACTAGTCAATACTTTTAACTAGATATTCACTAAAAATGCAAATAATTTTGTTTTGTCTAAAATAGAAAAATGCAATGGAAATGGCCTAGCGAACAATTTTCTTAGCATATTTATTTATTTATTACGACTAACTTTAGCCCCGCCCATAACGTCATCACGTTGCCCAGTTTATACAGTAGAAATGGGTTTTAATGGAAATGCGCACAGCGTTTGACGAGTTTTTGATGTGCATAAACATTTCTTTTCTTTGACATTTCAATGGAAACATAGCCACTGATAATAAATGCTTACTTACCTGCATGTTCCCGTTCTCAGAAGCCTTTCAGGTTAGCACTGGGTCTTGATGGAGTCACAGCTGTCTGTCAACGGGTTAAAGAAAAATGTGAATCCATCTCAATTATTTTAGCAAACTGCATGTTTGTCACCTGTTTGAGCACACAGTGTTTGGTTTAACAAGCTCTTCGTAATGCCCTGTTGAACCATTGTTGTCTAAACCCATTATTCTGATTAACACTACTATGGTATTTTTGCATTGGCAGTTGTTTAAATCAGTGGTTTTCAACCCTGGTCCTGGGGACCCACTATGTCTGCTGGTTTTCATTCCAACTGAGCACTCAATTACTTAACTAGATCCTTAATTTAACTGATAATTTGCTTAAGTAGACCTTTTCAATTGTGTTCAGCTCTTAAACAGTTGCATATTTCAAGTTAGCCATAACATGTTATAAGCACTTGAACTCTGCAACTGTTTCAGAGATAAAAATAATTAAAAAGGTTGAATTAAAGAAATGATGAGTTCACTTAATGGTCTAAGTAATTGACAGCGCTGTTGGAATGAAAATCAGCACACAAAGTGGATCACCAGAACCGGGGTTGAAAACCACTGGTTTAAATGGCAGGCAGTAACCTGGTAATAATTCTCCATGATAACTAGGGTTTGTTGCGAGACCCTGCTGCATCAATTACGATTAACTCACCGTGAAAGGCAAGGGTTGACATCAGTATATGCTTTTGTTATTATGCTCTGGTGAGGAAGGTTCTACTAATTTCATTAGGCAATCTCTATCATGCATTTCCACAAGAACAGATTGGAAGACTTATCAGTAAAGATCATTGTCATCCTCAATGTGTGGAAAGCTCCTAAACCTCAGCACAGCTGTGAAACACATACAGCAGGATCAGAATTTGCATCAACAATGGTAAGGTTAATAATAATTGGGCTCATTTCCTATTAAACAAGTAGAACACAGGGTAATTACCCAGGCTGTGTTTCTTAATTAACACCACCATTTTTCAATTATTTATTTGATTTGCCTTAATTGACCAAGGGTGTCAGGCACTTCATTTACTTATTAGCTAGTAAGATCATTAAACATCTAGGCCTACATTAAATCAAAGTTTATGGTACTGCCATAGGTACATTATACTGGCTATGGTTCCACCATAGTTTTGATTTAATCCAGGCCCTGGAAGAGAGGGTTGTCAGTTAATAGTGGAACATCTGAGACATATTCACGCACATATATGGGAATTTAGCAAAAGTGTAATCGATACGTAAATATCTGACATTGTCTAACATACCGGTGCAAACTGGGATGTACAGTGCAGATGGCAACGGTGGCAGCTCCAGTTTGACACTGGAATGAGATGTTTTACAGTTTCAAGGTGCAGGTGGAAAAGTGGCATGAGAGAGTAAGCAGGGTGGATTGAAGCAACTGGCCTGTTGTTACTATGAACAAGCTACCCCTCAAAAGAAAAGAACAATTTTGGAACCAAAAAAGTATTCAAATAGATACCCTCAGTTTCAGTATCCGTAGTTGTATATATTATAGTTCAGGTTAATTGTGTAAAAAAATAAATAAACAAATAAATAAAACATAAGCTAAATACCTAATTTCAATTCCTAAAAAGTGTGACCAATATTGAAGAGAGTAAATTAGATAAGTAATTAAATATAGTTTACAATCAATTTTAATAATCTATCAAGCTATTTCTAAGGTACATGTAAAATATACAATTATTAGAAATAGCCAAGAAAGGGGGATTGTAACAGAGGGAACTGTTATGTGTGTGGGCCGTCACTGAATAATAATAAGTCAGACACAGAGCACTTGGTGTTGACACACTGCACAGGCACAGAGATTGAATTAACACAGGTGCTGCCACTAGGGTACCAGCAGTGGCAGCCCTAGTGTCACATTTAATAAAGACAACAAAACAAAGCTAAAAATAAAAGTTTGCCACACAAGGCGAGCACTAGCCTCATTAAAAGAGAAGCCCTGCTACAGGAACCTACTACACTACGAAACTCTGTCTATACTGGTTGGGATCAACATCCCCCTAAACTAACCAACTGCTGATGCTCTCGAAGTCCCGGCCTCCCAGCGACTCCGGGTCTTTATGACAGTCCTGGCTTGGCAGAGCCTTCACAGGCACCGTCTTGCTGTTTAAGGGTTCCGTAGTAGTTATCCTGTGGAGCGGACGCTCTCCTTCTCGATGTAAGCAAAGCGCTTGTCTGTGTAGCATGCCTCCCAGGGCACGCCCCCCAGCCAATACAGACCCCCCGATCAGCTCAGCGCCGGGTGAACCTACCTGCTCAATTAGTTGCCTAGTAATGCGTCTCCTGTTACATGTCCCAGCTGCACACATCCACTTAAGAAACAGCGACTGGGTCCTCCCTGTCACAGGGATATACAACAGCAAGAAGAAAAGAGGTACTGCAGGAACCCTTAATGCAGAAGACTACAGCATGTTGGTGTCTCTACACAGCATAAAGGAGAACATCCACAAAACAGATGAATGTTAAAACATCAATCTCTTCTATATCTTTCTTTTAATCTATCTGCATTATGATGTCTGTCTTTAGCATATCAATAGCCCTGGTTTCACACCACGGTTTAATTTCATATAGTCTAGAGTATTCTCAAAGCATTCCATTTACACTCTTTTATGCTGAGATGTTACACATCCTAAGAAATTAAGGCTGATCGGTTTATTTTGTGTCAACACTTCACTCTTCTGACAGAATGGCATATTAGATAGAGTACAGCCCCAAGTGACATTCTCAAGATGTTTTTTGAAAAAGTAAGGAAAGAGAAGAAAGTGATATGAAGCACCAAAGACTACATTACTAAAATGGCAGTGATATAAAAACACAGCTTATTATTATTTTTTTTTATAAATATAATGTGGAACACTATAGCATTCACCCAATGACCCAGAGATGAAAGGCACCATATATAGGTATGACTAACCATCTACTGTCTGCTTTTATTCCACACCAATTCTTTAGCATTCAGTCAATACGCTATTATAAAACAATTAAAAACACAGTTTGACAGTAAGTTAAATTAAATATTCATTACAGAGGAGCTAATTCCTTCATATTTGTTTTTAAGTTTTCAAATGGTTGTTATTTTACTCAACATGTCACATTAGAGTACTTCTTAAATAAAAAAACAAAATACACTACCCTCCAATAAGTATGGAAAAATGTGGAAATAAAATATAATATAATGTTGTCAAGGCCGTAGCCAGCCATGAAAAATGTATAGTAAAGCCCCTTTCACACTGGCACTCCTACCCGAGTCCCGACCCGGGTTCTGGCTACCAGGGAGACAATCCCAAGGAGTGTGAAACCTGAGTTGACCCGGATCCCAGCGAAAAAGTTGCTAATAATAATCCTTGGTCGTTTCAAAGCCATTCGGACACATTTAACTAACGGCTCTGGTAGTATGAACTGAGCCGTATGGTGTCACTGTAGTCGGCAATGACAGTAAAATATTTTGAAAAGCACAGAGGCTATAGCTATCAGCGGGACTTTTAATGTATGCACACAACGAGGGATGGAATGCAGCATATTTTGTGGCAAAGCAATGTGTAAAAGAGCCTAAATAAATAATTATTAGTATGATTTTAACCGAGGCCCTTGCCTCATAGCTGGCTACGGTCTTGGTTGCACAGCAGAGCAGGTTGAAGAGTTGTCTCATGATTTGACTGAAATGTGGAAGACTGTAGTCCTGGACCTATAGTAAGGGAAATGTAAAAAAAAAATAAACACTTAAATAAATTACTTTTTGAGTATCATGTAACCAGGTATGCTAACTACCGTTCAGAACATTGTTTATAGTAGATATGAAACAAAACAAAATATGTGCACAACACTAACCAGTTATTGGAAAAACTAAATGTGTCTTACCACTGGTCTTTTTTTTTCTTTTGTGGTTTATTGTTCATGTCCCTTTCGTGATCAGAAGAGAAACTGCAATTAGATGTTGATGGTCCTAGAAATAAAAGGCCTCTGTTAAACTGCTGTCTACATGCATACAAACACTATTATATTCTGAAAACCACCAGTGTATTTTTATTTTACCATCCCCAGCATTAATATTCAAAAAGCAAATGTACTTTATGTGCGAATAGATTTTTAATGAATACCCACTCCACTTTATCCCACTAAAGCGGACAGTAATAACACATTCATAATGTGTCAATGTTGCCTACTGAAAAAAAAGAATGGAAAAATAATCTGCAAATACAGGAAAATCATGCATCATGAATGCCAAAACTGCTGGTACTTGTTGCTATGACTGCAATGTGTTTTACATCAGTACTCGTGACACCCCTCACCAGAGAACTACTCAAAAACAGTTTATTCTCCTCTTGATGAGTCTATCAAACCCTTGAACTCAAGGATGATTTTATTTCCTACAGTACACCTCCATTCCAGTCTTCTGTTTCTTTCGTATTTCCTTCTGTCATACATTTGTCACTATTTCTTTCATTCTTTGTAGCATTATTTATCCTCATTCATTCAGTAAGATTGTATTTCAATGCAAAAAAAAGTTGCTGCTATATTTTCATTAAATGTGTGCCAGGAGTTGTGACAATGTTCATTATCAAAGATGTCTTAATAAATATTGCTCCATATTTGCTCTGTTAACTGCATAAATGTATAATAAATTATAAACCAGGGGCGGAGTTGAGACAGCACTTTGATAATGTCTGTGCAGAAGTGTCTTTTTTGTTTTTCTTTAGTGTTTACAAACCACTAAAATACATTATTTGAAGTGACAAAGTCAGGGTGAGTGAGTACAAAACATTGAATTTTTTTTTTCTTTTTCTGTTTTGCTATTTTCCATTTAATTGTTCTTCATCCAAATCGGCATATCAGGTAATTGGTTACTCAGTTTCATAGTTACTGTGTATATCTGTAACTAAGCAAAATGGCTACCGATACTTTAAATACTGTGACACAGCTCAGTGATTTAGAATATGTGACAAGGCTCCACCTGTCTGTATCCATCCAATACAGACAGCTGGAACCTTGCTCAACCAATCACATTGCTTGTTTCACGTCCCATTGCCAGCCCTGGAATATATATATATATATATATATATATATATATATATATATATATATATATATATATATATATATATATATATATATATATATATATATATATATATATATATATATATATATATATATATATATATATACAAAGGGAACCAGAGTTCATCTTCAAACTATAAACATTGGAACCTCTTGTAATAAACATTCTATTTTAACAATTGTGATATCACCCATAGATTTCTTGAAAAGTAAGTTGACTGCACTGTGTTTACTTTTCTGAAATAAACATTTTTTAATCATTTAAACCTTGTGAACATGCACATTTTTATTTATTTATTTAATTTTTGTACACTGCAGTTATACCTCCTTTCATCTCTCTCTCTCTCTCTCTCTCTCTGTCTCTCTCTCTCTCTCTCTCTCTCTCTCTAATTTAGATAGATATATACAGTACTCCGTCGCGTATCCGACTGCAGTGCGACCACAGTAAGGGCAGATATGTAAAAAGTCAGATAAATTAATCCTGTTTTAAATACCATTAGACACAGCTGTAACAATTAATATATTCACACAATTATTGTTTTGAGATTCAGCTTTTATTAGGGAGCTCCCCTAAATCCCTTGTTTAGAAAGATACAGGGTATTAGTGCTGTATACACATACATTCGTGTTGGGTAATTTACACAGTAGCAAAATGCATAGGTTTACTGAAAAAAAATGCAGGTAGAGTCCATTTGCTCAAAGAATATAAAAAAAACAAAAAAAAACAGAAAAGTAGAGTACTACGGAAGCGTATGCTGCCACGTAGAGCAAAATAAAATTCAACACATATATCGTTAAAACGATATAATTATTTCGTTAAAACGATATAGTTATTTTGTTAAAACGATATAGTTATTTTGTTAAAACGATATAGTTATTTCGTTAAAACGATGTAGTTATTTCGTTATAATGAAATAGTTATCTCGTAAAAAAAGGAAATAGAAATCAGTGTCAGTCAATAGCTATCTCGTGAAAACGGAAACAGAAATGAGATACGACACTTCCAACATCATGCATACAAATGCAACATCTCACTAAAATATAACAAAACCCCAGAAATTAGGAGAGACTGATCACTCATGGCGGATTTGGTGAACAAAATCAGATTTTATTTTGGATTAGGCCTTCACCATAAGGAGATTTTGGAATGTTTAGCGCACTTGGATGGAATTATCATAAGCATTAGAACACTTAGACGGTACTTGAAAAGTACAAGGCTGCATCGACGAAAACACCAATCTGATGTACTTGACGTGGCACTGTATTTAATGCAAGAAATTGAACACTCTGGACAATTACATGGATACAGATTAATGCACTTGAAATGCATTCAAGAAGGATTTGTTGTCAGCCAGAATGACGTTAGACATTTGCTTAATATTATTGACTCCCAAGGAGTTCACTTTAGGGGTAGAAATCGATTGAGACGCAGAACATACCACAACTCAGGCCCTGATTTTCTATGGCACCTTGATTCCTATGATAAACTGAAACCCTACGGAATCTGCATTAACGGAGCAATCGATGGATATTCTAGGATATTCTATTCTATTTGGTTAAAAGCATATACAACTAACAGTGATCCGGCCATAGTAGCAAGTTATTTTATGGAGGCTGTGAAATCAAGAATGGGGTGTCCCAAGCGAATACGTGCAGATTTGGGAACTGAAAACGGCCACATAGAGAACATGCAAAGATTTATGAGATCTGACCATGAAGACGAATTTGCACAGCGAAGTTTCCTGTATGGTTCAAGCAACCACAACCAAAGGATTGAGTGCTGGTGGGCTTTCCTGCGCAAGCAAAATTCAGTTTTGGATGAATTTGTTCCAAGGTCTCAAGGATAATGACAGATTTGCAGGAAATTTTTTAGATAAAAACTTGATACAGTTCTGTTTCCTACAAATAGTACAGGTAAGTTTCCCATTTAAACGGTGCTCAGAGTAGAGTATTCACTTGTCTCGCAATTTTTTAAATGATTTTAAAGCAGCCTGGGTGCTGCGGTGCTCCTGTTAGTTGATTGAAAGCCAGCTTGAATTGAAAAAAGTAAATTACATTTATTCACTTTAATCTTTTCAATTATTGTCTAATTGCAATTCCATATATGCCCAATAAAAATACATCTATCTTTCAGGATAAATAATGAATATATAGTACATATCTATTCCATTACACTGGAATCAACACATTGGCAAAATATGGTTTGCAGATTAAATTAAGATAGATGTTAGGTTACATGATTAGGACCATAGTGTTAAATAACTGTGTAGAATACATGAATAACTAATTAGCAATGTTGACATATCTTATTAATCAATTCGAAACCTTTGCCGATTAGGATCTAGTTTATTGTTTTGCGTTTTATTTCTAGTACTACATGTGCGATATATATAATACACACACACACACTCAAACTGCCAGCCCTGTATTTAGTTGACATAAGGCAGTTCTAACACTTTGGTTTATTATCTACAGGACGACCTCAACAGAATTGTTCACTTATGGAATAATCATCGTATTCGTCCTTGCCGGAATCAAGTTGCACCTTGTGGACGCCCAATGATGATGTATAAATTGCCACATCTATATGGTGCCCAAGCACATCTGTGTGAGGTCACTGCTGAGCATGCCCACATGTGCCTGGAAGAATGTGTTCAGGAGGGTCCTCTTCCTTGTGACAAAACTGTATTTGAACTGTGCTGTTTGTTGATGCAGGAAAATGGTTGCAGCCCAGCAACCAACCCATCAGATGCAGTTCTGCTCTATGAGTTCCTTCGAAACACAATATACTCAGATTTATAAATAGAATAATGACTGGTCCCGTGTGTTTTACCAGGGAGTATGTTGGGAAGTGTATATAATTAGTGTTTTCTGTTTTACCACTGTGTGTGGAGTCCCGGAGCGTGCGTGAATGGTTGAGTGTGGTACTGTTCTTTCGCGCGCGCTTTCTCTGTGTGTGTGTGTGTGTGGTCACTTTGCCTGCGCGTGAAGTGGCCGTGCTAATTGGTGCGGCGTTCGAGAAGGCGTGGTTCCGAGCCCTGCTGTCAGGGATCAATTGCAATAAAATGTAATTATTTCATGATAGCTATCAGATGTACAAACTAGTGTGTTAAAGACAAACATGCACTGTTCCTTATAAATGTGTCTGAACTATTAAAAGATTTTTTATATATTTTTTTAATCAGAAATAAAAATTACTCGAAAACAATGCATTAAACCCATAATAATAATTAAATGTTGATGTAGGTGAGATGAAATAAAATACATTTTCAAATGTTTTTTTTTTCATTATTTATTTTGAACAATATCAAACGAACAACAACTTTTGTCAATGTTACATATTTCTCTGGGTATTTAACAGAAGCCCTTCAAAGACTAGGCTTTTTTCACTACATTGAAAAACAAAAGTACTGAATCCTTTCATGGTGTGACAGGGCAGAGCCCTGTCTGTGTATATAGTGTGTTGTTGTGAGATTGTGTACAGGTGAGAATGTTTGTTTGATTGATTAAAACCTGTGTGAGTGCATGTGCGATTCAAATCCGTGTGTGTGTGTGTGTGTTGTTTAGATAATTGTTTATTGTTCACTTGTGGTGGTTTGTTTGTGACTGTGTAATGCACGGATAGAGAGAGAGAGAGAGAGAGGGGGGGGGCCTAGGTGTGTGTAAGAGAGTTGTTGGAGTAGGGAGAAGAGTGGAGAGTGTGGGGTGGGGTGGGGTGGGGTGAGGGTGATACTGTGTGCTGTGTTCTGTGTAAATAAACATGCGCTGAAGCGCTTAATCTGCAATTCTGTCTCCCTGAGTCTTATTACCGCCATCCCGCTTCTGACACTATAACGTGGCAGGATGGTGGACCTGACCAGATGAACTTGGAACACCATGTCCCCAAAGCATCAGTGTTTAATGTGTGCAGTACTAGTCAAGTGTTGTAAGATTTTTTTTAAAAAGTTCCCAGTTGGTATCAAATAAGTAAAGTATGGGCTGCAAAAAAAGTTTTCTTTTTTTGTGTGTTAACTGGAGACATGTTTATAAAAGGAAGTAGAGACAACAAAAAATAGTATAAAAATAAAATGATCCGTAAATCACATACCATGTATCTATATTTTAACATTTCTGAAATGCTTCCTGAAAAGGAAAGCTGACATTGTAGAAAACAGACTCAAAACTGCAACTCACACCATTTGTTGTGATAGGAAATCCAAACTGTTAATGTTACATAACTCTGAACAAGAAATTTGCATTACTAATTTATGGACTTAAATGCCATTTATTTTACTATATCTTAACATTAACAGTCTGATTTCACTTTCACAAAAATGGTGTAAATAATTGGACAAATCCAGATTCTGAATGAATTGGGTGGTTATTTAGGTGCTAAACAACATTTTCAAAACTTCCGGAAACAAATGTTTAGACTTTTATCTTTTTTAGTTTCTACTAGTTCTAAATTGTAGTTACTGTGATTCTTCAAAATTAAATTGTACTTGACATTAAACAATGTCCATCTTGAAACATTCCTTGCTTGACAAAATATTCTCCATTTCCCCCCTCAATTCTGGATAGCTCTGGTACGTTGAAGTAAGTTCAAACACAAGGCCACATGTATGTGAAACTGGACGTCTTGCTAGACCATCCAAACTGGTGAACATAATTTAGATTTTCTCCACTGCCATGACATCTGAGCCAGTCATAAAACGGAGCATCTTCCTTAACGACACATCATCTAGACCTCTGAGGTATTGCTGTAAATATTTGAAGCTCTGGCTTTCAGCTTTGCTTAATGGAGTTGCTTGCAACAGTTTCAGCACTTTTTTTTACAGTTGGCATCTTCTCTGTGTACATTTTCTCCACTTCTTGACTGTTTGGGAAAAACCCTTTCAGAATAACTCTGGAGACTTCCAACATTTTATCAAGGGCGTATTTTGGTTTCTGGATAAGCTCTTTGTGGGCAATCTGTAGGAAGACTTGTTTCATGTTTTCCTTTGTTGGAATAGTGGTACACCCCATCCTGTCCAGAAAATCCAACAAGTCATCTGTGTCATCTTCTGTAAGAATGCCTTCAATTGCTGCATCAACCAAATCTCTTTCAGTTTGGCTTATATAGGAAAGAAATGACCCATGCAAAATAGCTGGATTAACAGAGTGTTCTCCATGAATGAGTGCTATTGTGAAAGCTGGGGCAAGCTGTAGCGGGAAGTAACTGTGGTCTGAATATCCCTTGGCTAAAATTCTGCCAACAGCCCTCCATTCTTCTTCTTGCCACCTCGGACATATGGCAGGAACTCTAGCATTTCTGTCCAAAAGGCAGAATAAGCATCTTTAGACAGTCCTAAAACATCAGCTCCTGCTTCATCTATGAAGAACATTTTTAGCTGTGCTGACAGTATATCTGGATTCTTGAAGTGTGCATGCATTTCTTGAAGGATATTAGATCTATGTAGTCTGATAGTTGTAGTTATGGGCTGGTCTTCAGGAGAAGGGGTCAGACTTCTTGCAGATGGTGGGACACTATAAGAAACACTGTCCACCTCTATTGAAGATAAATCTAGGTGCACAACACATTGTGAATTCTCTGGAGTGGAATGGGTCATGTTATGAATTGACTGACTCTGTAGAAGTGGTGGTGTCTCATATGTGAGAGTGTCAGTCAACTGAGAAGCTGCTATGTCCTCAGACACTGGTCCAAACTGTATTTCATACAAGAAACTTTGGTTCACTGGCTCCATGTTGATTGCAGACAATCCTTCTACAGCATGAAATGTTGGTTCATGCACAATGGGTTCTTCACTTACAGCATTTGTATTCAGTGCAATTTGTTCCACTATTATTTCTGACCTGTCTTCACTGTGTTCGTTCATGGTCTCTAAAACTGCCTCTTGTTCCATGGCTAATGTGGAAAGATTAATTCCCTCATCTTTGGCCTCACCATGGATTTGAGCTAGGGATTGTCTAGAGTCAATTATGTCTGTAGTTAGATCAATCTGCGGCAAAATATTCTTTTGTGGTTGACTGTCTGAAACTAATGTACTCTCAGAAATTGGATAGGTTGCCAGGTAAAATCTTAAAATACCCAATTTTAGAGCATTGTACAATTCCCCCACATTTGAACTATCTGGCATTACTGTTTCCTGGAAATCCAGGATGTCATATTTGAAGTCTTCCAAGTAACCTTTCTTGGATTTTCCATTGGGAAAGAACAAATCCTTCGCCAGCTGTATAAGTGCCTGTTTGTCTGCTGTTTTGGGAACTTCTAACACACGTGTTCCTCCACCATTTCGCTTACTGACTTGCTTCCCTTCATGCAACCATCCCAATTCAATCCTGCGACTTTCTTTTACTGCATGCCTGTTGCCTTTTAAGTAACATCTTCTTTTACTGTTGTTCTCATAGCCCTCTCCATCCCTTCCAGTATTCACAACTTCTTTCCCATTGTTATGTAGCATCATTTTGTCTCTGAGCTTCTGTAATAGGTTCTGTTTCTTTGTTTCTGCTTTTTCCTTATATTCTGATTCTCTGCTTTTGCAAAAATTGCGTACTGCAATCCTGTCACCAAAGATCGGGACATATTTGGCCAGACTGTCATCATCAATTAGGCAGATTACTTCTCTGTCAATCTGTAAAGGTAAAAATATTGTTACATATCTACAAATAACATAGTAAATAAAATGTGACATTGTTACAATGCGTTGCAAGGAAATGTTTTAAAGGAACAAGAGGCATAGGCCATCACATACTATATATTTAAAATTGTCAGGAGGCTGTGTGGTCCAGTGGTTAAAGAAAAAGGGCTTGTAACCAGGAGGTCCCCGGTTCAAATCCCACCTTAGCCACTGACTCATTGTGTGACCCTGAGCAAGTCACTTAACCTCCTTGTGCTCCGTCTTTCGGGTGAGACGTAATTGTAAGTGACTCTGCAGCTGATGCATAGTTCACACACCCTAGTCTCTGTAAGTCGCCTTGGATAAAGGCGTCTGCTAAATAAACAAATAATAATAATAAAATAAATTGATAGTTGGATGGTACACTATTGAAACAGAGTGTTGCAGAAAATATTCAGATGCATATTAATATTTAACATTTTAGTAAATCTTCTAGTTTTGTTATTCTATACTGTAGAACCTCCACAAATCACAAAAAAGTATGAAGCATTATTTGAAAAGGTGTTGTTTCTAAAACCATTGTTCTAAGAGCATATAAAACATTTATATGCATTAATGAATGTGTCTAAAAAGTATTTTATCTGCAACACTTTTTTTCAGTAGGGTTTTATGGATGTTAGGCCTATGAAATATGTAGGATATAGTTCAACTTTATTTACCCCCCTACTTTTTATTTTGGCATTCAAATTAAAAAGGAAAAAACATATTATTAAATGCTTCTTGGAATTTTCAAACTGTTTCAGTGTTTTTCAGGCACACTTTGACAATAATAGGGTAAATTGAACCAGATTTCTGAAATGCAATTAAAGGAATGTGGATAATTACGCTGACGTTTGTAAATTCCCTTTTAAACAAATATGAGAATTGAAATAAGGGTACACTGTACATATCCCCTGGCATATAAAAAAAAGACCACTGACCTAAAAAGGCAGTGATCCTGCTGATTTAATATAATATACATTTAAACCTTTTGACTTATGTTTTAAAATAGCACAAAAAAAAAATCAAAAATCAGATAGAGATGTAATCATAATCATTTACTATTAACCATTAATAAAAACACAAAACAAATAAATAAACAATGAGGAACCATACACCATTAATGTCACCATTTACGTATCACTGTAAACATGAAAGAAATACACATAATTGATTCCTGATTTCAATAGTGCAAAACAGCAAAACAGACCTTAGGTCGTAAAATAATTTATAAAAACCCTTTTTAGGGTTGTAAAGGGTTACATAAAACCTGCTCACTTGCTAATAATCCCTTTACAAACATTTATAAAAAGATACGGATGCCTGAATCCGACTTTAAAAAAATATTTTGCAACCTACTCTTAAAAACAATGTGAGTGTATCAGTAAAATGCGCCAATATACACCAAACATAAGACATTACTACACTAACAATTGACATGACATTGCATGACAATAATGTTCATGCAAAAGTTTCCTTGAACCCAGACGAGTGGTTTGCAAGTTAAGACTGTAGACAGCGATCGTTTAATCTTTGTATGTAGGCCTACTGTATAAACATAATTTAAAATGTATATCGGGCTAAAAAAAATTAAAAAAAAACTTAAAAATGAATGACAATGCATTATTTAACCACAAAACTTAAACATTCCAGACACATTCAAGTATAAAAATAAATAAAAACACATGCATATACACACTTAAATAGATCGATAGATAGATAGATAGATAGATAGATAGATAGATAGATAGATAGATAGATAGATAGATAGATGAATATATGAACCAAGAGATGAACCAAGAAAGTTTATTTTCGATTCATATTCAGATCACACTTTTCTCATTTTTATTAAAAAATGTGTCACCTACTAAATGAAAGTTTCCAGGGCGTTATGTTATATTATGCCATTTGGGTGCAATGTGAAATAGAATGAGATGCAATTAGATGTAAGAGCTGTATGTAATTTAGAAACACTTTACCCTGTCCTGCTCCATTTTTGCATACCGCGATCTCTCAGAAATCTTACAGCATTGTCCTCTGTTGCTCTTGCCATGACGACACTTAACCTTTTGGAAAATAAGTTATCTTCCGTTATAATGACTATTGAGTACAAATGTATAATTACACAATAAAGTTATAGTGGTATTTATCAAATGTATTTACCAGCTCTTTACAGGAGCAAGTGCCTCAATGGACTGAACAGGTTGGGCCTATAGCTCTAAACATTGTTTTTAATTAATTTATCACCACACAAACACATTCCACATTTACGGAAGTGTCCGTATATATTAACTACATCATCGTGTTAATAAAGTATTATAGAAATAAATAGGTCTAAAACAGACTGTGTGACTTACTTGCACAGATTGAGGGGCTGTACAGTACAGATGTCTGCTGTTGGGGACGTTCTCAAAACTGACACTGATTTTTGTTTCCGTTTTTACGAGATAACTATTTCGTTATAACGAAATAACTATATCGTTTTAACGAAATAACTATATCGTTTTAACGAAATAACTATATCGTTTTAACAAAATAACTATATCGTTTTAACGAAATAACTATATCGTTTTAACAAAATAACTATATCGTTTTAACGATATATGTGTTGAATTTTATTTTGCTCTACGTGGCAGCATATGCTTCCGTAGAGTACTGAAGTTACAATAGAAATTATAAATGTGCAATTCTTGAATTACTGTTTTGGAGCAAAAAAGTCTTGAATGCGGGTTTGTTTGAAGGTTTACTTTTTAGCGGCCTTTGCTATCAAAACCCGGACAAGCAAAAGTTGAGTCGGATCGGCTTCGGGTTGCTGTTCCAGCCAGCCCAAAAAAACTTATAATTTCTGAGGCAGAATTTTTAATATCAGTCACAATGTTCTTCCCAATTCCAAAATCTTGTGCTGTTTTATCTGTGGTAATTCCCTTTTACAGAAGTGAAAGTAGTTTCAGCCAATTGTTTGGACTGTGGTTTCGTTGATGAATCAATAGTTTTCTGTTGATTTGTAGCACAAACTGTGGATTCATTAATCAACAATATATCTGCCCTGCACTTCTATTCTCTTCAAATCCACACAGTCACTTTTAGTGAGATTCGTTAATCAATCAAAACATCAAAGGGTGGCTGTGGCAGGGTGGGAGTGGTTTTGGTATTGTGAAAAGGTTTGATTATTTTGAATTTAAGTTTGTAAGTGTGACAGGACGGAACCCTTGTATGTATATATAGTGTAAATAAAGATGTATAATTTTCAATTGAAGTTTGGCAGGGAGGGGGTTAATTCAGTAAAATAAAAATAAAACTACTTGTTTTGTGACTACAATCTGCTTCATGTGTTACAAAGTTCAGTCAAATATGTTTAATTACAGTTCATAAGGCTGTCTCAGTATAGTATATTTCTTTATCAGTTTGTATTTTAATCAGTGATATAATTGGGAATTTCGAATACATTACCATTTCCACATGTAAATAGCCTATGTTGGACATCTTGGTAAAAAGCAACCAGATGTGTAATAGAGGTGTTGTAAAATGCTTTACTAAAACCCAGGGGTGGCTTAGTCAAGTAATCAGACTGTTTGGCTTATGCCATTGTGATTGACATGGATTTATAGATACTCTGACATGTAAAATCTCACTTGTTTGGAGTGTGGCACTCGCTCCTAAAAGAAAGGAAATGGCAATGGCATCTCTGGATATTGTAGATCACAGCCAAAGGTGTCCTGTCATACAGACTAATTTACTTGATGAACACACTTAGTATTTTTCCATAAAGCAGTGCTTTAAAATCTATTTAATTTAATCAACATTATTACCCCCTTGTAAAAGTTTACCAAACTAAAAGTGTAATAAAGCATAGTAGAAGCATTGTAAAACCCAGGCTAATATGGTAAAATTAAAATAAAGAAATAAATAAATAATGGCAAACCATGTTAAACTATGATAAATGCATAGTTTAAATAATATTATACATTGGGCCTGATTTCCCAAAGGCCTTATAGGGGTGTGATAATTTGGTTTAAATTCACGCAATTTAATAATCCAAGCTTAGTAAATTTTAACTTTATGTTCTTTTTTCTTTTCTTGGCAAATTAAGCAGTATTTCTAGTGCTAATAAGGACTCATTTAATTGCCATGTAAATGAAACATTGTCCCTATCTACTTTACTTTTCAAAGCTTCCTTGATATGAGTCATCTTGTTTTCTACGAAGGACAGAAAGGAGTCAGAAAGTCCTGTATGAGCAACGACAAGGACTTCATCCTGAGTGTATCACACAAGGCATCAGCTCTCCCTCCAGGCATCCGCAGATGTGTCACTAACTGACAACGGCCCTAAAACATAATGTAGGAGTCCTTGAGTGCATGCCATATAACAATTAACCACATTATAGAGTGTCACAGGACAGTCTCCATCCTATTAGTCTTGTCAGTTATGCTATTTATATTATATGATAAGCATCTAAGTGTTGCATGTTTGCTTTATTCAGTTGTGCCATTATATAAATATCTACTCCCAACTCACACTACGGTACCAATATACTATAGTGTTGTGAAAAAGTATTTGCCCCCTGTCTGATTTTCTGCATTTTTGCACATTTTTCACATTGTATTTGGTCAGATTTTTTTGTGGGTTGTAGTAGTATATAGAGGGAGTCTGAGAGAAAAAAATGACACCAAAGTTTGGTGCTTCTTTCATTTGTTTGGTGTGCAAGGTAATCAAACATGCAATCGTCAGGTGTGAAAAAGTTATTGCCCCCCCCTAGTTAACTCAACCCAATTAAAGGGATAATTAGGGTCAGCTGTTTGAGTACTTTGGTTAACAACCAGGCCTGATTTGGGCCAGCCCTGCCCAATATAAATCTGACTAACTTTGGCCCTTACCATCAGAGTGAAGTTCTCAGCACACAGGTTCTAGAGGCACATCATGCCACGAACAAAAGAAATTCCTGAAGACCACTTGAAAAAAGTTGTTGATGCCTATCAGTCTAGAAAGGGTTACAAAGCCTCCACCGAACCACAGTCAGAGCCATATTGTCCAAATGGAGAAAGTTTAGGACAGTAGTGAATCTTCCCAGGAGTGGCCTTCCTGCCAAAATCTCTCCAAGAGCAAGGTGTAAAATCGTCCAGGATGTCACAAAGAACCCTAGAACAACATCCAGGGATCTGCAGGCCTCTCTCGCCTCAACTAAGGCCAGTGTTCATGACTCCTCCATCAGAAAGACACTGGGCAAAAATGGGATTCATGGCAGAGTAGCAAGGCGGAAACCATTGCTCACTAAAAAAGAACATGAATGCTCATTTGCCAAAAAGCACTTGGATGATCCTCAAGAGTTCTGGAACAATGTTCTATGGACAGATGAGTCAAAAGTGGAACTTTTTGGCCGACATGGGCCCCGTTATGTCTGGCGAAAACCAAACACTGCATTCCACAGTAAGAACCCCATACCAACGGTCAAGCATGGTGGTGGTAGTGTCATGGTTTGGGGATGCTTTGCTGCATCAGGGCCTGGACGCCTTGCCATCATT
Source organism: Acipenser oxyrinchus oxyrinchus (assembly GCA_030684275.1). Classification (NCBI taxonomy): domain Eukaryota; kingdom Metazoa; phylum Chordata; class Actinopteri; order Acipenseriformes; family Acipenseridae; genus Acipenser; species Acipenser oxyrinchus. The sequence goes on along the minus strand of CM060247.1, from coordinate 55,916,467 downwards.
GAAGGAATCTGTATCAGAGAATTGTACTGAGCTGAAGCTGAAGCGCAGCTGGGTCATGCAGCAAGACAATGATCCGAAACACATAAGCAAGTCTACATCACAATGGTTGAAGAACAAGAAATTTAAAGTTTTGGAATGGCCTGGTCAAAGTCCAGACCTAAACCCCTTTGAGATGTTGTGGCAGGACCTGAAACGAGCAGTTCATGCTCGAAAACCCACAAATGTCACTTAGTTGAATCAGTTCTGCATGGAGGAGTGGGCCAAAATTCCTCCACGGCGATGTGAGAGACTAATCAATAACTACAGGAAGCGTTTGGTTGCAGTTATTGCTGCTAAAGGTGGCGTAACCAGTTATTGAGTCTAAGGGGGCGATTACTTTTCACACGGGGCATTGGGTGTTGCATAACTTTCTTTCATAAATAAATGAAATATGTATCAATTTTTTGTGTTATTTGTTCACTCAGGGGCCCTTTTATCTAATATTAGGTTTTGGTTGAAGATCTGATAACATTCAGTGTCAAAAATATGGAAAAATGTAGAAAATCAGACAGGGGGCAAATACTTTTTCACGGCACTGTATGTGTGTATATAGCTGTATCCAAACGGTGTTTCCAATTAATTTAATTCTCAGTATATTATTTTCTCTGTTGCCTCTGGTGTGAGTGCTCTTCAAAGATTAAATTTAAACCTGATTACTATATGTGATATGACAACCCACCAGTCCGAATCTGTGGAGGAGCAAATCTGCCTACTTAACACGTGAAACTGCAAAGACAGAATGACAGGAATGATAGCCTCATGGTCTGAAAAGGTGATAACTTTTTAACACCATCAAATAATGAAGACTACAACCCTGGGAGATTGTACAGATACATACTGTACTTCACTCTAAAGCTTTTTCAATGACATGAGAGGATGTGACCTGTGCTCTCTTGGACTATTGACTAAAAGTAAATCTACCTGATATTTAAAATGTATGTAATGAATGTAGCCATGGCATGTACAAACTACTCCCATTAGGACGCGGAAAAGCAACAATTTAAATGTACTGTGAATGTTTTTGATTTTTTTGGATTCAGTAATGGACACATTTAAAAGACAGAAAAAATATAATTAACGGGACAAAAATATTTTTTTCTGGTCCTAACTTATAATGGTTTTATTTGAACTTTTTACATTTTCCTTTCATTTGGACATGTTTTAAAAGGGCCCATAGAGGTCTTTTGAGTTTCTCTAAATGGTGACAGTTGTAAATACAGTGCTCCCTTATTATAAGGTGGCCCTTTATACCACGGAACAGTCTATAAGGCTGGATGGTCATGGCTCCCATTTACCCCATAATGCCGTTACACTAACACTTTCTTTCTCATTATAAGGCAGAACACACATTAAAAAAAATGTAAATAGAAACCTTCCTTGAGTTTTAAACATTGTTATAGACTGTAATAGATTGTAGACTACCAAGATGTTTGATTTGAACAGTGATACCAGTGCTTACTGTAGCTCTTCCACTGTTTAGATCATTTGAACAGAGCCCATAGTCTGCTACATATTATATTTGTCCCCTGCACTTCGTTTTACTTTTTTTATATATACATGTTTAACATAATATCCCTATGCTTTACAACTATAACTTTTACTAAGCACAAACTTATAGATTTGACAACCACAATGAAGGAAGAGATCAAGATATCTGGGACAACAAGAGCTCCAGACATTTAAAAAAAAAGAAAATAAGTCATTGATTTTGTGATTTTGATACTCCAGACCATGTCTTTTAAATTAACGTCCCTTTGCAATCCACAGTACTGCTCTTTAGTAATCTAAACAACTCAGTGGAGTCAGTAGATGTCGGATGGTTTGTAGATTGCTTTTTCTAGTTTGGCCTGTTGCTTCTATGACTGTGTTACTAATAACTGGAGCTTAAGACGTTAATGAAAAATACAGTACATTGAAAAATTCAAATCACCTAAAGCTTTATAATATCTTATACCAGTAATAATTTTGAAGCTCTTCAGAGCTGTAATGCAACAAGCCCAATGACGTCCTTTTGAGATAATAGGTACTTAACTACCACAACTATAACCATTGCCACCAAAACCAAAGTAACATCTTTACAGAAACTGTAAAAACAAAATTGGTAGAATTCCCACAGGACCTCATGTGTTGTCTTTGAATTCTAATTGACTTTCTTGTTCATAGTCCAAATCTATAGTAGTCCAGTGTGCCCAACTGTGCTGTTCTATAAACCTTAAAGAGGTCCACATAGGAAAAAGTGTTTGTCATAATGTGCGTCCAAGCAATCAGTTTCTTGTGATGCAGTCTGATGTTGTTGAAGCTGACACCCTGGGATCCTTCAAAAGCTGCTTGATGAGATTCTGGGATCAATAAGCTACTAACAACCAAACAAGCAAGATGGGCCGAATGGCCTCCTCTCGTTTGGAAACTTTCTTTTGTTGTTATGATGTGACATCAGAAAATGCAACTGATAGAATATTATACAGAAATACTGACATAAAATCTTTGATATAATGCCCGTTTAAATATAAACCTGCCAATAACCCCTTGAAATTATAGACATTTTATGGGTGGTTTTCATTAACTAATTTTTCATTGTCATGAAACTTTTAAAGATGGTTGTTGATTTCTTGAATTCATTCTAAAACAAGTGTATGATATACAGTCGGTTCCACTTTATTGGGACGCCTCAGGAGAGGTAAAAAATATCCAGAATAAGCAGCTGTCCCAATTAAACGAGAGGCATTTGAGATGACCTTAGTCATACTTTTTTGTTTCTAAATGAAAAGAAAAAGCATGAAATCACATCATATTATGATTAAATGTTAAATACATAATTTAAAAGTCAATTTTTTTTTTTTAAATTCCTAAACAAAATTAATCACTGTTTTATATTTTTATATGAAATGAAAAAGAATGAAATCACATCTTATCACAAGATGTAGCACCAGTGTTGTTGACAATACTGTATCCCAATTAAACTAAGTGACATCCCAATTAAACATCATAAATAACACTGGGAAGAACCATCTCCCAGAACTTTATCCCATTTAAACAGGAATCCTGATTATTGGTATCCTAAATTAGGCGGTATTATCGGTATCCTCTGTATTATAATGTGAGGTGAAGGGAAATTCAATAGTGATTGTACATAATGTAAAATTCCTGACATTCTGCCTTTATAATCCAAGATGGCAACTAATCACTGTCTGAATGCCACTGTTTACATCATGGCATGGTTTACATACAAAAATAAAAATAAGCCTCCCTTTTTTTGCACGCTATTTTGGTAGTACATGTAGTTTACATGTAGTTTTCTTTTAGGGAGAGAAATTCTTCCAATAGAAGTGACCCTATTAATAAACTAATAAGTCATTTAAATGTATCTGTCAGCGTTTTAATTTGACCAAAAAATAAATAAAAACATTCAAGAAGAGAGCACTTTCCACTATCCATGAATTATTTGACTGTATAATAATAATAATAATAATAATAATAATAATAATAATAATAATAATAATGTAGCGTAGAAAATAGAGATATGCTTAGTTCTTTTTCACAGCAACAATATAAAAATTCTTAGTTATGATAATTTAACATATTTTGGGGTACAAACGTCCCTTTTTTTGTTCTTAGTATGTAGGTACCCTTGATAGATGCTACTTAAGACTAGTGTAACATGAATTGCATCTATTCTTACTGTTAAGGGACTGAGAAGTCTAAGCTTAAGCAATTAGCTGTCCGATCACTAAACATGAAAAAAGCAAGTGTAAAGGATAAAAATATCTTTCTCTGCTTTGCAAAGGGCTTTGTTATTATTATTATTATTACTATTATTATTATTATTATTATTATTATTATTATTATTATTATTATTATTTCAATTTGGTCAAATAAGCTTACCCAGATCTGCTTTCAGCAGATCTCAGTTAATAAAGAGCTGTTTGGTACTCAGTTCTAGTAGAAAGTTGCACAAAGATAAGGCACAAATGAGACTTTCACTGGTGAAGTATCATGAACATATCGTACGGCTTTCAAACTTGTTGCCATGCAAAAAATAAATAAATAAAATAAAAACACCTTAGTTTTTGGTCAATTTACATGTCTTGTTAGCGTGAGAAGGCGATTTACCCAACACTTTTAGTCGTACCATTTTTTGGCCACACACTTCCAAGAGCTTGATGAATGTATGTGATATGTGCGAGCGACGTCACAGTCTCACAATAATGGAGAGAGAATTTGGAGTTCCTAAACTGCATGTAAACCAAACCATAGTCTTCTTAAGCAGGTGTTTAGGTTTCTGAGTTTGTAACTGTTTTATCATTATATACTTTATTTAACACAAGCTCACATTTCTCACTTTTCTCCTGGAATTAATTTGGTTTGCTTGGGGACAGTGCACCAGCTTAGACAATTACCAGTTTATCTGCAACCACACAGAGAAACAGTGACAATTCAGTAACAAGCAGTCCTAGGGTTGCAATATCTAAGACTGAAGAGCAGTACTGTTGTAACATTGGAATGAGAAAAACTTCACAGTTCTCCATTTGAGAAAATCATGTTTAGTATTTCCAGACATCCTGTTAAAGGGTGTTTTCAATAGAAGATGTTCCTGTTTCCCTTACATTTTTAACCATAACAAATCATTAAGCTGAATAAAACAAATAACATATCTTCAGACCAGCTATTTATCATTCATAGCTGATCAAAAGAGATGCAATTCTAAAAGTGCAACATGTTTCAGTGCTCTCTTTGATGCAGTAGATCTGTTTCTTATCATTTCAATCATTTTGAATATCTTTGTAGATACTAATGGAATATTGTTTAATCAGCAAATTAAAAACAACATTTCAGAAGAATATGGAAATACCAGAATGAAACTTCTACATCTTAAACTATCAAAAGACTTAGACAAACGTGAGACATTTTGCTAGGTTTCTTTCTTTTATTGAGCTTATGCAACTAAAGAGTAAACAACAAATGTATATTGTAACTATACAGCACAGTTATTATTTAGCTTGCACAAATGTATTTTCTTCTCTGTAAAGTCAAAAATAAACATTAGACAGGAGAAGCTCATTTTAGGCATTGCATAGAAGTATTGTTGTTAACTGTCTGTAGTATGGATCCTTTAGGAACTAGTTCCAATTTTTCAACTGACCAAGGAGAAAATAATGGAAGTTTTCTGTTGAAAAATATCAAATGCAGATATACAGCAAATAAGTTTAATATTACTGTTTACTAATTAGTATAATATAGTTGTTCCTATTTTTTTTTTTACTTTTTTTCCCCCCAATGTCTTTTAAAAATGTTTATTTTTTAATTTTGGTTTTTAGAACAGCTGCTTTGCATCAAGCAAATAAACTGGTATCTCACATCGTTCTCCCCTTTAATGGAGATTCACAAGAGAATGTCTTCAATGCACTGTCCGGTGTGGTCATTTTTTATGAAAATGGCCGCTTTGTGAACAAAGCAAGTAAAGCAACGCGGAGATACAGTAGATAAGGATTGGAATATTTGAAGGATATTACTGGTGGTGCTAGGGTGAATGGTTCCATCTAGTGGCTGCTTAATAGTATGACTAATTAGCCACCACATGAGCAAAGAGCTGTTGAATCAAAATAGATTGTAAAGTTGTTCCTTACCTACTTGATGGCATCGTTCAGTTTGAGTATGTTTTTTTTATCACAACATCTGTGCCTTGTTGACTGTTTTGACAGCACTTTGCCAGTAAATTGTAAACGTTTGGTACTTTACACTTACATATTTACAGAAAGAATCTGTGTGTTACAAAACAATGCTTCTTTTCTTCTTTTCACTTTTTTGACTCTTTCTGGATACATCTTTATAATTGTAGCGATTTCCAAGTTAATATATATTCTATTTAAATCAGACTCAGGAGATGGAATTTTCTAATTAAAAGCACTTATTTACTTAGTCATCAGTCCAAGATTAATCATAGGCATTTGTTGTAGAAAACCTTTAAAAAGTGCTTAGCTTAAAAACCAGTTAAAACTATATAAACATAAGACTGGCCCTACACACATTTTCCATACTTGCTTGGTAGGTATGGTCTTACCTACAAACTGAGTAACTTTGCAGTTTATACTGTGCTGTGCAGCCCTGCATTCCTCAATGGAAACTACAAACCCTAAATACCTAATTAACTAATTCTAAGTTCTATTAACAATTCCTTATACTATATATATATATATATATATATATATATATATATATATATATATATATATATATATATATATATTCTTAGCAGATGCCCTTATCTAGGACGACTTACAATTGTTACAAGATATCACATTATTTTTACATACAATTACCCATTTATACAGTTGGGTTTTTACTGGAGCAATCTAGGTAAAGTATCTTGCTCAAGGGTACAGCAGCAGTGCCCCCCTCCTGGGATTGAACCCACTACCCTCCGGTCAAGAGTCTAGAGCCCTAACCACTACTCCACACTGCTGCCCTATAACATAACAATAATAATGCAAGGTTGCTTGCAAGCAGCACATTAAGTGTTCATTAAAGAAAATGTCCCATGCATTAAATGTTGCTATTAAACTTAAGCATCATCAGTATATATATGCTATAAATTTGCTGCTGACTTTCAGGATAATGTCCTTGTGGTGTGTAGTAGGCAAGAAATAATCCTGACATCAGTATTGTCCTCAGGGTCTTAATGCCTCCAGATACCCTTTCTGATATAATAATATACCTTTTCCAACCCAACATAGCATTGATTCTTGTTAAACCCAAGTGTGTGGTTTAACCTTTTTTAATCAACCTGTGATAACCACTTTACGTTCATTTGTTAACTCTCTGATTTTACTTTTAAACCTTTTACATTATCGGCACACTTTGTTTACCATCCAGTTGGCTTATGTTGTCTTTTTACACTATTACTTTTGTTTGTTTTATTTTAAGCATCTCCTTAAAGATTCATACAAGCCTTTACCCAGATGGAGTGTGCATTCTTTACACCCACGGCCGCCCAAGTTTGATCTGGAATGTGCACTCCCTCACAATATATATATATATATATATATATATATATATATATATATATATATAGTGTGGGCATGTGGGTCACACAGAGAAGGCAGACTGATGTTTTTCCATTCAAAACCGAGGGTTTTATTGATTTAAAAAGAAAAAAACAATCCCATAACTCAGACGTATTCAAACTGGCAATAAACAATTCAAACAGGATTCAAAAAGAAAAATAAAAAAGAGAAAGATGGTGTAAACCAACTGGATCATTAACCATGGCCAGCTGGTGGAAGAGTGCTTTCGCCCGGCAGTGCCTGGCCAATAACAGTCCCGAACGTCCATGAAACCGGCGCACAGTCTCTGAACCCCCAGTTGGATCTCCACGCTGGGTGTTTGTTTATAAGTCCCATAGTCCAGACTCTGGCCCTGCAGGTATAGTGCTGGATCCAAATAGGCAGATCCCCACAGCCCCTGTAGCAAACAGGGATTTGCAGACACAAACATCTGACAGCTTTTCACAACAGGTATTCTTAATTCTAAGGCTCCTGTTTCCGGCATAGATGTACCCAGACTGCTCTTAGGTTGAAAACAGATGTCTGACTAGCTGTGCAGGCTCTCTTTTACCAGCCCCTCATCAGCCAGGAATTTCGCTGATACAGTCTACAGGTGTGAGCCAATTAAGGCTAACAATATTATACCATGTTCAAACAATAATTGCCTACCTAACCGCACCTGCAGCCTGTTCGCCCGTTAACTCCTTGACATCCTGGCAGGCACATATGCTGTACACAGCTCCCTCTGATCTTTATCGGCAACACCTGTGGGATGTTTCTGGAGCATTTGGCCCCAAATGAATTGTCTACATGTTGCCCAAATACCCATGCATCACAACTAGTGATGTCAATAAGAAGTTAGTGAGGAATGTCAGTTGAATTTGTATTACATTATTTGAAAGACATTTTGATTTTAAAAAAAAAGAGAAAACACAAAATAATAATCAAGTAACAACAACAAAAAAAGAAGCAGACTTTTGCTGTTTTTTTTTTGTCAAATGATGTTGGAGATATGCTCCCACAATCAATGGTTTTATTGGATGCTGAATTAAAATTCCTTTCTAGCCTTTTTATAGCCTGTCTACTCAATCCAATTTTAGTTTTTTCTGGGCTACTGCAAGGGCAGAACTATTAAGCAGCTGGTGTATGCTTCATCTATTGCACACCAAACCTCAGAGGATAGTTTTAATAGAATGTCTCTTTATTCTTCAATGTCTCATACTTCAAAGCTCTGAAGTTCTGAAATGCAGCTGTTTGGTTATATCTGGCAGGTACTGTTGAATTTCATACCGAGCAAAATGTTAGTAAATTCAGCCCACAGTCTTAAAAGATTACAGGTCCCATTAATCAACATGCAACTTTTGGGTAATTAAGCAAATTAATACCAAGTATGGAAATAAATCATATAAGTGACCTTAAAATAATTAAGTGGTTGTAAATTATTAGGAATCTACTTGGGCATTGAAAATCTATTTCCTAATAATACCAATGTGCATAGGACTTTTTTGCTGATGTAATAAATTGTTTAGGAACATGCTATATATATGCTATATATATATATATATATATATATATATATATATATATATATATATATATATATATATATACTTCATGCATCATGGTCTTGACTTGAAATAATTAGGTGGAAGTATTTAAAGTGAAAGTATTTCACAGTACTGTAAAGCTATGTTTCCACAGCCAAGATTCCACTCTGAAAATCTCGCTGTTCACTCACGTAGGTTCATTCTGGTCAGAAAGGCTCACAAAAAGCATACTGAACCAAGAAGGCATCTAAGAACACAATGGATCACAGCAACATGTAAACGAGCATAGGTTTCCAGTCACACATTTCCTTTTTCTCTAAGATCAATTGTTTATTAGTTTATGAAAATAGAATATACAGAATTTCATATTTGTACAATAGAAACTGGGTAATATATACAGTATACACCCGCCCCCCTCTAGGTGGCCTGTCCCCTCCCATGACTCATTGTCCATATAAAAGAAAAAAAAACAGTAATTATATAACTGAGTACATGTACTTGAATGTACTTATTTAGATTTTTTAACCAGGGGCCAAACTACAAACAAAACTACAAACTGAATAGGTCAGGCTGGGCTATCGCCTTCACTGTTCCTATACGTTTTGCTGTTTAGCTTCGTTTTTCTCTCGTTTCACTCTCCGCTCCTCTCATACATCCACCACGAGCTGGAGAGCTGCAGGCTTTTTATACCGTGGCCGAGGGGTTTAACTGCCTAGTAATTAGTCTATTACCCCTCGGCCACAATCTGCACGAGTTTTTCAATTACTGTGGATGGAGTTTCCCATCCACGCTACTAACTAAAATAAACAAACATTCGGCTACGCCGTCATATTTATAAACAAAACATACGGCGCTTCGCCGACAAATCTAAATAATAAATACATAAACAAACCAACAAAACCTGCGGTGTTTCGCCGTCATATTAAAACACTAAATCATAACGATAATAATAATACAAAACACTGAAGGAAGGCACCTTGCTCGTCCTATATAATAATAAAACAAACAAATACAAAATAACGGACGGAGGGGGAAACCCTGTTCTAAAATAAATATACACATTTAATCAGTAGGGCATACTACCACCCTGCTACAAGGACCATAATATAAAGCGCATTTTTTAGGCGTAAGCCCCACAAATAAAACATCTTGTAGTCTGATTGGTGAGACCAAAGCTTCCTCAACTGCTCGCCAGGGCACAGTCGACAGCGGAGCCAGCCAGACCTTCAGAGAACATAATTGAAAGGCCTAGTGATACAATTTGAAGTTTGGGACTGCTAATCCCCCAGCTGATTTAGCATGTTGTAATGTAGTTCATTTAATCTGTGGTCATTTATCTCCCCAAATAAATTTCTGAATGAAAGAATCAAGCTTTAACGATTAACCTGAAGGGGGAGTGTGTCAAAGTGGTTGATTGAGTACAGGTGCAGGAGTGATGCAGTGCATAAATGAAACAGACAGAGATGATTATAATCCGGTTTGGAAAGGATTTTATTATTTCGTTTTCCAGGTCTGACGACCAAACAATAATCTCCTGGCAATACACACCAATGTGTACTACACGGGATAAATAACAATAGCATTGCAGTCCCAAATAATAAACAATAATATCCACCCCACAATAATACAAACACGGTCACCAGTCCTGGGTGCGTGCGGCCAGGTGATAAAGTACTGTTGCTACTTCCAACATCGGAATCTAAGTTGTATGCTAAGTGGCAGGGGCCATATGAGGTGGTTTGGGAAATTGGTAAAGTAAATTATGAAATTAGACAACCCGATCGCCAAAATAAAGCCAAAATTTATCACATCAATTTGCTAAAACCCTGGAATGAAAGGGAGGCCCTGTTTGTAGCTGGTGAAAGTTTAGAAGAGGATTTTGGTCCCAATGTCAATCCACCAGCTACAACTCATATTCCGATGGGGGAACAGTTTCTTCCGGATCAGAAACGAGAGCTCTACCAGTTGGTGGAAAGGTTTAATGATGTTTTCTCTGACTTGCCCGGCAGGACTAATGTTATTTCTCATGCTATTATTACTCCCCCAGGGGTCAGGGTCCGGGAGAGACCGTACCGGATCCCAGAGAGTCGCAGGGTTCCTGTTCGCAAGGAGGTGGAGGATATGCTCGAGCTTGGAGTCATTGAACCTTCCCGGAGCGAGTGGTGCAGTCCTATCATGATGGTGGGCAAGAAGGACGGCTCCACTCGGTTCTGTGTGGACTTTCGAAAGGTTAATGCCATCTCCAAGTTCGATGCATATCCAATGCCCCGGGTGGATGAGCTCCTCGACCGACTGGGTAAGACATGGTTGATTTTGACCTTGGACCTGACGAAGGGATACACACAGGTATATCCAGAAGTTTTCAGACTGGTTCTTCCATAGGGGTATCACCAGAGGACCCCGTGCCCGGGGCCTTAGTTTGTGGGCTTGGGGAGAAAGTCTTCTGCCAGGATGCATGGATAAAATCACAGGAAAAGGACATGAGTCGCCAATCTGTCAGAAATTTTTTGACCTCACTATTTATCCATTTTCATTGTTTTAGTAAATTGATATATATTTTGTTATTTCAGATACTTAGCAACACGCATGGTTGCTTTTTTCACTATTAATGTTATGTGAGTAAAAACAATAAAACAAACATAAACATTTTAAATCTACCTCAAAATGTTTTTTTTTTTTTTTAAATGAAGACATTTATTTTATATGTAAAATGCTACATATCCCAGATTACGTCCTTTTTGTGCAAAATTCTACATATGCATATTTTACCAACAGCTTCACAAGTCCCCCAACATCTATCGTGTCTTTGTTTCTATCACATCAAGCATTGGTTAATATGAATTTATTTTAATACAGAATATACAGCATGTAAATTATTATCCAAACATCATCTTCAGAGCCAGTTCACATCTGCAACTTCAGAACGTGCAGATATACAAAAAACAATGCATCAACAACAAGGAATACAAATCAATCTATCTACCAGCTTGTCTAATAAGTAACTAAAGCAACACAGAGTAAATTCATGGCCATGAGCAACACGTTTCCTTTTCTTGTTACATAATGTGAGCAGACGAAGAAGAGATCCATCCTGAGCAACTTTGTCTGCCTTCTCATAAAATATATCATGATTCAGCACATGATCTGCCGGCATATGCTTGTCAGCATGACAAAGGTCAGAGTTCTTATCGGCAGAATGACTGCAGATCACTCGCAGGATTTTGCTCTTTCAGAATGGCGCTCTCGCTTCTTCTGCTCTCACTTGTGAGCATCCATGGATTCCTTACATTTTCTACATACAGGCGATGTTACCACTGGCTCTGATATTTTATCAGATTTGTTAATTTTGACTGATTTATTCAGCCCGGTCATGATCCAACTTTCACTCTCTGAGATAATGTGATGCAAGCGTGATGCTGATTGGCCGATGGGATACATTGCGGTTTGATGAAAACTGGAAATGTTGGTTTGAAATGAAAGCTGTTTTTAGCATTTGGATTACATGGCAGATATTGCATTTTGAAAATGTGTACGCTAAGTGAAAATGCTACCTTTCAGGAGTACATTGACAGCTATAGTTGGAAATGTGTGGGACTGGCGTTTATCACGTTTTGGTATGCAACTCTTCAAATATTCCTGGATAGTAGTTTCTTTCGGACCTCAGTGCATGCTTTACGCCATTGGAAAGTAACTGCACAGTAATCCGCAAAGAAACTGTTTGCACAGTAAACTATACCTGCTTCTCTTGTACCCCGTAGAATGGTTCAGCGATCGTTGTAGCGGAGAACATTAAATATAATGTTCCAGGTTTTTTCAGTACCGTTGGGCTTCCCACTGCAAATCCGGTGAGCTCTTTCTATTTCTATTGGAGTGCCCACAATGGAAGGTATCTACCGAGGGAGCATTTTCTGTAGAAAGCCTATTGGGTCACTCCCTTCTTGACCTTTTTTCAGTCCGACCAGCCTTATGTTACTGTGTCTTGAATGATCTTCCAGATCCGCAATTTTGAGCTGCACCTTATCCAGCTGAAACATACATTGGCAGATGTCTAGTTTATTCACTCTTGTTTCGGCTTATAGAGAATCCACCTTAGAAATTAAATTACGGACTACTGCCATATGGGAGTCAATGTCTGTTTCAAGCGACTGCACCATATCCTTGGTCTCCTGGATCATACTGTTTAATTTCTCTACAGCTTGGCTCACAATGTTGGTATTTCGAGTCCCGAGGGAGCACTGCTGTTTAGCCAGCGCTTCAGAAATGGCATCCGTCACACAGGCTTCAGAAAGTTTCTGAGAAGGTTTAAAACGCTTTCCATCAGGAGATGAACTAGGCGAAGCTGTGTTTTTTTGAGGTCCAGGCATCTTTAGCGAAGGGAGGATGTTGAAAAACAGGTGAAAATGTAATTGTAAACTTAAAACTAAAGCTAGCTGAAAATTGAGTTAGGGATTTGGAGCTCTAGTAAACTGAGGCCATTAGCACCAGTGGGTCACGTGATCTCCCCGATCACACATTTCTGATAATCCTGCATAAGAAAAAATAAATCTGACTGTCAGCTTTTTAATTTGTACTGTGGGAGGCTATTTCCAATTATAATTTCCTCTTTGGAAAAGATTCTTCTCTTACAGATAGGCTATGCAGTGTAATTGAGGATTCCCACGTAGTTTAGACATGATTTTGAGAGCTCTGTTGAGGCCACAGAGGTGCTTAAACTTTCAATATTCCAGGATGGAATAGGACGGAAATAAATATATATACAAATTGAATCTAAAGAACAGTACCTAAATGATGAAGATGTCACCAGGATACAGTGTGGTACTATACATTAAAATGTGCATCACCAGTAAAAATTAACAAGCAAAGAACAAAAATATGTTCAGCACCAAGTTAAAAACAACAGTGCTAATGTAAGGATGAAAATTTGATTTTAAAGCCATTTGATTTAAAAGGGTTGAATTGGAGTTCAACTATTTTTAAAACTGAGTGTCTCAAATAGTGTGGGTTGTTAAAAACTATTCAGATTATTGTTTTTTTTTTAAGATATGCTTGTCATAACAAAACATACTTTAAACCTAATATCAAAAAATCACATTGCTTTAAATGAGAAAACACTTTATACCTTGAATAAATGTGGCAATATGATGATCCTTCAGGGCTTAGCTTTCTGTCATAATGCATCATTTTAGGCTTCAAATGTCAGAGGTTCAGGGCTATTTATGACTTGCCTTCATTTATGATAGCATTACAGTACATCCTTAATGGACGTCTCACCCAATCATATGTCGGTAGGCTTTCAGTGATTATAATGGAACAGGGTTGGCCAAACTTCCTGACCCTACGACCCGCATTCTAAAGTATTGGCCGAAAGCTGCAAGACACATGCTGAAAAACATGAAATGTTTGTGAGCAAGACATTTTAAATACTAGCATTGTTTTAAACATTTGTTTTAGTTCTCTCGAACATTAGAACAGAATCTTGCACTTACTCTGTGCAGTACAGTAGTTGTTATCTCTTGAAGGCAGCAAAATACACAAGAACAGTGTATTAAACTTTAAATGTAACACTGGTGTGTTTCCATTATTTCAGTTTATACTATATTATGCACTTTAAATAAAATATATTCAGTTATTATGAAGCAAAATATGATAACTGCCCTGATTTCACCAAAAACACCACATAGACACATTTTTGTAAGGATTCTTTTTGACAAGCTTTTCCCTTGATCTGAATGCTCGGTTTTCAAATAAAAGAAGCATTTTTATTTTGTATGACTGCTGCTTGTATCAAACACTTTTGACAGCTTTGTGGATGACAAATGCACTGTATGTATTTTGAAAGGGATTACAGTACCTGCTCATGACGAGACGTAAGATATGTAAATATAATATACATTTTATTTATTATTCTTTCTTCAGTTCATTCGAGCTGCAAAGTGCGAGTCACCCAGCATTTCACCAGGAACCGTACTTGAACTGCCTGGGAGCCGCGGTTTAGCTACCTCTGTAATGGAATCTAAATGAGGCTTTAATAATATCTGGTCTGAAAAAGAATCCTTCAAAATTACTTCAACATGGCTGGCATGTGTTCCTCATGGGAGGTATTTGCAAAAAGGAAAGTCATTAATCTTAATATACAAGAATGTGCTCTTCTATACATCATAGCAACTGAAGTCGTATTCATATAAATGCTTGTGCTGTTGGCATTTTGAAAAAAAATAAAACTGTTGTGAAGTGAATTAACTTTTTGAATGCAGTTTCTTGGGATTTTTTGGTCAGTCCGAATCTGAATGCTTGCAGTGTTCCAAATAGGTAGCCATGATCGAGAGACAGAAAAGCAACCGACGACTAGTCCTCTTGTTGTAATCCGTCATGTCCCGAATCAGGAAGATGTTGAAAATTGTCATTCAGGACCGTGTACGACTGGTCTAGGTGAATCACATCTGCCAGCACAGACTTCAGCTTCAGTGAGGCAAACTTGGCTACGATTTTGTAGTCTGTGCACAGCAGCGAGACTGGGCATCAGTTCTTTAAGCAGCGCAGATCACCCTTCTTCGGCAACAAGGTGATAACTGCCCTTCTCATTGAAAGGGGCATCTCACTGGTTTAGAAAGTTTCCGCCAGGACTTCAAAAAGACTCCAGCAAGTCCCAAAACTTCTTATTGAAATCAACAGTCAGCCCGTCGATTTGTTGTAGGGCATCAGACGCAGGGCATTGGAGAGCTTGGACAGGATCAGTTGGCCTTCAAGGTCGTCTCTGTCGCCTTGGCTGACTGTGGGGAGTCCTTCCCATAGAACCCAGCACACATTGGAATCAACAGGATCCAGACAGAAGAGAGCAGAAAAGGCCCTAGCCCTCTCACGTTCACGCTCTTCGGATCCGTCAGAAGGGAGCCAGAAGGCGGATAATGTTCTTCTGGTCTCCCTTCTTCCCCAATGCGTAGATGTGTGCCACGGTCCATCTCCCGAAGGAGACCTCTGGAGCTATAGGTCCCCCAAGATGCTCTCCTCTTTGTATGCACTCTGTAAGTGTTGATCCCTGAGCAACAATAAGGCTCCCATTTACTCTCTTTTAACAGCTTGTCACAGCCTGATGCCAATTGATTCAGGAAGCAGCACACTACTTTTTATTAAAATGAAGTACCTTAAAAAAATACAGTATGACATATTGTTACATTCCTCCACAGTACAAAAAACCCTGATCTCCGATTGTATCCAATCAGAACAGTGTTCTCATTGTGCATTTGATGCACCCTTTAGTTATTGCTTAATTAACTTATTTAGCATGGTAGGAATCAAAAAGCATAGTTCACAATCTCTGAGTCCTTTTTGTCCAGCTAAACTCAACTGAAAGTGACTTTATTAGCCCATGGCACCACCTGCTGGCAAAAAAAGTGTATTTTAAGTTATGGATGGTTATACTATCTAATGCCAGTAAAACACTATTCATTTATCTGAGTTGTACTAATGTTGCATCTATGTTGTAACAGTGTAGTGGTTTACGGTATCCATTTTAGGACATCTTCAGGTATCACTCCTTCCTTTGTCACGCATCAGTCCTCCTCGAGTCAGTCATCAGGTATCAGTCCTTGAGTCAGTCATCAGGCATCAGTCCTCGAGTCAGTCATCAGGTATCAGTCCTTGAGTCAGTCATCAGGCATCAGTCCTCGAGTCAGTCATCAGGTATCAGTCCTCGAGTCAGTCATCAGGTATTAGTCCTCGAGTCAGTCATCAGGTATCAGTCCTCGAGTCAGTCATCAGGTATCAGTCCTTGAGTCAGTCATCAGGCATCAGTCCTTGAGTCAGTCATCAGGCATCAGTCCTCGAGTCAGTCATCAGATATCAGTCCTCGAGTCAGTCATCAGGTATTAGTCCTCGAGTCAGTCATCAGGTATCAGTCCTCGAGTCAGTCATCAGGTATCAGTCCTCGAGTCAGTCATCAGGCATCAGTCCTCGAGTCAGTCATCAGGTATCAGTCCTCGAGTCAGTCATCAGGTATCAGTCCTCGAGTCAGTCATCAGGTATCAGTCCTCGAGTCAGTCATCAGGTATCAGTCCTCGAGTCAGTCATCAGGCATCAGTCCTCGAGTCAGTCATCAGGTATCAGTCCTCGAGTCAGTCATCAGGTATCAGTCCTCGAGTCAGTCATCAGGTATCAGTCCTCGAGTCAGTCATCAGGTATCAGTCCTGCTCGAGTTTTATTTATTTTTTCTTTCTTTTTGTTTCTTTTTTAAGGGGAGAGTGTGGGGCTGGGTGGAGTCGTCTAAATCACCCAATCAAACAAGAGCAAAAAACTCTCATTGCTTCCATTGGATGACAGAAATGTCAATCAAATGTTTGACAAGTAGATGTCATTCAGTTATTGTGGTGGGTGAGTAAATAAGGAAAAGATAATTGTATAATTTAAAAAATGTAAACTAATTGCTAACAATACAATGTAGCTGCTGATTAGTTGATGCATTTTTTACTGTTCTTTAGTTGCACTTAATATGTATATTTTAAGAGTTTTGAAAATGTTACAATGTGCAATTTAATTATTTGAACTCGTTTGGATTTGAATTGTAAGTCAAATCTTCTGAACATATGACATCAGACATACCCCCCGTCATTGATCAAATATACAACAAATATGAAACCTAGACCTTTACACACATAAGTGTGTACCAGGGATAACATATTTGACCTTTCTGCAATTTTCTCATACTGGTGATTTACTTGATCCATGTTGCAACTAAAGAAAGGTAAAAATGCATCGACTAATCAGCAGCTACACTATTGTTAGCAATTAGTTGAAATTTTCATTATTTTTTTTTTAAATTATACAATCACCTTTTCTTTAATAACTTCTTACTCACCCACCACAATAACTTAATGCCATCAACTTGTCAAATGATTGATTGACATTTGTGTCATCCAATGAAAGCATTAAAAAAATTTTGCTCTTGTTTGATTGGGTGATTTAGACGACGCCGCCCAACCACTCTCCCTTAAAAATAAAAAATAAAAACTTGAGGACTGATATGCCTGACGGCTGACTCAAGGAGGACTGATGCCTGACTCCTGACCCCTGATGACTGGCTCAAGGAGGACTGATGCCTGACACAGGAAGGAGTGATACCTGAGGATGTCCTAAAATGGACACCGTAGTGGTTTTGTTTTATCATTGGTCCTTTAAAACCCAGTTCCCATTTCAGTTTGCTTTATGCCTCCTTCATCCCTTTGCTTACATTTGTGTCTCTGTAGCCTCAGCCCCTTTTGGAATCTAAATTATGGTCCCTCACGTTGCCATGGTTTCATTTGGCTCTAGAGCCCCATAGAAGATGATACATTCAATAACACAGCATGGTAATCACAGTCTTTACCAGAGGAAACCACTTAGCACTTTTATTTTTCTACAATAGTAGCCCTGGTGTTTTTGAAAATAAATAAATAAATAGTTGGCTCTGAAATAATTGTAAGTGCATTATCAAACCACTGCATTATGCTTAATCTCCACTTTAACCTTCTTGTAGTATACTCCAATACTTAGTATACTCCTAAGTTTTCCTAAACTGTAGACATACTGCGCACACATAAATGAGAAAAATGACAGTAGAGTGGGTAATATATATGAAGCTGTTTTTGCGTGCTTTGTATTTTGGGCTTCCTGTTTTTACCCCTTTAGGTTGGTACATTGTCAGTGAATTGGAATATTTAAAACAAACTTTTTTTTTTTTCTTGCATAACTAAATGGGGACTTGGAATGTGATTATTTATTTTGTGATGCTAGAAATATAATACAATGTATATTTGCACAGTGACTAAAGATACAAGATGCCTGACAATCAAATCAAGGTATATACTGTTTTACAGGGCTTAATAGTTATTTTGGGGACCTATTGTTTTCCAGACAATCCACACTTTTGGGCATGTTACACATATTTTTAACATTAGAACACAATACTTACTGTTTTCAAGGCAAATATAGATTACATTTGCCTGCTTCAGCGATGTACAGCAATGTACACGTTTCTAGTCACATAACATAAATTTGTAATATGTCATTTTCTAAATTTTAACAACCGATATTCAGAATCGTAATGGAAACCATGACAAATTACACTCTGACCTCACCGAAATGGCGGCGTGGTCACTTCTTACCAAACGTTTCCAATGTACTTCCTCTTTTTCTCGTGCTCTGCCTCTGCAGGAAACAGGAAGCTCAGATGGGCAGGGGCTGATGTTTTTGTTATTGGAACTAGATTGTTTATAACTGGTTCGAGTTTATTTTATGTTTTCATGGAAGAAAAAAGAGATTGAGGTCACCCCATTTAATTTATAAAAACACTATACATTCTCAAAGGTAAGCAAACATACCATATTCTTTACTTAGATATGTGTTGACAAACAGGGACTGACAATTTGTTTGTAATATGTAATATTCTGAAACTTTTGTAGTACATTATTATTGTAGTAGTATATTATTGTCGTTTTTTCACTACAGTGGTTGGTATGTCAATTGTTTGTATCTTTAAATTATATACACTACGTCAAGAAAAAAATAAGTGCCTAATCATAGTTTAAACATTACAAACTCTGACCCCTAGGGTTGACCATGGTTTTATTTTGTGTTTTTTTTTGTTTATAGTGCATAGCATACATACATACGTACTTGTCTGCTACAGTTTGCCCCCTTATGAGCACTAGTATTAGTGACTTTGTCAGCGGCAAAACGACTATTTTCTTTGATCAAAATTAAGCACGTCAAAGCACTTTAGATCATTGTTTACGCCTGACTTCTAAGGACTGCTACTAAACCCCACACAAACAACAAATGCATTATAGTAATATTATAATGCACCCTTCTGAGTTAAAGCACATCCCATCTGTATTGCGTTGAGCATGATATATGCATTAAACATGTTATATGTTTTTGTGCTGTTTTTATGTATATTTATTGTTTTTATTAGGAGCAATGACTGCTATCAAGCATGCCTTGCAAAGGGACATTTTTACTCCAAATGATGAGCGGCTTTTGAGCATAGTTAATGTTTGTAAAGCAGGCAAGAAGAAGAAAAACTGCTTCCTGTGTGCTACCGGTAAGAGTGTTGACCTTCATGCTTTGGTTTTAAAGTTATATTTTAAAATATGTTAAGGTACAGTAAGATTAGGATCATTCTATTGCATTCTCCGTAGCCTTGTGCGACTGAGCAATATTATTACTTCACCAGCCACACTATTTTTAAAAAAAGGAATGAATTAAGCAGGTGAAGTGATTGTCATGGATTGCGTACGGAATAATGCTGTGACAAATATATGAATATTTGAACGAATATATTTTTTGACATGATACAAAAATCAGGTGTTCGTATTCTCTAGAAATGAAAAAAAAACCCTTATACTTATTTACCGTCTCACCAGCAGTTGCGTGACAGTTTAATAAATGGCAAATTAAAAAGAGCTGTAATGTGGAATGTAATAAACGAGTCCAAACGTCGTCGCTCTCCCCCCCCCCCCAATACATTATTAGCATTTTTAAATGCTTGGTCACTAACAGGCTATATCATTGCAGTTTATATCAGCACTGTTTACGGACCGGTTGAGACCACATAACAACATTTTCAAGACAAACTGTTTTTTCAGTCGATTACCATTTCTTTATGTTTCATCAAATGAATAAAAACACTATCTGCTCAATATTTTTTTTTTCTTCGATTTTATTAAGTTGTTGACTTGTTAAATCTTTTTTTTTTTTTTTAACTGAGGTTTTGCGTCTTGTAATTCTAGCCGTTTGTCTACTCTCATGCCCCCGAAAAGATCAAATGTGATGAAAGGAATGTCACTCATTTTTTAAAAACTCACAGCAATGTGTATATTTAATCCAAGTTTAACATGTTGTGTATTGATAATGTATTAATTGAATTGTGCTTCGGCAAAAATAAGTTACACCGTGCATTGTACTATTTAACTGCAGGGTAAAAAATCCTCAACAGCCAATCAGCGTGCAGCATCCAAACATTTCGTTTCATAAATAAAGATTATAGCTGGAGATTTGTAGCTCCGACTGTGCTGGTACATCATGGATTTTTTGTAATTTAACAGATTATTAATTCACACAAATCAATGTCTGCTGTAATTATCAATTTAAAAATAACAGTCCTTTTTTTCCCCCCTCTGGCAAATTCGTGATTTTGAGAAGTAAACTAGAACTATTCTTTAAAACTCCAATTTTAAAATAACTTTGCTCACAGAAACAGCCCCCCCCCTTCCAGTCAGCTACTGTTTATTGTGTGGTCCGCCAAGATAAAGTAAAAAATAAAAAAAAAATTCAGGTGATCGGCAAACAAAGTCCTAGAGTACAATAGCTGTCCAAGAACTTGCTTGGCAATCGGTTAAGTTAATACACCTGTTCATAATTTAACAAGCCAGGCAGGTATAAAAGGGCAGGTTTTAAAGACAATAGTTTTCTGTGTGAAGACCTGTGTAGCCCTGAATGTGGTAAGCCGGATCAGCAGTCTGGCTCAAATAATCTTTCATTGTTAATGCAACAGGTGAAGTGGTGAATAATGTATATCTTTTTTTAAACAAACACTTGTCCCCTTTCAGTGACCACCGAACGGCCAGTGCAGGTGAAGGTGGTAAAAGTTAAGAAGTCAGACAAAGGGGATTTCTACAAGAGACAGACAGCATGGGAACTCAGAGAGCTGGCTGTAGTAGATGCTAAAGATGCTAACAAGGTTGTAGAAAGTTATATTTTTTTTCTTATTCCTTTTATATTTTGCAACTTTGTTTTATTCCTTGGTGTGAAATTGTAACCTTTGTAAAGTACATCCTGTATGTTAATTATCACTGTAAATAGTGACCAAATAAATAAGATGATGCAGTTTTAATGGGATTTACCTTTGGTAAAGACTTTGTGGCAAAGCGTTGCCTGGATGGAAACAATATAATATACAGTGCCTTGCAAAAGTATTCAGACCCCTGACCAATTCTCTTATATTACTGAATTACATATGGTACATTGAAATTTCGTTCTGTTTGATATTTTATTTTAAAACACTGAAACGCAAAATCAATTATTGTAAGGTGACATTGGTTTGATGTTGGGAAATATTTTTAAGAAAAATAAAAAACTGAAATATCTTGCTTGCATAAGTATTCAACCCCTGTGCTGTGGAAGCTCCCAGTTTACACCGATGAAAGAAATTGCCCTAACGAGGACACAATTACCTTACCATTGGCCTCCACCTGTGAACCATTAAAGTTGCTGTCACATTTTCTGGATAAAAACCCCACTGTTGAAGGATCATTGGTCAGGCAGTGAATCTGAAGGAAAATGAAGACCAAAGAGCATTCTACAGAAGTTAGAGATAAAGTAATACAAATGCATAGATTAGGGAAAGGGTACAAAATAATATCCAAGTGTTTGGATATCCCAGTGAGCACAGCTGGATCAATAATCAGGAAGTGGAAGCTGCATCACACCACCCAGGCACTGCCAAGAAAAGGCTGTCCCTCAAAACTCAGCGCTCAGACTAGAAGGAGACTTGTGAGAGAAGCCACAGAGAGGCCAACAATCACTTTGAAGGAGCTACAGAGTTCAGTGGCTGGGAGTGGAGTAATGGTGCACCAGTCAATCATATCAAGAGCTCTGCTAAACACTGGCCTGTATGGGAGGGTGGCAAGAAAGAAGCCGTTACTCAAAAAGTACCATCTGAAAGCATGTCTGGAGTTTGCCAGAAAGCACGAGAGTGACCCAGCTGCGATGTGGGAGAAGGTTTTGTGGTCAGATGAGACCAAGATAGAGCTTTTTGGCCAAAACTCAAAGCGCTATGTGTGGCGCAAACTTAACACTGCCCATGCCTCAAGACACACCATCCCTACAGTGAAGTATGGTGGTGGCAGCATCATGCTGTAGGGATGCTTCTCATCATCAGGGACTGGGCATCTTGTTAAAATTGAAGGAAGAATGGATGGAGCAAAATACAGGGAAATACTGCAAGAGAACCTGCTTCAGTCCGCTAAAAAACTGAAGCTTGGGAGGAAATTCACCTTTCAGCAGGACAATGATCCCAAGCACAAGGCCAAAGCAACATTGGAGTGGCTCAAGAACAAAAAGGTGAATGTCCTACAGTGGCCCAGTCAGTCCTGATCTCAATCCCATTAAGAATCTGTGGCACTATTTGAAAATTGCGGTCCACAAGCGTCGTCCAACCAACCTGAACAACCTGGAGCAAATCTGCCAAGAAGAATGGGCTAAAATCACTCCGACACTGTGTGCAAGCTGGTACATACTTACCCCAAAAGACTTAAAGCTGTTATTGCAGCGAAAGGTGGCTCTACCAAATATTAATGTGTGGGGGTTGAATACTTATGCAAGCAAGATATTTCAGTTTTTTTATTTTCCTTAAAAATATTTCCCAACATAAAACCAATGTCACCTTACAATAATTGATTCTGTGTTTCAGTGTTTTAAAATAAAATCTCAAACATAACGAAATTTCAATGTACCATTTGTAATTCAGTAATATGAGAGAATTTGGTAGGGGTCTGAATACTTTTGCAAGGCACTGTATATATATTTTTTTTTACGAAAGTACAACCCACACTAAACTCAGATTTTCATCCATTCAGTGTCAGGTTTTCACAAAAGAAAAGTAAGTTACTCTTCCGTTTGTTAAAGCTTATTCTGATATCCACACAGACGAGCTTTTCTGATTAGTTTTAAAGGGGCAAAGAGTCAAGTTGCTCTACGGTCTAGGGTCATGTTATTTTCACTGAAGACTGGTACTTTTATTTTAACACTGGTGAAAATTGTTTTCTCCTTAAAAGCCTTATCAGTAAAATTGTTGTAAACTGTTATATATGCAAATAAATCATTGGCTTCTTAGATGGTGGTTTGTCTGTCTCCTGTTCTTTGCAGTGTAACAACTGTTTTCTTTTTTTTTTTGGACAGGAAAACCCAGAGTTTGACCTGCATTTTGAGAAAGTATATAAGTGGGTTGCTAGCAGTACTACTGAGAAGAATTCTTTTATCTCCTACATATGGAAGCTCAACCAGAGGTACCTGAGGAAGAAAATTGATTTTGTCAATGTCAGCTCCCAGCTGTTGGAAGGTGAGAAAGAGTAGGGTTATTTAGATGTTGATTGTGTTAATCTTACTTGAATTCTGCTCCCTTGTTAACTATGAAATTTTTTTATGTCTTCTTATGTCCCCCAAGTTTTCACTTTGTGTAAAAGTACAGCCCCCAAAGAGTCCTGGCTCACTGCCATGAGTAACTTCTTCATCCCAGAATCCTACTGTTAAATGACGTTGTACTGTGGTCGAGTTAAGTTCACCTTGAGTATATAATGCAATTCCACATGCTCTAGTTTTATCTGGAATGGTACGTGCCTAAGCATCAGATTAGCAACACTGCAGTGGCCCAAAATATTTGGAGGTTTAGCCCTTCCAAATATTTTAATTTGATTACTGGGCCTTCCAGTTGAGAGTTTTCAAAATCTGGATGAACACTGAGGCTCCTTGTGCATGGAGATCAGTGGAAGAGGCGATAGCTACTCCGATCAGACTACAAGGTCTTCCCTTTTGTGGTCTCAAACGAGTGCTCTCTCTTCGAATGGGTCCAATTATAATTAATGCATTGGATGTATGGAAGAAAGTGAATCTTTTTTTTGACATTTCTCTTAAATTTCACAAGCTTTCACCCATTTGGAATAATTCCTTTCCGTTAATGGGCACTCAACCTTTCGCATACCCACCATGTTTTTGAACAATATTTTGAACAATATTTTTGATGGTAAAGGTTTACGCACATTCCAGGATATTCAGGAAACATACTTGCTCCCTGGATTGTCTTTCTTTCTATATCTTAGACTACGTTCATCCCTCCGCGCTTATGCTGTCCCCCGGGATGCCCCGCCGTCCACCCACCCCACAGTTAAACTATTTGTCTCACCGTCTGCCACAAGGGGCCTAGTTTCTTCCCATTAAAATTGTTTTACTTCCCATAATTCCAGACCCCTCCTGGTGACTATTATTTGGGACAGAGAAGCTTGGTGTCACCCCCAACTGGGATAGAATCTGGGATAACATCTTTACATCATCCAAGAACTTGGCACACCAATTGATTAATTTTAAATTGACACATACATTTTATGCAACCCCCTATCGGAAATTTCAAATGAAAATTGTCCCCGATCGTTTGTGCCAAGGATGCGCTCTAGGAACAGCTGGCACCTATCTGCACATGTTGTTTTGGGAATGTCCAAAAATTAAGACTTTCTGGAAATTTCGGTCATGGCCAAATTAATTGGAGTACAGGTGCCGCAGTGCCCTTACAGATGATTCCCATCCATCCCTTTCTTTACAGTCAAGGCGAATATTCCTAGCAGGTGTGAGAGCAGCTAAGAAAACTATTTTGAAGGGATGGCTTGAGTCTGGAATATCTTTCAGTTCTGTGGCTTTGTTATTTAGTTGATATCATATTATTGGAGAGAACTACAGCAAGGTTGCACTTTGCCAGCTCAGCCACAATTAATACTTGGTCTTCTGCAGCAAAGTACTTTAAATGCTCTGCTTTCTGAGGAGGCACCCCCCATGTCCTTTTATAACTCATACTTTTGCTATTGTTATTATTTTCTGTCGTTACACCTATGTTTGATGTCTATTTGTGTTCTTGTGTCATATTCATTGTATGTATTTATGATTTATTGTAGAATTGTTTTTAATTTCATTAATTCTAAGTTTCCACACAAATAAAATACAAAAAAAGTATATAATGCATTCGGTACCCCAGATTGGGATCGGATACCAGATGAATTAGAGAGTCTGATGTTAAACTTGATGTTTTTAGGAACAAAAGAAAAATCTTGCCGCTGTCTTTCTTTGAGTTTCTACTGCACAGCATCATCATTTTGCATGCAGCGTGAGAACAAATGGGGATAGCCGTGTACCTGCAGCACAGCACTGGGAAAACGTGTATAGCTATAACCTGTATAGGGAAGTGCACATTTCACATATTTTATTTGCCATTGCAAGCAGAAATATTAAAATGTATCTCAAAAAACCCCAGCGAGGCTTCTCCATTCAAGACATGTTTAAGTGTAGCTGGGCGAGGTGCAGTCGACTGTTTATAAGCCTGTACCGTATGTGCATGTATAGCAGAGTGCTTGTTAAACGGTGGGAATGCCAGTAACACTATGTACCTTGTTATGGCTATAACATGTTTCTATTCTTTACTCTTCTCTCTTACCTTCCACTGGCCAGAGCTTCCTAAAGCTGAAGGTTGGTAAATCTTTCCTATTATTGTGCTCGTGCTCCATCTACTATATTGATGTCTCTACATGCCAGAAAATGCCATTCCATTGAGCATTTAGGATATATAAATCTCAGAATGCTCAAAAATATGTGCTGCCATGTTAATATTTGTGTTTAAGGTGATTGTATTCATAAGACCCAGTGAGTGGCGAAGCCCTTGCAATCAGTTTGTAGGCTAAATTAGTTTTCTGTTTGTCCTTTATTGTAGCAC
This sequence comes from Acipenser oxyrinchus oxyrinchus, assembly GCA_030684275.1. Taxonomy (NCBI): domain Eukaryota; kingdom Metazoa; phylum Chordata; class Actinopteri; order Acipenseriformes; family Acipenseridae; genus Acipenser; species Acipenser oxyrinchus. The sequence continues at coordinate 55,890,338 of CM060247.1, read as the reverse complement.
AACAAAGGATTTTTTTTTTTTTTTTTTACAGTTCCCAGTTACTTGAACTTGACAAAGTTTGCTGTCTTATTTTTGTAAAGAATCCGTCCCAAGCGGAGAGACTCAGAGTGTGGCAGGAGGGGATGAAGATACCCTGGACGATTACCAGGAACTCAATACAAGGGAAGAACAAGACATTGAGATAATGATGGAGGGCTGTGAATATGCCATCTCTAACGCAGAAGCCTTTGCAGAAAAATTGTCAAGTGAACTGCAGGTGCTAGATGGGGTGAGTTGTGTTTTTTATATATATATATATATATATATATATAATATATATATATATATATACAGTACTGTGCAAAAGTTTTAGGCAGGTGTGAAAAAATGCTGTAAAGTAAGAATGCTTTCAAAAATAGACATGTTAATAGATTATATTTATCAATTAACTAAATGCAAAGTGAGTGAACAGAAGAAAAATCTAAATCAAATCCATATTTGGCGTGACAACCCTTTGCCTTCAAAACAGCATCAATTCTTCTAGGTACACTTGCACAAAGTCAGGGATTTTGTAGGCATATAGTCAGGTGTATGATTAAACAATTATACCAAACAGGTGCTAATGATCATCAATTCAATATGTAGGTTGAAACACAATCATTAACTGAAACAGAAACAGCTGTGTGGGAGGAATAAAACTGGGTGAGGAACAGCCAAACTCAGCTAACAAGGTGAGGTTGCTGAAGACAGTTTACTGTCAAAAGTCATACACCATGGCAAGACTGAGCACAGCAACAAGACACAAGGTAGTTATACGGCATCAGCAAGGTCTCTCCCAGGCAGAAATTTCAAGGCAGACAGGGGTTTCCAGATGTGCTGTCCAAGCTCTTTTGAAGAAGCACAAAGAAACGGGCAACGTTGAGGACCGTGAGCGCAGTGGTCGGCCAAGGAGACTTACTGCAGCAGATGAAAGACACATCATGCTTACTTCCCTTCGCAATCAGAAGATGTCCAGCAGTGCCATCAGCTCAGAACTGGCAGAAAACAGTAGGACCCTGGTACACCCATCTACTGTCCGGAGGAGTCTGGTCAGAAGTGGCCTTCATGGAAGACTTGCGGCCAAAAAGCCATACCTCCGACGTGGAAACAAGGCCAAGCGACTCAACTATGCACGAAAACACAGGAACTGGGATGCAGAAAAATGGCAGCAGGTGCTCTGGACTGATGAGTCAAAATTTGAAATATTTGGCTGTAGCAGAAGGCAGTTTGTTCGCCGAAGGGCTGGAGAGCGTACACGAATCTGTAGGCAACAGTGAAGCATGGTGGAGGTTCCTTGCAAGTTTGGGGCTGCATTTCTGCAAATGGAGTTGGGGATTTGGTCAGAATTAATGGTCTCCTCAATGCTGAGAAGTACAGGCAGATACTTATCCATCATGCAATACCATCAGGGAGGCATCTGATTGGCCCCAAATTTATTCTGCAGCATGACAACGACCCCAAACATACAGCGAAAGTCATTAAGAACTATCTTCAGCGTAAAAGAAGAACAAGGCGTCCTGGAAGTGATGGTATGGCCCCACAGAGCCCTGATCTCAACCTCATCGAGTCTGTCTGGGATTACATGAAGAGAGAGAAGCAACTGAGGCTGCCTAAATCCACAGAAGAACTGTGGTTAGTTCTCCAAGATGTTTGGGCCAACCTACCTGCCGAGTTCCTTCAAAAACTGTGTGCAAGTGTACCTAGAAGAATTGATGCTTGATGCTGTTTTGAAGGCAAAGGGTGGTCACACCAAATATGGATTTGATTTAGATTTTTCTTCTGTTCACTCACTTTGCATTTAGTTAATTGATAAATATAATCTATTAACATGTCTATTTTTGAAAGCATTCTTACTTTACAGCATTTTTTCACACCTGCCTAAAACTTTTGCACAGTACTGTATATAGAAATCATCACTGTTAGACGTATAATTTTGAAGAGAAAAAAAACAAAACACAAATCAGTATATTAACACTAACTGCCCAGCACAGCCACTTCTAAGTATCAAATGAATAAGTATCACCTAGTAAAAGCAGTTTTTGGAGTGCATAAAACGAGTGTGGTTCGATTAATTTTTGTGCTAATTTGATGATCTTAGCTGAGGGTCTACAGGGATTGGTGCTTTAACCTTTGTATTCCCACAGGGTTAGGGAGGAAAATCGGCTTGGTAAAGTTCACCTCATTGTATTTCAGTTACTGCTGCTGGTCAGGTAAGTGCAAGGCTGGGCCTCGCTTTGTTAGTAAAAAGAGGCAATTGGCTTGGCAGCTGAAACAGAGGTCGCTCAGTGATGTTCAGTCCTGCTGAAAACATGTGTATAATTGATTAACTGAATAAAATAAGCACTTTTAGTAGATTATCAGTTGTCTTTGTAGATATTATAAATAGCCCTGCAAATTATGCACACTTTTTTTTTTTCCCCCACTTAAGGCCAACATTCAGTCTATCATGGCGTCCGAGAAGCAAGTGAACATCCTGATGCAGCTGCTTGATGAGGCTCTGAATGAAGTGGATACGATTGAGGGGAAGCTGAGCAGTTATGAGGAGATGCTGCAGAGTGTGAAGGAGCAGATGGACCAGATCTCCCAGAGCAATCACCTAATACAGCTCAGCAATACCAATAACGTCAGGCTCCTGGATGAGATTGAATTCCTCGTGGTAAGCAAAAGCTCTGAGGGAAACTCCAAATTACTTTCTGTGGTTTAAAAAAAGAAACTGAATTATTAGAGTACAAAAATGACCAACCATCAGGTTTCATACTTTACAGACTCCTTGGCTCAGTACATGTAAGCCAAATACAGAAGTTGTTAGTAAGTGTAATGTATGAGAAAGGTAAAGGTTTGGTGAATGATTAAGATGTGGTTTCACAGACCACAATTGGCACTAATCTTGGACTACCTTACCTAAGCAGTGTTCACGCTAGGTCGCGCCATTGCGCCAATGGCCCCCTGAAATAAAAAATGCCCCGCTGAATTTCTCTTAACGCGTCCGTGTGTCCCCCTCCCCAGACGCAATACCAATAAACAGTATTATAAATCACACACTTAAAGATTAGACACACAAATATCTTTACAGTGAAAATGACTTTTATTTTAGTTAAATATAAAATTCAACCCCCCCTTTTCCCAGTCTGAAAATGATTTGGTCCAGGATCGACCGTAACGTGACAAAACTATTTATTAAAAACAAATGTACATCCTGTAAAGCTTGCACCACTAGCATGTAGGTGTCCTGAAGCGTTGTTAGTAACTGAAGAGTTGAAACAGCTGCTCCGATTTGGTGTAGGAACGGTATTACTAGCATCGCTGTCACAGCAGGGGGACTTGTTCCTGAAGACTTGCATGAAGAAATGTATTTATTTCCCTTTTTGCATTGCATCCGTGTTTGTCGCGTAATGAGTGAGACTGAGTTCGCTCTTGTGTCCAGAAACTGAAATACTGTACCTGTCTTAAACTCCAGCATCATTTTACATAGAATTTGAAAAAGCCTTGGCTGTTTGGAAACGTACAGCTTAAAGCTTTTTACAGGACAATTGTTTGAAATCTGGCTGTGAGTACATTCATATATCAGGTATTGGAACTGTCTTAAGACCACCTTGGTGATTTTTGGTCTGTAATGCTGATGTTTGAGTGACATATTCACGGCCAGTGCCATCGGTTAGTACAACAAAGTTATTTTTACAGAGATGTGTTTTTGTTTCCTCGTCTACAAAAGAAAAACTGTACTCGACCCATACTTTAAGAGCAAGTTAGTAGATGTTTTTTCACTCAGTTCTAGGCGTATACAGTTTTTTCAGATCTGTTCTTGAAATCGGCTTTTTATGATTTACATAATTTGAGCCACAAGAAGCTAAAAGTTAACGTATTAATGAGCGTTCAGATGTTTACAAAACAGCAATACACGTACATATATTGAACTCTAAAGGTTTAAAAAAGGAGTATTTTTCTGATAGACTGTGACAGGAGTGAAAGGAGTCCCTCTTGTAATTCACCCTCCCGACTACTGGCAGCGCTGTGCAGGAAGGACCGAGACAGAGGAGAAAGGCTGAGTCATGGTTGGGGCAGAAGCCGCAGTGGTGGCGGCCATCTTAACTTGGGGCAGAACCTCATGGTTGAGCCCCATTATTGCAATCAGCTGTGCTGCGCTCGACGATTGGCTGAGGTGGGGCAGTGCACTGATTGTTGGGGTGGGGCTCGGCACTATTTAGGCTGTGGGGTTCTGCCATTTGGTTTTGGCTGTGCTGGATTAACACCCGCAAGAGAGTGCTGGTTTGTTTGTTTTCATTTATTTCTTTGCACAACTGAAGCCCTGTGTTTGCAGATCCTTGACGAGCTGTGAGTTTGTTTTACCTTGCTTTCCCTACCCTTTGGATACCGGGACGGATCTGCAGCGCAGCACCTTTTGTCGGTGCCTTTGTGTTCGTGAAGCCTCAGGAGGGAGCTGAGGCAGCAGCTGGAGGACACCGGTTGCCACCGCGTGGGGGAACCACGTGATTGTTTTGTTTTTGATTTTTGTATCTCTGTGTAGGGCGGGACTGTTTTATTTACTGTTTTTATTTCAACCCTTGATTACTATTGCTAGTATTCAAGGGGTTTTTTTTGGTTTGTGCAATACTGTACCTGTCTTTTGACCCCTGCTGTTCTCCCTACGGAATATTAAATAAAACCCTGCCCAGCCCTGCCTTGCGGCTGCGCAGGTTGTACCTCACTTGCTGCCTGTCTCCATCACTTCTGGATCACGTCACTTCCTCCCATAACCCACCACACGTGGTGTCAGAAGTGGGATTGAGAGGATGGACCCAAACGTGGTGGCCGCCCTGCTGGAGGCCCAGGATCGGTGCAGGGATGGTGAGGAGCGGAGACGTGAGGAGCGGGACGCTCAGCGGGAGGCTGAGCGAACAGCCCACATGGCTGCCATGATGCAGCAACTGACAGCCATGTGTACTGCGGTTCAGGGGCTGGTCACGGCACCGGCGACGGTGGGAGCTGGGCCAGCAGTACAGCCCACTCCGAAGATCAGGCTGCAGAAAATGACGCCAGCTGATGACCCGGAGGCGTTCTTGACCACCTTTGAACGTGTGGCCACGGTCTCGGGGTGGCCTAAGACGTGGTGGGCAGCGCAACTGGCCCCGTGTCTGTATGGTGAAGCCCAGGCTGCCTACCGTGCGCTTTCCAATGAGGCTGCCCTGGACTATGAGCAGGTCAAACAGGCCATTCTCCTGCGTCTCAATATAACCCCAGAGACCCACTGCCGCCGGTTCCGGCAGTACCAGCGGCCAGAGGGAGTGAGACCCCGGATCGTTGCCCAGCAGCTCTGGGACCACATGACGAAATGGCTACGGCCTGCCGAGAGAGGGGCCGAGGCTGTGGCACAGTCTGTGGCCATTGACCAGTTCTTGGCAGTGATCGAAGCCGACACCCAGGCCTGGGTCGCCAGACACAGCCCGGAGACCATGGAGAAGGCCGTTGAGCTCGCAGAGGGCTACGAGGACTCCCTTCTGCGGGCCAGCCCAGGATCCTCCACGGTGACCCCCTCCAAACCGCGGATGACGACACTGGCCCCGACCCAGAAGGCCGGGATCCCGAAAGCAGCGGCTGCCTCCTCATCGGTCCCACCGAGTGCCTCCGCTCCAACGTGGAGACGAAGGTTAGCTCCCAGCTGGGCCAAAGTAACCTCCTCGTCTCCCCCTGGTGGGGGAGCAAGGGATAAGCAGCTGTCTCCCACAGCCTTGCCACCCCTGATCTGCTTCCGGTGCCACGAGGCTGGGCATATTGCCAGGTACCGCCCAGCTGCTATGGAGTGTGACGTGGCCTCCCGTTTTACCTCAGCGGAAGCAGGTGAGTATCAGGGGAAGGGACGGGAGGGACCGTGTATCATTAATGTAAAGGTAGGCAAGATGAGCACCCATGCTTTAGTGGACTCCGGGTGTGAGCAAACTATAATTCGGCCTGCTCTCTTGGAGGGTGTGTCTTGGAGGCCACAGGGTGCTGTGGCTATCTCCTGTGTCCATGGAGAAACCAAGACATACCCGACCACTAAAATTCAGATGACTGCCGGCAGTCGAACGTGCCGCGTAGCCGTGGCCGTCGCGGGGAAGTTGCCATACCCTGTTATAGTCGGTCGGGACTGGCCTTACTATGGTGAGCTGAAGGTCATCCCGACCAAACCTCTGACAGTAAAGGGAGTAGTTGCAACGGGAGACACAATTGGGCATGTCTTCCCGTGGCACACTACTTTGTTTCCCTCAGATTCCGGCCCGGAAAACGGCGAGAGCGTAGGGCCGAGAAACTAGAGGGAACATTAATGAGACAAGGTTGGGACCTGGTGGGAGAGTCTGTGGTATCTGTCAAGCGCACGCAGAAGGGGGTGGGGGTTCAGTGTGACCAGCCGGAGCGGGTTACTGAGGCGCCTAGAGCTGAGGCTACGGAACCTCCGCTTAGCATACCGCAATTCTGGGACCGGGATGTGGATCTAGAGTGGGAGCAAGATAATGACCCTACTCTGGTACACATCCGGGGGCGGGTTCGGTCTGTTGAGGGGAAGGAAGTTGATGGCTGCGGGCCGCTCACATTTCCTCACTTCATCGTGTCTGGGCACTTGCTGTATAGGGTATCCCAAGCCCCGGGCACCGGACAGCCGGTAACACAATTATTAGTTCCAAAGTCTTTCCGCCAGGAGGTCCTGCGGCTAGCGCATGACATCCCCTTTTCTGGCCACCTGGGGCGGGAAAAGACTTTGGAACGGATTTTGGCCCGGTTTTATTGGATGGGACTGCATGATGATGTGAAGAAATATGTAGCGGAGTGCCCTGACTGCCAACGAGTAGCGCCGCACGAAGTTCGCCCGGCCCGCTGGTCTCACTGCCCCTGGTTTGTACCCCTTCGAGCGTATGGCGATGGATATAGTGGGTCCAGTGCTGCCTTCCGACTCGGATATACGCACATCCTAGTGATGGTGGACTATGCGACGCGATATCCGGAGGCGGTGCCTCTGCGATCCACTTGTGCCAGCGCCATAGCCAAAGAATTAGTGCAAGTTATTGCGAGAGTAGGGATTCCCAAGGAGATTCTGACGGATCAGGGAACTAATTTCATGTCCGACACTCTGAAGGAGGTGTATAAAATCTTGAAAATTCGCTCTATTCGAACCTCTGTGTACCATCCGCAGACAGACGGTTTGGTGGAGCGCTTTAATCAGACACTGAAGCAGATGCTGAGACGCTTTGTTGATCAAGAGCAGAAGCATTGGGCTAAACTCCTCCCTTTCCTCATGTTCGCAGTGAGAGAGGTGCCGCAGAGCTCGACGGGGTTCTCTCCGTTTGAGCTTCTGTATGGCAGACAACCCCGGGGCATTCTCGATCTGGTGCGAGAGGGTTGGGAGGGACAGAAAAATTCCAAAAATGTAGTCAAATATGTACTACTCTTGAGAGACCGCTTGGAATTAGTTGGTCGATTGGCACAAGAGAACTTGCGCAACACCCAGCAGCGGCAACGGCAGCAGTACAATAAAAATGCACGAATTCGGACCTTTCGACCTGGTGACAATGTACTGCTGCTCCTTCCCTCCTCGGATTCTAAGTTGTTTGCCAAGTGGCAAGGCCCCTACGAGGTGGTCCGGGCGGTAGGGAGGGTCAATTATGAAATCAGGCAGCCTGACCACCGAAAACCACTCCAAATTTATCATGTAAATTTGTTGAAGCCCTGGAGAGAAAGAGAGGCCCTGTGTGTCACTATGGAGAGCCCTGAGGAGGATTTTGGTCCTGAGGCAGGGTCATCTGAGCAAACAACAGAGATTTCGATGGGGGAACAACTACTTCCCCGTCAGAAAAATGAGCTGAGACAGCTAATTGAGGAGTTCAGGGATGTTTTTTCGAAGGTGCCCGGTAGAACGAATATCATTGAACATGCTATTATTACTCCGCCAGGTGTTCGAGTGAGACAAAGGCCTTACGGATCCCAGAAAGTCGGGCGGAGCGTGATGCCGGGAGGTAGAGGACATGCTTGAGCTTGGAGTCGTTCAACCATCCCAGAGCGAGTGGTGCAGTCTGGTGGTAATGGTTCCTAAGAAGGACGGTACCACCCGCTTCTGTGTGGATTTCCGCGGGTGAACGCCATCTCCAAGTTTGATGCGTATCCAATGCCCCGGTCGACGAGCTCCTCGACAGGCTGGGTAAAGGCGAGGTACTTGTCAACTCTGGACCTGACGAAGGGGTATTGGCAGATCCCGTTGGAGTCCAGCTCTCGTGAGAAACCGCATTTGCTACCCGGATGGTCTGTTTCATTTCCAGACCATGCCTTTCGGTTTGCATGGAGCCCCGCCACTTTACAGAGATTGATGGACAGGGTATTATCTCCCCATCATCAGTATGCATCTGCATATATTGATGGCGTGGTTATTTTCAGCTCCACCTGGGAGGAGCATCTTGTTAGACTAGCGTCCGTACTTCAATCTCTGAGAGGCGGGCTAACGGCCAACCTGGGTAAGTCGCGTTTGGCCACCAAGAGACCCAATATCTCGGCTTTATTATGGGTAATGGACGTGTGAAACGGTGACCACCAAGGTCCAGGCCTTGGTGGATCGCCGTTCCACGAACCAAGGCTCAGGTGAGGTCACTCTTGGGGCTGGCAGGCTATTATCGCCGCTTTATCCCGAGTTTGCCACCATTGTCAGCCCCTTGACTGACCTCACCAAGAAGAGCCCCAAATTTGGTAAAGTGGACAGGTCAGTGTCAGGGCGTTTGACTTGATTAAACAGCTTCTTTCCCAGGCCCCGGCGCTGATATCACCGGATTTCAACAGGGAATTCCTCCTCCAGACTGACGCTTCGGATGTTGGTCTGGGGGCGGTCTTGTCTCAGGAGGTAGATGGCGTGGAACACCCAGTGCTGTACCTTAGTAGGAAGTTGCTCCCTAGGGAGCGGAACTACGCTGTCATAGAGAAGGAGTGCTTAGCCATTAAATGGGCTGTGGACTCTCTTCGTTATTACCTCCTGGGTCACTCTTGTCACGGACCATGCTCCTCTGAAGTGGTTGCACACGATGAGGGACACGAACGCGCGGATCACTCGGTGGAGTCTGGCGCTGCAACCCTTCAACTTTGTTGTGAAGCATCGTGCGGGTAAGGAACATCTAAACGCTGATTTCTTCTCTAGGGAGGGGGGGGTCAATTAGGGAAGTTAGGGTTGGCCGAGTGTGCCTACGGCTCCACTCTTAGGGGGGGGATGTGTGACAGGAGTGAAAGGAGTCCCTCTTGTAATTCACCCTCCCGACTACTGGCAGCGCTGTGCAGGAAGGACCGAGACAGAGGAGAAAGGCTGAGTCATGGTTGGGGCAGAAGCCGCAGTGGTGGCGGCCATCTTAACTTGGGGCAGGACCTCATGGTTGAGCCCCATTATTGCAATCGGCTGTGCTGCGCTCGACGATTGGCTGAGGTGGGGCAGTGCACTGATTGTTGGGGTGGGGCTCGGCACTATTTAGGCTGTGGGGTTCTGCCATTTGGTTTTGGCTGTGCTGGATTAACACCCGCAAGAGAGTGCTGGTTTGTTTGTTTTCATTTATTTCTTTGCACAACTGAAGCCCTGTGTTTGCAGATCCTTGACGAGCTGTGAGTTTGTTTTACCTCGCTTTCCCTACCCCTTTGGATACCGGGACGGATCTGCAGCGCAGCACCTTTTGTCGGTGCCTTTGTGTTCGTGAAGCCTCAGGAGGGAGCTGAGGCAGCAGCTGGAGGACACCGGTTGCCACCGCGTGGGGGAACCACGTGATTGTTTTGTTTTTGATTTTTGTGTCTCTGTGTAGGGCGGGACTGTTTTATTTACTGTTTTTATTTCAACCCTTGATTACTATTGCTAGTATTCAAGGGGGTTTTTTTGGTTTGTGCAATACTGTACCTGTCTTTTGACCCCTGCTGTTCTCCCTACGGAATATTAAATAAAACCCTGCCCAGCCCTGCCTTGCGGCTGCGCAGGTTGTACCTCACTTGCTGCCTGTCTCCATCACTTCTGGATCACGTCACTTCCTCCCATAACCCACCACATAGACCCAAACTTGAGTGTTGCACTGTATATAACAGCACTTTGCAAAGCACATCTGACAGTGGTAATGGTGTTATATCCAAGTACATTAAATGTAAAACTGATTCAAACAAGTGTAGCACTCTTTGTTTTATTTGTATGCACATACATATCAGTTCATTGCTTTCACATTTTTTAAACGTTAAAAAAGGAAAAACTATAAACTGAATGAAGCACTGAAAACAAGATTCAACCCTATTCTCAAAACAGCAGGCTGTATTCCATAGTGCTGTTGGTCCTACAGTTTTACAATTACGTTTGTGTTGCTGTTTCCCCCAAAACAAAGAAACATGCAGATAAGAACTTGAACTTGAAGAATATGCCTGAAGCAAACACTGCCTATGGTAACGTTATGTAGTCCAAGATTAATGTTAATCGCCGTCTGTGAAACATTAGGTATAAATCCTTGGTGAGTCACACTTTCATTTTTACCTATATATTCTTAACTTCTCATTTGTTTAACTTTATAAACATGCAATAGAAGTTATTGAGGTTATTATAATCTAGGTCCGTGGTACTCAACTTTGGCCCTCAAGGTCCAATCCAGTCCAGGTTTTTACTCCAAGCAGGTTCTAGTGTAGTTACTTGAAGGTGCTAAGAGTACCACTGATCTAGGTAATGGTTTTGCTGTACTAGCCCTGAATGGCTGAGAACTGCTCTTCTAAGTTTAATAAAACTGCATGGATGTCAACTGTCAATTAAATATTGTCATTTTATAGAACCACATGGACTTGTCAAAAGGTCATATAAAGGCACTGCAGGACGGAGATCTTTCTTCATCAAAGGGCATTGAAGCTTGTACTGATGCTGCGGAAGCACTTTTGCAGTGCATGAATATAGCACTCAGACCAGGTACTGTTTGTTTGAAGAATACTTGAACAAATGCCAGACTTTTGTGGTTCAATGGCAGGGTTGAGGCCTGCCCTGTAAATAAATGTTTGGTGATCGGTTAAAAACCATCCCTGCCAACTCAATGTGAACATGTGGCTGGGGGCTATTGATTGAACGCTTAATGATCAATCAACCCCTCAGCCACATGCTATAAAGCCCAGCTTCTCCTCGTTAGGAGAGAGGAGTGGAGAGAAACGATGAGAAGTGAGTTTTTGTTTGTGATATTTTATTTTTGTCTCTGTATAGTTTAATGAAGTCTGCCCAGCCTGGACAGTTTTTTTTTTTTTGTTTCTTTGTGTTTTGTTTATTAAAAGTGTGCATACAAGTGGGTACTGAAGAAATGTAATGTTTTCTTGTTTTTCTGTGCTTGCACCCTCAGAAAACCAGTGGGATAAGATTGCTGTGATTGCTAGTTTATTTAACTGACTGAAAAAATGTGGCCCTGGTATACATGTTTTCTGAATCGTTCGCTCTCTCTCATTGACAGGACATGACAAGCTTCATGCCGTGAAACAGCAGCAACACCTGTTCAATGATTTGCGGGAACAGTTTGCAAGGAGACTTACCAACCATCTCAACAATGTATTTGTTCACCAGGTATATCTTCTTTATTATACTTTTATTTCAAAATGTAGAATTTAGTTTTTGCATTATGGGTGGATTGTATTCCTTATGCTTCTAAAAGTTACCTTGGTCATGTTGTAAAATGAAGACCACTTAGGTTACTGGTATTTAACTTTATAAAGGGCTAAAAATGTATAAATTAGGCCATGTACAATTGTCAGCATTTGCTTCCCCAGATACAGTTTGTATTACAATTGGCACTGTTCTGTTGCTCAAATTGAAAATATTGGTATATAACCAAAACAAAAACTATAAGTAATTGAACATCTTCATGAGCGGCAACACCCCCACCTCGAAATATTAGAGGCACATGTCTTGTTAAAAGTTTGGATTGGATCACTTTAAGTAGACCTCATTATTGGTAATATTTCAATAAAAATCACACTCATTGTTTCACTATACAGTAATCTGTCACGTATCCGACTGTGGTGGGGCCAGAGTAAGGGCAGATAAATTAATCCTGTTTTAAATACCATTATACACAGCTGTAGGATTGCAACAAAGGGTACATTTTGACCTTCGAAGGTTCGGAACACATTACCGAAGGAAGGTTCGAACCTTCGATGGTACTAATTTGCATAGTTTACTGGTGACGTCACCATAGCTACTTGTTTATAATTGATTGAAAATCCTATTATTTTACAGGTAATTCATATAAATGGAATAAAACATTCACATGTAGTTTAAAAATACGTTATAGAACAGTAATCATTTTTTTATAATTTAAATAAAAATACACGTTGTTTATGTACACGTCATTGATGCTGCTTGCGATATATACAGTAAGCATGCATTGCAGCAGCACCAACTGCAGGACTTAGGCAAAACAAAGCTTTATTTAACAGTCACCGTTCCAAGCAGGTTATTGGTCACATTCACATTTTACTACTGCTAAAAATAAAAATAATAATAATATGAACTTACGCTTGTCAAGTGACCCCGTCAAGTGCCTCGATGATACATCAACAGTCGCTTGCACAGTTTGCATTCATTTTTCTTTTTGGTCGCCTGGGCATTTAAAAAAAAAAAGAAAATCCCAAACAGCAGAGGGTTTGAGACATTTCTTTCAATCCAGCTTACGCTATACAACGCTTTGCTGTCGAGATGGCGAATGAAAAAATTAAAGTTCTTCCTCTGGATACCACAAGGGGGAGGGGGGAGGGGGGAGGGCCCGACCGTGCTTAGTTTTCTAAATTAAACTTATTAGTGTTAGCGTATATATTTTGTATGTTTCAAACATATTCTGCAATAGCACTTCTCTTACACTGTCTTGTACACTAGCTATTCAGTACATATTTTACTGAAGCACTACAACCGCTATAGGTACACCCAGTGCTTTGGCATAATATACCCTGCTCCATACACAGCAGTGGCGCCAAATAGAGTTGCTACGTATAACGATTAAGAAGTGGATTTTAATACAACTTTTGTTTAAGTAATATGCATAATACAAATCAAAAGATCGAATTTTGCAAGTGACATTTAATGTGTGATTTATAGTATTCACACATTGCAAGATGGTTTCTGTTAACAGAGAAAAAAAAAAAAAAACTGTGTGCATGCCACCTGACGATCCTTCAAAGGTTTAGAACTAACTTCGAATTCCTGGCTAGCGAATGAACCTTTGAACACAGCCCTACACAGCTGTAACAATTACTATATTCACACAATTATTGTTCTGAGATTCAGATTTTATTAGGGAGCTCCCCTAAATCCCTTGTTTAGAAAGATACAGGGTATTAATGCTTGTGACAGAGTAGCAGTCTTCCGTGTTGGTGCGTGCATTCGCTGCTGAGTGAGGCAGGAGATCGAGATGGAGGTTTTAAGTTGATATGCCCTGCAGGCGAACAGAATTTATCTACATATCAACACACACTGAACAGTTCACGTGACACTACTAGCAATCTACAATCTCTGAACTAATCTTCTTTGTTTAATAATAAGTCAATAATAAACTAACGTTGCCGAAGAGATTGATCGTGTTGGATAAACGGTTAGGGTGAATATGTGACGGCCGGATACATGATGGATTACTGTATATATAACTATAAAATATATACTGGTGACAAGAACAGCCTCCTTCATATTTTTGGCAGCATATTTTTTAAATAAGTCACATGGCCATGAACCAAAAGTTGGGGTTCAAATGATAAGGTGGTAATATACAGTAAAAGACATATTTTCATTACGGTTTACTTTTAAGTTTGTGAGACAGCATACATCCTGTTGTAACCTATAGCCGGAGACACAAGCCACAAGTGTCCTTTTAATCATTTTATAGCTACCCTTGTAAATATGTTGTGATGACATATATTAAGGTAGGGCTAAGGAAAGGCTTTAAAAACAATTAACAGTTTTTTCCATTTTCTCACCAATCATTATTTAAAATGTCTAAAGTAAATTACCAACAATTCATTAAGATTGGGTCATTTTATATGCATTCTGGAACCAAAAAAAGGGTAATGCATTTTAAGAAGACCAATACATATTAAAATACGTGTTCTTAACCAGTATTTGTGGTCTGATACATATCACGGTACATGAATTTTGTTTTGTGGACTTTTGGAAAGACGTACATCATTTGTTTTTGCATACTCATCCTAGAAAAACACATAATTGTCAAAAAATAATAAGCACGTCCGCTTTTTTTAGTCTTGTATGGCATACAGACAAAAAGCAAACATGGTGACCTTTCAATTTTCTAGCTTTAAAACATTTTTGTGTATCTGCTCTTTAAAACAAAACAAAAATATAGTAGGTTTTCTGGAAAAATATGAAGATGTGACAAATTATATGCAGTAAAAAGCACGCGTGAGTAAGGTGGTCACTCAGCACACCGATTTTCCTACAAGAAATCCGTTTTTAGGAATTAAAAAATGTTCTCTATGTCTGTGTGCCTCATAGTTACTGTGTTTTAGAAGCAGTGTTAGCCCATTCAGTCCATCATTTTTGACCACTTTGTACACTTACATGCAGCACATTTCGTGTTGACATCGTAACAGGATTTCTGAGAACTGTCTGCTATAGTGTGGTGGGGTTTTTTCCAGTGTGTCTTTTTTGCATGTGCGGTATATGATCGCTCGTTGTGATCACTTCAGCTTTCTGTGCTGGCACATTCGTGATAGAGGATGTTTTTCTAAACATTTTCCCAAAAAACATTTGGAAGCAAACTTTCCTTTCACTCTGGGTGCTGACATGTTCATACGCGCTGTCAGAAGTGCTGTAAATGATACAAAACATGACGCAAAATGTATGCAGATTAGCAAAACGGTAGTGATTCGTCACGCACACGTGACCTTTCCTTAGCCCAACATTAAGTTTTGAAATGGTATATTAGGTTTAATTATTGATTTGTTTTTAGACCTCTAGTCTGTTAGTTTGTGTGTTTTTCATCCTGTCTGTTGTCAATACTTTAATGACTTGCCTTTTGTTTTCAATCAGTTCATTCACTTCACTCAGACCCTCCCCCACTTCTTTAGGGCTTCCTTTCTTTCACTTCCTGTGAGTACACCCTGTTTTCCATCCTGCTTCACCATTAACTTGAACCTCATCATGCTTCATCAAACTTCAGAACTATACAGTTACATGTGTTGTAATTACTGTTTTTACCTACTTTACCCATTTAAATATTTAGCACTGTAGTCCTTTAAACAATTCCTCAATAGCATATTGCTAAGGAAAATAAAATTGACTGTTACAATGTTTTTTTTTTTAAAGTTCTGTCTGAACATTCTTAACATGGGCCATCAATAATTTTGTGACTCACTATGTGCTAAAGGTTTGCATCTATTAAATTTTATTACCAAAGTCGTCCCACATAGGGTAAAACTCAATTTTGGATAAAGTGAAAAAATGAATGACAAAAGGGTGAACCTGAATCTCTGATAATCAGGGGGAAGAGGATAATGGGCACTTGTGCCTTTCTTGCATTCTGTTTATATATGGGCAGCAGTGTGGAGTAGTGGTTAGGTCTCTGGACTATTGACCGGAGGGTTGTAGGTTCAATCCCAGGTGGAAGACACTGCTGCTGTACCCTTGAGCAAGGTACTTTACCTAGATTGCTCCAGTAAAAACCCAACTGTATAAATGGGTAATTGTCTGTAAAAAATAATGTGATATAGTGTAACAATTGTAAGTCGTCCTGGATAAGGGTGTCTGCTAAGAAATAAATAATAAAACTAATAATAAATAACCCTTATTCCAGCATGGCAGCCTCTATCAGGAGCATTCTGTTACTTGTTAAACACACTTTGGAACAAAGGATTGTTTAGTTGTATTGCCGTGTTTTCAAAAAGATACTGTAAACAGACAAAAAAAAAAAACTTGAAATATTAACATTACAAAGATATTGCAATTAAAGGAATGCTGCAGTTGCCTGGAAACTGAATTTTAAAACAAAACAAAAAAACTTGCATTGCACCATAATGCTCTGTAAAATGTGTAAATTCAAATGCCAGTTATTTTTATGTAAGCTTAAAAATGCTTTTATCATGTAGGGAACCTAAGGCAGTCTAACGTTCATCTCATTTGTGGCTATTAAGACATAATGATCTACAAAATATATGAACATGAACTTGAACATAGAGCTTTACTGCTAAACTCAGTACTTATAATGTGAAGGTAAAATGTTTCTGTTCAAAGGAATGATGGTAGAGCTTTTACTCATTTTACTTGCAAATAGTATGTTCACGTTTTGACTTGGACTTCCAAAAATAACTACGCATATATGAAATTCAGTGTTTGTGGCTTGTGTGTGTGTTAACCTCATGCTTCTTGTTTTACTTCATGTGCTCAGGTTGTCATTTTCAACACAGTTCAGTAGATGGGGTTGGCTGCAAATTTTCATTTTTAAAAGTACATATAGGTAACAAAATAATTCCAATAAATCATATCCAATGTGTATTAGCATCACTTTGTAGGTCTCACATTTTCCTATATTAAAATTATATTTGATTTTTAACTGTCTTTGTTTTCCACAGGGTCATGACCAAAGCACTGCATCGGCTCAGCACTCTGAGCTGTCCTTGCCCAAGCACAACCCATTGCATCGAGATTTACTCAGATACGCAAAGCTAATGGAGTGGCTGAAGAACACTCAGCGTGAGAAGTATGAAGGGTTAACAGGGGTAAGGATACTGAAAAGTCAAAGTAGTACATTAGGTACCAGATTTGTACATATTTACATACAACATGACTTCAGTAACCAAAACGGAACATTAAATGTAAGTTGAAGTCCAAAAGCAAAGCACACTTGAAATTTAATCAAAATCCACCTAATTACACAAAGTATGAAATTTTTATTTTTTAATTCAATACATGTTAGAAACATGCAAAGGTATATACAATCTTAAATTTAACTGTTACAATTTTATTTTTGAAATATACAAATTACTGTATTCCTTTGAATTTAAGACACACATTTTAAAAAATTTTTTTCTTCTCAAAAGTACAACCAGGTATGTTCTTTGTTTTGAATAATTTACAGGTTATTGAATAAACAAAGTAACTTGACTTAGATTCATCTGATGTCAGTACTAATGGCTAATGGTCAAGCCGGGCTTACACTGCACAATTTTTGCAATCAGGAGACGCAGCGCCACTCACACTAACCGATTGAGCTACGATTTCTCACTGTAGATCGGGGGATTGCAAGCTACACACACTGCACGAGACATCTTGTCGCGGACTGCGCCTATTTTCATTGCAGAATCGTAGACATCATTCGGGAGAATCATGGACTCAAGCGAGGAGGCGACCGCTGTTGTCTGTGCATTGTTTTGCACAAAAAAAAAAGAAGAAAATGCGGAGAAGATCCATTTGGACGCGCAGTTGGCTTATGTAGATTTTACTATTAATATTTTTCTCTGATATGAAAACATTAAATACTAGAAAAATATTCTCATTTAAAAAAAAGTTATTTTACTTGCTTCCAAACTGGTTTCACTATGACGGTGCACAAGCATGGCTTTAAGAATTCAAGATTCTTTAAAATCCATTTCTGCCTGGAAGTGAGGTCTTTTGCCCCACTCCCACTGTGTGTGACGAGGTTTCGGCAGGTTTCCCTATTGCGTCCGCAGAGAGGATGCTTTTGTTTGGACTTCTACCACTGACCTAAAATAATTATAAATACATATTGCAGTATAATGCTTCATATCTATATAATTGAACGCATACAGTCATGCATTTTGAATATGTAAGTACTACGTGTGTATAATAGGACCGTGGATATTGCTAATTTCATACTCTGCAAATTCCAGCACGAGAACTTATACTTCAGGGCCATAGATTGCTGCACAAATGTTCAATATTGCGATAAAAACAAACAAACAAAAACCGTTTATAACAGTTATAACATTATAGTAATGTCAATATTTATTTCCTTGACGTCTGTGCTCTGAACCGAGTCGAGGTGCATCCAAAATAACAAAATCGAATCTGTTCAAAAGCGCAACGCTTGCTTCGTGAGACCTGCACCCCTTCTCCTCGTATTTGATTAGATTAGCAATACAAGCATACAGCAGGGGTTTGAAAGGGATATTGAGTGACTGTAGAAATGGATTGCAATGAGAGCACACACTACCACACACAGTATCTGCTTCGGCGTTAACAAGTTATAACAATTATTTACTTAGGTACCTGAAGTTCCAAAGCAATTTCCCTCCATCTTTGCTCCTTCAATGAGCGATCATGATAGAAATTGTCACTTATGTCAAAGAGACACGGGTGTTCCTGCCACATCTCCACCATCCTTTCCTCTATTTTGAAGCTCCACACCTCGGGGCACAGCCTTTCTCTTCGTCGTCATTGCTGCTAGCTTGTCCTATTGGCTACTGGCAGCATTCGTCAAGAAATCGGCCCGTAGCCCCTCACACATTTCACGAATTGCTTTGTCGGGGACTAAAGTTTTCTGACATGTTAGAAATTTGTCGGAACGTCGTAAGAGTGTCGGGAGATCGCAGACGCTGTTATCGGGGCATCGTAGACCCTCTCACACTTGCACTGTCCCAGATTTTAAGAAATTAGTCGCTGACTCCTCAGCTCGTCGGCGATCAGCAAAAATCGTGTAGTGTAAGCCTGGCTTAAGAGCGAGGACTAGAGTTTGGGTAATCGAATACACAGAAATATTGGACCCTGTGTATTCGAATAGGAAACTATTCCAAATTCCCATCCCTACAAATGTTACAGATAACAATTCAGAAAAACAGGGTACTGGCATCTGGATAATTTTTATCCTAATTTGAAGATTATGAAACAGCAGGTACTTACAAAGCACCATCGAGGTTATCATACAGATACATTTCTCTATAAGTCTGTCAGATTCCACTTAATAAATCAGTATGCATCATAGTAAAGAGATTCAGTTAATCTG
This sequence comes from Acipenser oxyrinchus oxyrinchus, assembly GCA_030684275.1. Classification (NCBI taxonomy): domain Eukaryota; kingdom Metazoa; phylum Chordata; class Actinopteri; order Acipenseriformes; family Acipenseridae; genus Acipenser; species Acipenser oxyrinchus. The sequence goes on along the minus strand of CM060247.1, from coordinate 55,871,367 downwards.
ATATTGTGATTACTGTTATAGAGCAGACCACACAAAGTTGGGTGGCTTCAATTAGACCTCTAACAAAATCCGTGGTATCCCAAAAGAGATGCAACATCTAATTTCCACTATTACGTTTCAAGTTATTAGGGTCTAGTTTGTCCTCTGGTAAATGCTGCATCAAAATTCACAATGTATATTGCCTTGTTCATTCATAAGAAACCCAGCATGTTAAAACCACAGCAAATGTTGACAAAAATGTGTTGTGTTTTTTTGCAGAATTATGTTGATTATATCGCAAGATTGTATGAGAGGGAAATTAAAGATTTTTTTGAAGTTGCAAAGATTAAAATGACAGGCACAACTAAAGAGGGCAAGAAGTTTGGTAAGATTTGTTTTTATTAATAGTTTTTTTTATTTGTATTTAAGACTATTGAAAATACTGATTACATATAATGTATACTGTGCATGAAATTGAAACAATTTTATAACATTAACAATGCAGAAATCATTTTTGTTTCTAGGCACATCAAATGTGTGTGCTTGTATACTTAATTTGTGAAGTTTTTGCAAAAATGGCATTATTTAATAGAGAATATATACATACAAAATATATAACTTAAAACAGCACTGGAAGCATATACAGTATCTGTAACCCTAAAGGGGAAGCTCCATGAGCTGACCAGCATGACCCTATATCCCATGATTTAGCAAAACCACTACATTTACATTGACAGTATCTTGCATGTTTTAGCAGTTGCTTTTCATTTTTGGACTTATTTGTCCTCTAGTGGTCCCAGTAAGGCAGAAGAGTTGAGGAGCCCAGCTTTCAATTCAGTTTGTCAAGAATGGCCCTCAGTGCAGCACAATAGTATAACAAAATATGTGTTGCAAGGGAAGGGCAACTAATATTTATCCACAGTTGGTTTAGTTCATAATGCAGTTACCTACAACCTTGTAGCAAGCTGGAAAGTAAAGGACACACCAACAAAACAAAAAATGAAATCCAGCTGATATGATATGCACTTGACTATAGTGTTGATTTTAATGAGTGGTTTGATTCATGTCGAGACGTTTCTATTGTGAGGTTGGTCAGTAAATTACTTTTTGCCATCAGGTTTCCCCCTATTGTCTGTTTTGAATTGTGCTTTGTACTAAATATGCATAGAAACAAGGAGAACGTGATTTCTTTTTCTCCTAAAAAGCTTGTAATGTTTATCTAGCTAAACATTATAAACTTGCAAAGAAAGCTTGCACAGTGTCTTCTTTATGGTCAACTTGGAACATCAACATTTCTTTTCAGCGTGTAGTTGTTCTAATGCATGTTATGTTTTGCTTTTTTCATAACTAACTTTTAACTTGCCCTATGCTGCACGGTCTATGTGACAAACATATGCTAACCTGTCTTTGTCTTTGATGCTTGCAATCTAATCTGCTGCCACAGCCACGCTTCCTCGAAAAGAGAGTGCTGTGAAACAAGAAACAGAGAGTAAGTATCCCTGCACCATTAAAAAGCTTAATCTGTGGTCTGTGTCTCTTGCGTCACATATTGCATTCTCCATTGCACCAGAAAATGAATAACAGTTCATCTGAGTTTAAATTGCCTATGTATTGTACATGTCAGAACTTATCTGAAGGTTAGTTTTACTACACTGGTAACAAATTCAGTAACATTTAACATCTGTATTCAATATTGAATACAGAACCTGGGCAGAAAGGACATTTGTGTGTATTTATGCAGGGAATATCTGAGAGTGTCAGTGATTTTTATACAATCACAATTATTTTCCAGAGGCAGTGGGTTTAAGATGAATTGTTTATATGCTTTTCAGAGACCCAAACTTGTCCACTATTAGAAACTTTGTAATCTGGCTTGTTTTTGTGAATAACGTATCTTTGACTGATTCAGTTTTTTTCTGACGTGGCTGTTCTTGCGCATGTATAAAGTTGTGGTCCAATACTGTACAAAAATAGATTTAGATGTTCTGCTTTATGCATGTCCGCTTTCTATAGTCATGTATTATGTCCCATTTATGGTTTTAAAGAATGTGTGGTGTTTCCAAACATTATTTATATGAAGTCATTAACATTAATATTTCTGTAGGCTTTATGGCTGTCGTCATGTCAAATATTGTGGTTTTTTTTTTAAGGTGTTAAATACATTGACTGCTGAAAAGCATTTATCTATTTATCTTTATAAAGATAAACCCCACTACGTATAAGTCCAATACAAAAAGTGGTTTTATAGCAATTTATAGCTGCTTGGTCATACCAAAATGCAAGATTCCAGATTTTGTTGAAGATGATAAGTGGCCTTAATTATGGTGAGAACCATTTAACCCTGCTGAAAGTGATTGCACCATTCTCTCTTCGTGTGTGTGTGTGTCAGGCCTGCATGGGAGTTCAGGAAAGCTCACTGGCTCGACATCCAGCCTCAACAAACTACCAATCCAGGGTGGAGGAAGTCGTAGATCCCAGTCATCCTCGTTGCTGGATATGGGCAACATGTCTGCCTCAGACTTCGATGTGGCGGACAGAACCAAATTTGACAAGGTATTTTTGGGTAACAGAATCAATTCTAAAACACAAATATTGTAAATGAAGTCATCGGTGCAAGTCCCCATCTAATATCCGTGTTTTTTGTAAGAGAAAGACGTTTAGAAGGTTCAGGATATTTTTTACAATACACATTTTAACCTATACTGTATAACGGGCGGATAATTTATTTTGGAGTTTTTGATTGTATCGCCAGTAATACTTCCACCCATCAGATTGTAGCGAACCCGCCCTCTGTCAGACTGGTATACAGAACAGGTTAAAGAAGTGCTGGACAAGAGAAATAATATGCCAGATATCAAAGTGGATATGAGAGTGGTAGTGATTTGCTTGAAAACATTACAATTAGACTGGACATTTCTTTTTTATGTTAAGCATTTTTTTATTTTCATTTTTTTTTATATAAGGGTTTAAGTAACAGCCAAAACTGTTGATTGTTATTGTCGATACGTTGTAGATACGACTATTACTGAAGACACCCATTGTGCAGGTAACGCAAAGTCCATAAACAAAACATTGAAATAAATTAGTTCTGCACTGTATAAAACAGAGCTGATTTTGCCAGTGCTTGCTACTCTATTAACCAGTTTGAAATTATTTTGAAGATGCATAATACTGTGATCATTCCGCTGTGTTATGTTGTGAACCATAGCTAAGTTTTAAAACTGAGAGATTGCAAATGCTTATCGTAAAAGTTTACAGGTACCTTAAAATTAAGGGCCATATAAGAACGATAAATACTGTAACTGATTTTTAGAAGGCCTTCTTTGTTGTTCTCCAAGTTGCTGCAGTGACATTTTAGGTGTTATAACAAGTTACTGTAAATGAAATACTGTTTTAGCAGACATATTAAGTAAACATTTATTTGAATGTATTTGGACTTTAAAAATATGAATGTTAAACTGTGTGGTATTTTTCTTTGTGAACATGTGTGGCAAAGTGGTTGCTGATTATGTACAGGTGCAGAGGTGATGCAGTGCAGGAATAAACAGACAGAGATTTGTAATCCGTTATGGAAAATAGTTCTTTTATTTTTGTTATAATCCCAGTCTGGTGACCAAATAATAAACTCTGGTTATACACAGCGATGCGTAAAACACGGAGAACAGTAACAGAGATTGCAGCCCTAAACAATAAACACAGTATCTCTCCCACAATATACAACCACGGTCACCAGACCTGGGTGCGTGCTGTAGTGCTCGTGGTGGGTGATACAGTTTAAAGAGTGACAAATAGTGCAGTGCTGTTCCGGGTTCAGTGCTGGCCCTTAGCGACAGCTCCGGAACGTGTTAGTTGTCAATTATATATTAGTTGTCAATTATATATGTTTATTGGTACAGTGTAGAATAGACAATTGTATTGAACAGAGTCGTGTCACTCTGGGCTGCAGTGAGATTGATAGAACTGAGCCCCGGACAATGCATTCACTTCAGTTTTGTAGATTCCAAAACACACCCTTTTAATGTCATTTATGACCGCTCCTCACTATACCTGTGTACATGGCAAGTTTCCAAGCCTCACAAACATTCCTTCACATCGTGTACCGTCACATCAACAAAACAAGGTGCAGAAAGTAATTGGATGCATCACTTCAAAGCTAATTTCATGAAACGCGAGGCGGTAACACAGCTCCCAATCGAATGAAAACTTTTTTATTATCGATCCTCATGGAGCAGAAACTAAAGCTACACGCAGCTTGTTTTAATAAGGGTGTATCTGGTATGTTAGGTAGCACTGAGCAAGCGTTTTTGAAGACGTGCCAGGTATGTCTTGTAGCAATTAAGGGGTTAATAAGTTGTGCCCTAATTTCATATGGTACATTTATTTTTCTCCTATAATGATTTATTTGTAAACATGTTAGTCAGTGGTACTGTTTTGATTGTGTTTGCAGTGCTTTTAAAGTGTCTGCAGATAATCAAAATAACATTGCCCCCCTCCCCTGGTGTTTTTACTGGTGGATTTACTGACCATTGGAACAGACACACTACAGATACAATGGAAACAAGTGCTTTTTTATATTTTTTTATAGAGCTGTGAAGATTATTAAAATAGATCCTGCCGTGCATTGTATTTTAGTTTAGATGCAAAATGAGTCACCATACCGAAATCAAGTGTGTAAATGTACACTCTTTGTAACACTGTAAAACATCATTCTCATATGTTTTGTCTTTAGATCTTTGAACAAGTTCTAAGTGAACTCGAGCCTCTTTGTCTGGCAGAACAGGATTTCATCAGCAAATTCTTTAAACTACAGCAACAACCCAGCATGCCAGGATCTACAGCTGTGAGTCTTCATTTTGAATAACGTACCAATAGAAAGGGGAGGGTCTGATAGTTGATGGGATTAAGTGGGAGAAAGGGAGTGGTGGAAGAATATGAGTCCAAACATATTGAACAATATGTCAGTAAAGAAAACATTTGTCTACTAAGATGTTTCTTTGATTTACTCTTTTGATATTTTTATTGAGTGTTTTAAGTTGTGGATGATTTAAGAAAGTGATACATCAAGTCATTTATACAGTTCATTGCCAGGAAAATGGATGATAAAATGGTTCAGGGACTCTGTATAAAGCCATGAACTGAAGACAAAAATGTGTCTTGGAAAAAGTATCCATTAACAAACGCATATATTTTTTTTCTACTGCTTCTTTAATCATGAACTATGATTCACTTTTATAGGCAGATGGAGAGGAAGCAGATGGAGCAGTGCCATCAAGGGCTGTATCTGTTGGTGGGGAAAGACCGCAATCTGCAGGGTCTGAGTGAGTATTTGTGTTTCCATATAGACTTCCTTATTTACCGTAATCTAGGCTGTATTTGTTTTCATGGTAAAAAAAATAAATAAATAGATATTTCACGATTTTTAAACATAACATTTATTAAAGCAGAAAAAATAGGGTTGCCACTTTCAAAATCGATCATTTTTCTTTATAGTTATTATACAGCAAATGTTCTTAAATACTTTCCTGAACTGAATGCTAAATTGCAGGGTGTTTCTTTTTGTTTTTTTGTTTTTATGTTCACCTTTTTAAAGACATTATTTAAAAATAAAAATATCACCATACAACCTCTGGACAGTGTGATCATTAGCAGAAATATTCCCAATCTTTGAATCATGCAACTCTATGTTTTGTGTTTACTCATTTACTGAAAGCAAAGTAAACCGGCTGCCGTGTTCCTAAATGTGACCGGTAGCGTGTCTATAAAACAATCGTTCGCAGACAAAAGTATTTATACCCTAAACTTAATATAAGATCATTCAAGAAAACATGTTAAATACAAGCATTTCGTGAACATTAGTCACTAAGTAATAGGACAAAGACCAAAATACACAATTTCTGGTAGTTTTTTTATTTTTATAAAAAAAACTAAAGTACCTAAGCAATTTGTATTGGCACCTTTACATTAACCCTGTAATGCCCATTTCTGTATAGTTTTAAACCCAGCCTCACTAGCCAGAATTTTTCATATTCAGTACATTATGTGTTGCCCGACAAGAAAAGCATTGTGTTTTGTACAAGAAACTGAATTTAGTTACATAAATTAACTGTCCTCATTTAAAAAATGTTTGGGCATTACAGGGTTAAAAATCTGTCATTCATATATATTTATTTATTTATTTATTTATATATATGGATTGAAAACCATTACACAGTAATTAAGCTGCATTATAAAATCAATAGCCTGAAAGAGGTAATTACTTCCAGCATCTGTTGAAGAAGAATGTTTTGGCAACACAGCAGATGATGGTCAAGACAACAGAGTTAGATTCACGTTTGATAAAAGCACTCGTAGCAAACAACAAAGGAAATATAAAAGAAATATGGAATACAAAATTCCCCAATCAGAACAATAATCAAGAAGTACCACAGAAAAAATTCAACTGAAACGCTTGAAAGAAGTGGACATCCAAAGAATTACAGGAACAGCAGGCAGAAGAATCGTTCGAGCAGCTAAAAAACATTCAAGATTAACAGCCAAGGACTTAAACCCTAACCTAACCCATACAAAAAATACAAAGATTTGCCAAGAAATATGAACAGGAATCTGAAGCATTCTTCAACAAAATTCCCCAAAAATGGCTGACCGTATGTTTGGAGAAAAAAACGGAAAGCCTTCAATAAAGAAAACTTTGTACCTACAGTTAAACATGGAGGTGGTTTGATGATGATATGGGGGTGTTGTAGCAGTTTAGAGAGTGAAGACATACATGTGATTTGAAGATTGAATGAATGCAGCCATGTATGAAAACATTCTACAAAGTACAACGATACCAACTGCTTGTAGGCTGATTGGCAGACAGTTTATCTTTCAACACGACAAAGACCCAAAGCATACGGCTAAGTCAACTCTGGAATTCTTGAATAAAACAAAGTTCTGGAATAGCCTTTGCAATCACCAGATCTCAATCCAATAGAATTTGACTGATCTAAAAAATGCTGTAGCCAGGCATTGTGTATCCAATCTGTCTGAGATCATCAAAATATGCAAGACAGAATGGTTCTATATTTTACCAAGAAGATAATAGGTAACATACTGATTAAGGTAACATACTGATTAAGGTAACATACTGATTAAGAATTATCATAAACATCTGAAAGCCATAATAAAAGCAAAAGGATAAAGATTATTACTAGAACTTGTGTAAGCATAGGATGCCAATCTTTTGTCTGAGACCTGTATATTTACACTATTCTTTTAGAAATGGGGATTTTCACAGGGAACTACGTTAGATATGGTAATGGTTACCACTTTTATGAAATGTAAAGAAAAAGTCATTTTTTAAAGCTAGCACAATTTGGTGCTTGTTTCAGTATTCTCAGGACATAATGGGATAATTGAATTACACTTAACTAACTTGTATACAGTACTGTGCAAAAGTTTTAGGCAGGTGTGAAAAAATGCTGTAAAGTAAGAATGCTTTCAAAAATAGACATGTTAATAGATTATATTTATCAATTAACTAAATGCAAAGTGAGTGAACAGAAGAAAAATCTAAATCAAATCCATATTTGGTGTGACCACCCTTTGCCTTCAAAACAGCATCAAGCATCAATTCTTCTAGGTACACTTGCACACAGTTTCTGAAGGAACTCGGCAGGTAGGTTGGCCCAAACATCTTGGAGAACTAACCACAGTTCTTCTGTGGATTTAGGCAGCCACAGTTGCTTCTCTCTCTTCATGTAATCCCAGACAGACTCGATGATGTTGAGATCAGGGCTCTGTGGGGCCATACCATCACTTCCAGGACTCCTTGTTCTTCTTTACGCTGAAGATAGTTCTTAATGACTTTCGCTGTATGTTTGGGGTCGTTGTCATGCTGCAGAATAAATTTGGGGCCAATCAGATGCCTCCCTGATGGTACTGCATGATGGATAAGCATCTGCCTGTACTTCTCAGCATTGAGGAGACCATTAATTCTGACCAAATCCCCAACTCCATTTGCAGAAATGCAGCCCCAAACTTGCAAGGAACCTCCACCATGCTTCACTGTTGCCTGCAGACACTCATTCGTGTACGCTGTCCAGCCCTTCGGCGAACAAACTGCCTTCTGCTACAGCCAAATATTTCAAATTTTGACTCATCAGTCCAGCGCACCTGCTGCCATTTTTCTGCACCCCAGTTCCTGTGTTTTCGTGCATAGTTGAGTCGCTTGTCCTTGTTTCCACGCCGGAGGTATGGCTTTTGGCCGCAAGTCTTCCATGAAGGCCACTTCTGACCAGACTTCTCCGGACAGTAGATGGGTGTACCAGGGTCCCACTGTTTTCTGCCAGTTCTGAGCTGATGGCACTGCTGGACATCTTCCGATTCTGAGGGAAGTAAGCATGATGTGTCTTTCATCTGTTGCAGTAAGTTTCCTTGGCCGACCACTGCGTCTACGGTCCTCAACGTTGCCCGTCTCTTTGTGCTTCTTCAAAGAGCTTGGACAGCACATCTGGAAACCCCTGTCTGCCTTGAAATTTCTGCCTGGGAGAGACCTTGCTGATGCAGTATAACTACCTTGTGTCTTGTTGCTGTGCTCAGTCTTGCCATGGTGTATGACTTTTGACAGTAAACTGTCTTCAGCAACCTCACCTTGTTAGCTGAGTTTGGCTGTTCCTCACTCAGTTTTATTCCTCCTACACAGCTGTTTCTGTTTTAGTTAATGATTGTGTTTCAACCTACATATTGAATTGATGATCATTAGCACCTGTTTGGTATAATTGTTTAATCATACACCTGACTATATGCCTACAAAATCCCTGACTTTGTGCAAGTGTACCTAGAAGAATTGATGCTGTTTTGAAGGCAAAGGGTTGTCACACCAAATATGGATTTGATTTAGATTTTTCTTCTGTTCACTCACTTTGCATTTAGTTAATTGATAAATATAATCTATTAACATGTCTATTTTTGAAAGCATTCTTACTTTACAGCATTTTTTCACACCTGCCTAAAACTTTTGCACAGTACTGTATATATATATATATATATATATATATATATATATATATATATATATATATATATATATATATATATATATATATATATAATCTCACACAGTGCCTATAGAAAGTCTACACCCCCTTGAACTTTTTTCAAATTTTGTTGTGTCAGTGCCTCAGTTTCATGCATTTTAAATGAGGATTTTTTTCCACTTATCTTCACACCAAACTCCACACTGTTAAGGTGGAAAAAGTTTGTGTTGAGAAAAAATGTATATATTAAAAATACAAAACTGAAAGATCATAATTGGATAAGTCCACCCCCCTGAGTTAATACTTTGGAAGCACCTTTGGCAGCAATTACAGCTGTGAGTCTGTTGGGATAGCTCTCTATCAACTTTGCACACCTAGATTTTGCAATATTTGACCATTCTTCTTTACAAAGCTGTTCAAGCTCTGTCAAGTTCCTTGGGGAGCGTTGATGGACAGCAATCTTCAAGTCATGCCACAAATTTTCGATTGGATTTAGGTGGGGGCTCTGACTGGGCCACTCAAGGACTTTTACCTTTTTGTTCCGTAGCCACTCCAGTGTAGCTTTGGGTTGTTGTCATGCTGAAAGGTGAACTTTCGTCCCAGATTCAGCTTTCTTGCAGAGTTCAGCAGGTTTTCCGCAAGGACTTCTCTGTACTTTGCTCCATTCATTTTCCCTTCTACCATCCAAGGGATATTTTTTTTTATACCCATCCCCTGATCTGTGCCTTTCAACAACTTTGTCCCAGAGTTCTTTTGAAAGCGCCTTGGTGCTCATGGTTGAGTCTTTGCTTTGAAATGCACTACCCAGCAGAGGGAACCTACAGGAACTGCTGAATTTATCCTGAAATCATGTGAATCACTACAGTTTAACACAGGTGGAGGCCACTTAACTTGGTGTGTGATTTTGAAGGTGATTGGTTACACCTGAGCTCATTTAGGATTGCTATTTCACTTGGAAGTTGTGGGGTAGGATGTGTAGATAAATGAAAAAATATATATATTTTAATGCATTTTAATTCCAGGCTATAAGGCAACAAAAGGTGAACATTTTGAAAGGGGGTGTAGACTTTCTATAGGCACTGTATATATTAACAATAGAGTTGATTTTAAGATAACAATATTGTAAGTCGTCCAAATGTTGGGCTCAAACTCGCAACAACTTTCTGCAAAGTGATCTGTCAGCTAACTCTGTAAGTTGTATACAAGGATTTTTTTTTTTTTTTTTGGGATTAAACAGTTTTATTAAATTTTTACATGTACAACAACAACATAAAGTTAAACGGAATTTAAATGAAAAAGTGTAGAATTAGTTAAATATATATGTAGATATGAAGACATGAAATAAAGAGAAGATGAAAATAATAGACAAACACAAAAAAAATTAAACCCTGCTTCCTGGATGGCTCTAAACATTAATCTCCTTCACAATTTAAATTTAAACATGCAAGCTTTCACATGGTTGGGGCTGTCATCTGGTATGATTAGGTTTTCAAGGGACTTTGAAAAGTGCCATGTATTTAAACCACCTCAAATTTTTCAAGTTTGTTAACCAGCTTAAAGGAAAGCCGTTCATAGGCTGCAATATTACTCAAATACAGCTGCCATTCATGCACAGAAGGAGCATTGGCAGACCTCCACCCCTCCACTAGAAGTTTCCTCCCAGTCAAGAGGGCAGTCTGAATCCATTCTGAATCCTGAGTAGGAAGATGTTCCAGTCTAGAAGGATCCCTGAGAATATAAAGTCTTGGGCAGAAAGGAATATTCGCCTGAACAACATCTTGCAAAATGTCATGGACCCCAGCCCAAAAAGCTTGAATCCATCGGCAAGCCCACATAGCATACACTAGAGTCCCTACCTCTGCTAGGCACCCAACAGTCTGGGGAGTCCTTTATACCCAGCCTATGTAACCTGGCGTCGGTCCAGTAGAACCTGTCCCAGATCTTAAACTGAACACGCCTGGTTCGCAACTCCCTTGACATTATTTTTATACTTTTTAGGACATTAGCCCATTCCTCTTCAGTAAAGGATATATTAAGGACATTTTATTTTTTAAGATTAGGCTTTTTTCATTTTCATTTAATGCTGGTTTCTTTTTACAGGAAGGATTTGGTTCGGCTCATGATGAATAAAATATTTCATTGTATTGAGATCGAACTCAATAATCTGATTGCCCTTGGTGACAAGATTGACAGCTTTAACTCGTTGTACATGTTGGTGAAAATGAGCCACCATGTTTGGACTCATGGAGAACGTAGATCCAGCTTCCTACCTCAGCACCACACTTGGAAATGTCTTGGTGACAGTCAAAAGGAACTTTGATAAATGCATTGTAAGATCTTTCATGCTTTGCTTCAGGAATAAGTTGAGTTGATTTTTAAAATGCTTAATGCTTTAAGTTGGAAAAATTATTTATATATATATATATATATATATATATATATATATATATATATATATATATATATATATATATATATATATATATATATATATATTTGTCAGAAATCTTGTAATATTTATGTGGTCATGTCAGGGTTTACTTTAACAGTGCAAGTGACACTGTACCTGGTATCTTTTTTGTATTCCTTAATAAAACTCCAGCAAGAGGATTTTTTCTTTTTTTTTCTTTAATGCATTTCCTTACAGCATGTTAGACATTAGTGTCTCTTTTTTTTTTTTTTTATATTTCCCCACCTGAAACATTGACAACCATTTCTCATTGTACTAGTGCCTGTTTATGTTGCAATTGATTTCTGCTGGTTTTATATTGGTAAATAATGTGTCTCCTTTCTTTTAAAGTCAAATCAAATTAAACAAATGGAAGAGGTGAAGATCTCAAAGAAGAGCAAGGTTGGCATCCTTCCATTTGTTACTGGTATTGAGCAGTTTGCAGAGCTGGCAGAGACAATCTTTAGAAACGCAGAGCGGCGTGGAGATTTGGACAAGGCCTATGTAAAACTTATCAGAGCGGTATATTTCAATGGTAAGAAAACACTACAGGTAGGGAATATAGTTATGGCTCACTATTTATTCCCAAAGTGAAAAAAGGCAGCTGCTGTACATATACTGTGTGTCACGTTGCATAATTTATCTTGGCTATATCTGGAAAAAACATTACGTTCAAGCTTGGTTGAGCCTTTTGAAGACTTTATACGATATATTTTAGTATATAAAACACAAATCCACAGTTTATTACATTCAGAGTTGGGTCTATCAAAATATTTAATCTAAACGTGCACCATTATTTTGTCAAATAAATTTAAAAAGTTTTATGTATTTATTTTAAGTTGAGAAAGTTGCAAATGAAAGCCAAAAGACTCCCAGAGATGTTGTGATGATGGAGAACTTCCATCACATCTTTTCAACTCTGTCCCGTCTGAAGATCTCCTGCCTGGATACTGAGAGGAAAGAAGCCAAATACAAGTACACTGATCACCTGCAGTCCTATGTCATTTACTCTCTGGGACAGCCTCTGGAGAAACTAAATGTAAGTTGCTGCACTTCATTTCTAAATACTTGCTGGTCATTTAGGAGATCTTTGTTATGATTGTAACACTAGCTACACTTTTACCCACACTTAAACTAGTACAGGACCGATAAGCAGTTTACCCGTTTCTAAAACACAGTTACCGGTTTTACAACACACAGTAGTTACAGTAACCACCACAGACTCCTACCTCACCCACCAACACAGACAGACAGGCTTTTATACAGAAACACATGACACTCATTACAAACACTAATTAAATAATTATATTAAACGATCCCCAAATGTACCCAGGTGTTTCCCATTCAGCCCCAGAGGCTTGTGGGACCTGTAGTCTTTTAGGCCTATGGCCATGACACCCCTCCCGTGCACTACAAAATTGACACACATCTTGAATACCCAGTAAACACACAGGCAGGGCTCTTGCCCTGCTACACAACTTACATTTTCAGTGGCTGACTTGTACTATAGCAGATGCCAACAACCTTTACTATCCTGCAAGCTTGTTGCATAGTAACTGTACAAGCTTCTTTGACTTAAATATTTTAATCAAAATTCATCCTTTGCTACTGGCATTAGGAATTTAAAAAGTCTTTGGTTTGAAAACAGCAGACTTCACTAGCTTAGGAACCTTTAGTTTACTAATTACCAAAAAATGTTAATATATGAACTAGTCTTGTATGCACAATTTCAGCATTTCTTTGAGGGTGTCGAGGCCCGTGTGGCACAGGGCGTGAGAGAGGAAGAAGTGAGCTACCAACTGGCCTTTAACAAACAGGAGCTGCGCAAAGTTATCAAGGAATATCCAGGAAAAGAGGTGAAGAAGGGGTTGGACAACCTCTACAAAAAAGTGGACAAGCACCTCTGTGAGGAGGAAAACCTGCTGCAGGTACAGTAATGTTGGGAAACCCAAGTATTTTAGTTATTCTAGGTTCTAGGTTATTATTTTAATGTGTTGATCTTAATTACCATACTTTCAATAATTAATCTGTTACATTTTTTAATACATTGAGAATATCTTAAATGTTAGAAAACAGCAAATTCATTGTGAATTTACATTTTCTAAGGACATTCTTTAGTACAGTTCCAGATAAATCTAGATGGCATTGCATTGGAGTAGGGGTATAACATTTTAAAACCCCTAATTCCAGAGGATGAGGATGCATTCATTTTTAAAATCATTGTGCCTCAGATTTAAATTAACAGGACTGGAGATCGGATTATTACATTCTCCTTTAAACAGGTTTATCTTTATTTAATCTGTCACAAAGAATATCCTCTTATTGGCAACCTCAAATTATTTAAGTTCATGAAGAGCAAACAGATGTGGGATAAATGATATATATATTTTTTAAATCCCTTATTCTTTGCATATTGTTCCTCTTTCCTGTCAGGTTGTGTGGCATTCTATGCAGGATGAGTTCATTCGGCAGTACAAGCACTTTGTTGGGTTAATTGGTCGCTGTTATCCTGGGTCTGGGATAACAATGGATTTCACTATTCAAGACATTCTTGAATATTTCTCCAGCATCGCCCAGTCTCATTAATTTGGATTAAAGAACACAAGATGTCTGCAAGACGGTGCTTCTTTGTGTGTGCTCTTGTGATGTGTGGAGATATATAAACACTCCTTGCTCATTATAAATCCTGTGTTAAATTAAATATGTAAAGGACTTGCTGTATTGTCCTCAAGAAAAAAGAGGTGTAATTTAATTTTATATTTTTACCATTTGTAACCAGGTACTGTTTAGCACAGTTTCTTTGCAATGGCATGTGTGTCTCAGACATTAAGTAAGGGAAGTTTGTACTATGATGTAATGTTTGTTATGGTAGATGTGCAGTAGATGTTTGTAGTTAATGCAAAGTGGGAATATATTGCAGCCAATACTGATCAACAGGACACTATTGATATACCCCCAGATAAGCATTGTCAATTGAAGAATAATGTTTATTTCTTGTGAAAGGTTATGGTGGGCATAAGCATTAATGTCTTGCTGTTAACACTATTAATATTAGCCTACTTATTGCCACTAATCTGTAAGGATGTTCTGTAACAGTACTAATTATGTTTGCCTGTTTCACCTTATTAATTTCAGTTTAGTTTTATCTAAAAGCATTAAATGGAACAGTCAGACATGAAATAAAGGCCAAGGGTTTGCTAATAAAATAGGCATACCTTAAATATATATTTCACAAACTATGTTTCTCATACAATGGTATTTACTGCTTTCAGATTTACTAAAATAGTGATTTGTACATTTTCTCTGTGTAGAATAATTAACAATGTTGATAAATTTGTGCAGAATTCTAACTGATCACAAAATAGTATACATTATAGCAGGGGTCTCCAACCCTGGTCCTGGGGAGCCCCAGTCTTGCAGGTTTTATAGGGTGTCTTTATGTCAACAGTGGCTGAAGATCTGGAACAGATGTTCATCTTGAATAATTAAACCAGTAATTGGTTCATTTAAGTAACCGAAAGCTTGGTTGAAACAAAAACCAGAAGACCCTGTATCTCCCCGGGACCAGGTTGGAGAGTCCTGCAATATAGGGATTTTGTTTTGCACTCCAATTAATCTTTGCAAGATGTTTGAACACATTATTAATATCCAGTATGCCCAGCCCAAAGTTGTTTAAAACATGTCTAGTTACATTACCCATTGTGTTAAACCAGCTAGCTGCAATTGATGAGTAACTAACTACAGTTGAGTTTTGCAAATAAGCTGTATGCTTATTTCATTGTACACTATTATCAGTGTAAGCTACAAAAGTATGATCATGCCAAATAATTAATAAAAAATATTTATTTCCCAGTTTGATATGAGTTGTTACTTTCAGAATAGGTGCAGAATTTTGGCTATTTTATTCTGGTACAAAATAGTGTACATGCAAAAAATACAAAATGTTTTGGAGGTTAATGGTAGTTCAATTATACAGTATTTGTTTAATCATCTATTGCCACCCACTCTCCCAACATACAAAATATGAACAAAACAAGTTATCAGTTTGATGATGAAATATTGTACCTTTTTAACAGCTTTAAATAAAACCATGTAAGTCACCAAATTCTTGAAAAATTTAAGTTCTGTAATGGTTAGTGCCTATTGAACATTTATTAGCCTGATCAATAGTTTGTTAAGGTTAAAGCTTTTTAAAGAATACTGCCTTAACATTTACACTAAATGTAATGATGTTCTACAGTGTGCTTTAGTAATCCATACATAATCCTGCTTTCCTGTGTTTAGGTGGTACAGCCCAGTCATTAATAAAGTCAGTTATTCAGAAACTGTATTCAGTTTTTGCAGAGCCAACCAATCAAATGTCTCTCAACATGCAGAAACCGTTACACGTTGGACATGCAAGTGGAAAAGTGTGTTTGCAATACACTGCCATCATGCAGTGTATTGCATTTAAACACTTCAGTGAACTAGGAGAAACAGCATATTATTATTTGTTTATTTAGCAGATGCCTTTACCCACGGCTATTTACAGAGACTAGGCTGTGTGAAATATGCCTCAGCTCACCCAAAAGACAGAGCACATGGAGGTTAAGTGACTTGCTCACGGCTGAGCTGAGATTTGAACCGGGGACCTCCTGGTTACAGGCCCTTTTCTTTAACCACTGGACCACACCGCCTCCTATGAGTAGAATGCTGTTCATTGCATGCTTAATTATCTACTAAAATATTCTGAAAGTAGTTCACATCTCACACAAAGGACTTCAAGGCATAGATCACACTCGCAAAAGCTTCTTGCATAATAGAAAAAATGAAGGCTTACCTTGCGAAACACAGAAGTGAAGAAGGCTGGAATGAAACATGGAAAGAAATCACAGAATTATGCCAAGAGCATAATATTGCAGTGCAAGATGAAAATACACTTCAAGCTACAAAAAAAGAAGGGTTGTAAGAAACCTCAACAACTCTTACTAGCTATATTGTATCAATTACCTTGGGTCAAAGAGAGGGTGTAGAAGAGGCTGCAAGTGCACCTGAAAAAACCTGATAGCATCAGTAGTTATATTTTCCTGTTTTGGATGCCATAATTGGAGAGTTAGGGAGGTGACTCAAAAGAATCAATGGAAATTGCTGAAGCCTGTGATTGAGTAGTAAAGTGTGACAAAAATACCATCTAGCTGCTCTTGCAGTCGTATACAGATCCACTAAACATAAATCCTCATCTTGCAGCTGTAGAAATTGACATTTTTGCCAGTAGTGAATCTCCTATTACTTTTCAGAGGCTTCGAGAAATATCTCAAACCCTTTACCCAAACTATTACAAACTCATTCAGTTAGCTCTTTCTGCGTCGGGACATCAACATCTGACCAAAGCTTTTCTGTAATGAGACGGATTAAAAACTGGTTGTGTTCAACCACGGGACAAGAAAGATTTTCTTCACTGGCTGTCCTTCAAATAGAAGCTGATTTGACTGCCAAGCTGATCCAGAGAACATAGAAGTTTATGCTAATCAAAGAGAAAGAAGAATGCATTTACATTAAAGTAAGTCTGTTTTTCTATATTAAGACAATATAACTGTATCTGCTAAACCAGAGCAAGATTAATACAGTTACATGAAGCTGGTCTTCTAATTGATTCTTGTTAGCATTAGCTGCTCAACATGACAAAGACTTAAGTAACAACAAACAAAAAATTGTAGGGTGATTAATCAGCAAATGTAAACTGCATTTATTATTTGTTTATTTAGCAGACACCTTTATCCAAGGCGACACAGAGACTAGGGTGCGTGAACTATGCATCAGCTGCAGTGTCGCTTACAATTATGTCTCACCCGAAAGACGGAGCACAAGGAGGTTAAGTGACTTGCTCAGGGTCACACAATGAGTCAGTGGCTGAGGTGGGATTTGAACCGGGGATCTCCTGGTTACAAGCCCATTTCTTTAACCACTAGACCACACAGCCTCCTAATCCTATTTGACTTCAGGTAGGTTGTAAACTTATGTAACACTGACAATTGGTAAAAAGGATTTGATACGTGAAATAGCCCCTGCCCCTCCAAATGTAAAAGTCAAACTGCCTATGGTTGCATGCTGTCAGATCAGGACTACGGACACTGAGCATGGGAGCTACAGCATGCTATTTCCCATGTTACAACCGTACACAATTAGAGGTGCCAGCACCAATTCCAGACACAACACTTGCAAAATATTTTAAATATAAACACGCTGAGTTAATTGCAGTCATCAGCTGCATTGATTAACCACTCAGCAAAATGTGGCAGTAAACAAGTGAGTACAGACATTAAGTTACTGTTTTAGTATCACTTTAGTGTCTTAACAAGTTCTATTTTAAGCAATTGAATACGGAAGCAACTAACTTGCTCCTGAAGTGGCAACCAGCAATTGAATTTGGTGACCAATGTTTTCCGGCCTGGAACCATTTGCTCCTAAGACAAAAACTGATTTGTAATTTTGTTTTATAGAAATGTATAAGAATAATCAGGAAACAAAAGCCAAACAAGCAGTGAAGCTTATTTGACCACAAGTGCTTTACCAGTGTTATTGCAAACACTTGCACAAGCAAATGAGACAATTGTGTGATTTTTATGTTTCATGTTTAATTTACTGTATCGTGATGCATATCGTATTGTGATATGTATCGTATCGTGAAGACACTGCCGATACCCAGCCCTAGTTGTTATAATTTTATTTTATTGTACATATTTTAAAAAAGCCATAAACAGAGGTTTCAGCGCAGTCACACCTTCATCAGAGCATCAAAGTATAAACAATCACAAATATATACAAGTACAGATAATTAAAGAAATAACAACTGCTATAAATGGACCCCAGTTAGGCAGATTTACACAAAAATATACGAATGTAGCTTTCACAAAGTACAAATAAATAGAAAGATGGAAAACAATACAAATTGCATAAAAATGTAGTTTTAATTCTTCACAGATACTTAGTCATAAAGTGCATTAATAATCTGTCTAGGAATCAGACAGCTGTGATAGCACATGCAAACAGACCTTTGAGGTCTAGTTATTACACATAAAAAGATGTAACAACATTAAAAATAATCAAGAAACAAAAAATATAACATGACATCATTACAAAATCCTTTTCAACTGTCACAATCATAGATTGGTTCTTAAATTCTCTTACACAATTAGAAATTGTAGAAAAGTCTGTTTCTTCTGCTGTCTGTCCAATGCTTTTGTATTACCCTCCACCTCTGAGTGGGCTCCAATAATGGTGCCTGTAGTGATTACATGCATTGAACCATGAGATTGATTGTCCTGTCCTTTTTACTATCCTTGCAACGTTTTCTGAGAAGTTAAATTTATGTCGACAGATTAATTTATTAGAATACTAATTGGTTTATTTATTCTAAGTTGTATTCAGCAATCACATATCCAACCCTATAAAATGTTGCCTTCAGTGGCAGTTAAGAGTGTGACATTTCTGATTATTTCATTTTGGCCCGTTCCGAACCTTGTCCATTTTTCAGAGAACACAAAAAAGATACAATGTCAAAAATACATAGCTGAAAGGACTGTTTTAAAGTAAGTATGCTTCCACTCAGATGTACTGTAGTTGGTTTTGTTGGTCAGTACTAAATTTTCAACAGCAGACTAAGGCTCTCCTGAGGGACGATGCGTTTCCTTAGGGGGTGGTAGACCTACAGAGTGATATTCCCAGCCAGGTAGCATGTTGGAGATTGCATCGATGTGAACATTGATGAACGGTAGGTAGAACCCCTGTGAAACAGGTGGCTGAGGTATGATAGAAAATAGATGGAGTAGATAGAGAGAGCCCGTCGTGTACAGATTTTGGATCGCACCCGAGGATAACTTCTTTCAATTCATCTATATGGACCTGGAAAACGGAAGGTTCAAGGGTTAAGGTCTACTTGTTAACAACCAAAACTGAAGTTCTTTCTAGCTATACCACCTAAGGGTGGATTGACACCTATCTGAAGAAGGATTGCAATCTTCACATGGAACAGGTATGTTAATAAACAGGGTGTAGCATCTAATATCAACACAAGCTGGGGGAAAGCTATCTGCGGCCAGGCAGACATTACACTATATACTACCAACACACATATATATATATATATATATATATATATATATATATATATATATATATATATATATAATATAATAATAATACACACACACAGCGTCACAGACAAAAGTATTTGGGCAGTTTAAAAAAATTAGAAAAACCACAGTGATTTCTATAATTTCTAATTTTTCTATTGAAAGATATAAATGAGAGATTCAGCTTTATAATAAAACAACAAATTATTATATAACATGCATAAAATAAAAAAATAACATGCAAAAACTAATTTCATACTTTGACAAAAGTAGTTGGGTACCCTTACATTAGTATTTTTGTGTGCCCATCCTTTGCTTCTTTTACAGCCTGCAGTTTTTTTTTGTATTTTGAAACCAGTTCATGGCATCTTTCCAGAGACAGCTTTGAGTTCTGCAATCGACTTTGGTTTCCTTTTTGCAACAGCAGCCTTCAAGTCAATCCACAACATCTCGATGGGATTCAAGTCTGGGGACTGAGAAGGCCAATCCATAGAACTGGAGTCTTCCTTTTTTCAGAAATTCCTTTGCAGACTTTGCAGAATGCTTAGGGTCATTATCCTGCTTGAATATAAACTTCTGTCCAATAAGCCTTCTAACACTGGGTAAAAATTGAGAGTGTAAAAATATTTTGAACCATGCATTGATCCTTCTATAATACAAAGGTCACCAGTGCCTCAGGAAGAAAAACAAACCCATACCATCACACAACCTCCACCATGTTTAACACTGGGCATGATTAACTTTTCTTTGAATTCTTCTCTTTTCCTCCAAACATATTGTTGCTTTCTTGGTGAAAAGGGTTATATTTTGGAGTCGTCTGACCAATTTGGTTGAAGAAATCACCAGGCTTCTTCGAAGTATTCAATGTAAAGTTACAATCTCTTTTGCCCATGGACATTCATCTTGTTAAGGTATCATTGAATTGTTCGCTCGTGAATTTCTTGACCATCTTCTGCAAATCTTTTGCAGTAATCCAAGGATTTTGCCAGGCTGCTCGAACAATTCTTCCAGATTTTGCAGAAATCTTGGTATTCCATACCTCGAGCTAATTGCAGTAGTTCCTGTTCTCCTGTGTTTGTCAATAATAGACCACACAGTGCTTTTTGGTAAACCAAGTCTTTCTGCTATTTTTCTGATAGTTTCTCCTTTTTAATTTAGTTGTACAACTGCCATTTTGAGATTGTTGCTGTACTCTTTAGTTTTAACAATTTTTGTTGCTTAAAAAATAAAAATTAATTTTTCAGCACTTGATTATGTATTTATTTATTATATAATTATCATCTGATGTTGGGTTTCAATCATGATAATTGTCAATAATTAAGGCTACGATTTTGGCATCGTAATTTTTAGTACATTTCACCAAATAATGTAGTTTTAGCTCCATCAGCATACACAATAGCTTTTAAATAGTACTCCAAAGCCAATAATTAGGGCTTCTGTTTTTCGGGTTTTATTAATTGTATTTTTCGGTGCTTATTTTTAGCTATTTTCGAGTGTTATGTAAATCTTTTTTTTTGGGTCTTTCGTTTTTGATGTACTGTATGAAATTAGTGTTTTCGGTTACTTTCCAAAATGCTTCAGCGGTTTTTTTTTCCTGTCAAAATATGTATAGTAGTAACTCGACAGTACTTGCACACTTAAGTTGTACCTTCTTTCCTTTCTTGAAATCCCCATGGTCACTGACCCATTCTAATGGGGTTTTTGTGTGTAGGCATTTTTGTACATTTGGCAACAATTGTGTTTTAAATCCTCTGTATCTTAACTGTAATACAGCTTTAAATCCTGCCAACAATCCTTCATCCTGATTGTAATCTCATTTTAAATCTGGCAAGCAGAGTCTCCAATAGAAATATAGGAATGTGCTGTCTAGTTGGGGCGGGTTTAAAGTATTCAGAACAAATTAATGATAGATGCAAGTCAGGAAGGCAGGACATTGCCCAGAAGCACTGGGAAATGTATTTATTATTATTTTTGTAGTAGGTTTTATTTTTTAATGGGAAAAGGATAAAGTTAATGTGAATTTATTAACCATTTCCACAGGTTTTCCGGTGTTTAATGGCTATCCATTTCATTTTTTTGTATCGGGGGTGTTTTATCGGGTTTTATTGGTTAAAACCAAAAATCAGAAGCCCTACCAATAATATAGACTATTGCTTTTGACTACTGACAAGTTTAAATGTTACTTTGAGTACAAAACTTACAATACATACTTCATACTCTGGACGTAATTTCTGGTGTATATATCCTGTGTATATTTTGTTTATTTTGTCTTATGTGTTGTTATTATTTTAAGTAAATGTTTGTGGAACACAGTTGTTTTATCTCGGCAGGGAAGGATTGATTGCCTTCACTGGAAGAAGGGGAAGCCATTGCAAGCTCCAGCGTCAATGAGGGTGTAGCCCGAGCGTCCAGTGCCCACGAGGGGGGGAGCCTGAGCGTCCACTGCCCATTAGAGTGTAGCACAAATCCAATGCCCCGAAGGAGATTTGGGAATGACTGCTGGACCCTGAGGGGAACCTCAATGAGGCCCTCCCAATGGCGGTCGACCTGCTGTGGACCAGAGATGGGAAGCAATGGGTAGCCTGGGAGCAGCAACATCACCAAGCATCCCTCCTCGACACAGCAGCCATGGTGTTAAATTACCTGGCTGCAGATATGGGAGTCGACCTGCTGCTCCCACCTCCACAAGCAGTAAGCATGTCCATGCCAGCACCCAAAAAGGGAGATCCACACCAGTCCCCAGCGACTGCGGGAAAGCCGCACCTGTCCCTGGCAACCAACGGAGAGCCCCACCAGTCTCTAGTGTTAGTGGGAGACTACCCGCTGCTCCCCCCTCCGCCCCCAGGGAGAAACTACCCGCTGCTCCCCCCTCCGCCCCCAGGGAGAAACTACCCACTGCTCCCGCCTCCGCACCCAGGGAGAGACTACTCACTGCTCCCGCCTCCACCACCAGATGGAAACTACCTGTTGCTCCTGCCTCCACCACCATGGGTCAGCTCCTGCCCTGTCCTGCAACACCTAG
The DNA here is from genome assembly GCA_030684275.1 of Acipenser oxyrinchus oxyrinchus. Taxonomy (NCBI): domain Eukaryota; kingdom Metazoa; phylum Chordata; class Actinopteri; order Acipenseriformes; family Acipenseridae; genus Acipenser; species Acipenser oxyrinchus. Next base: position 55,848,789 of record CM060247.1, on the reverse strand, counting down.
GGCTGCCAAGCCTGCAATGCCTAGAGCTGCCAAACCTGCAACGCCTGGGGCTGCCAAGCCAGCACCGCCTGGGGGTCTTTCAGTGCTGTGGCTGCTGCCACTGCTGGAGTGGGTCTTCCATCTGCAGATAATTATTTCCCCTCATGTAATATATATAATTATTGTTATTTTTTCCAACTGGACTTGTGCTGGCTACACAAAAGGGGCCCTATTGGAATGGTGTAACTGGCTTATATATTTCAAGCCCTCACTGTTTAAAATAATTGTATATGTATTCTGCATGTTTTATTTAACCTATATGATTAGGGGTCTACCTATTAAACCTATATGATTAGGGGTCTACTTAAATCGCGGTAAATTTACGTATTTTTCATGGGTATGTTGCAGAATCAAATTAGGATGTTGCGGACCTGTTTAAACATTAAATAAACCTAAGTAGACAGTATTTCAGAACACTATAAAGACTAAAATAGTGGTACTTGCTTCCTTACTAAAACAGAGTGCTGTCATTTATTAAAGGCAAGCATGCAGCATCCCCCTGCAGTTGACTTGCCCATACATTGACTGCACGTTTTGCTTCCACTGAATTGGTTGGAAGTTAAGGCAAAGCTCTGCCAAGTTATACAGATGTGGAAATCCATTAGAAACAGCCCAAAAACGTGGTTACACAAGGGCATCTGGTATACTTTTAATAAAGGCAGCACGTTCGTTGTCATGTTATTTGTCCCATCCAATAATTTATTTTATTAGTACCGAGTCAAAACAAAGAGAACATGGCTACTCGGGTCTAAAATTCCAACTGCGAAAAAGTAAGCAGCAGGTTGAAGCGAGATGGCTGTGCTGGATCGTTTTAGTACTGATTTAACTTGCAGACAGGAATACTTTTTGTCTGCACTGACTTTCCAGTTTGATATCTGAAAGCTGTTTTTTTTACGTTCTGTCCACCAGCCTTTTGTTTAATGTGTGATTCTGAAGCTAAATAGCGATCAATCGTATTTTCTCCAAAGACACATTAAGATATGTAAAACAATTACCTCCACCTGCATTTACAGTTTCTTTGGGAAATATCTTGACACGATCAATCATTGAAATATACTTTTGCTTTTTTTTGCTTTGTCGTCCATTTCTACTATTTTACCTGAAAACTAGATTTTAGCAACCTAAATCAAGAAATGCAGCACCAACTTTGTCCCACCCCCTACTGCACAGTACAGGTCACATAAAAGCAGTAAAGACGCACTGATAGGCTGATTAAAACTTTGTCATTTGAATAGTAAACAAGAACATTAACTGCTTTGGAGAATTTCTTTTGTAAATGTTACTTGTGGATGTTTTTCATTTGTTTGTTTTTTTGCTTAAGTGCAATGCACACGGACAGCTGAAGGAATCAAAAGGCTATCTACAGAAGGAAGATACGTCGCTTGCGTTGTGCAGTAGTTCATTTAAACAAGGTTTCTTTTTTTCCTATCCGTACTTGTTTGTATGCATTGGCCCCTAAGAGGTGAATTTCGTGGTGACCCCTCAATTTCATGATTACCGCGAAATCGCGATTTAGGTAGATCCCTATATATGATTAATTAAAAATCATTCTCAAAAGTGTTGTCTATTTCGTTTAATGAATGCATAGTAAAAGCAAGTGCTGGGCTATTGCAAAATAACAAAAACAACAACAATTAATAATGAATAGAGCCCAATGTACATTTTATTGGTGCTGCAATTAAGTTATATAGTAAACAAAAAACAAACAACCCCCCCCCAAAAAAAAAACAGCAAAAATGTTTGCTTTGCTTTGTTTGCCGTTTCATTTCTAGATCCCATTCAACAGAGCGCGGAGGAAGATCCAACACGCCTCAGTCACACCAGCCCTAGAAGGGAAGAACAAAGGGTGGATGAGATGACAGGTCAACAACAGGACAATGACGTCAGGCCAGGACAGAGTTCTCCTGCCCAAAGTCTATCCAGTGGGGCCAAGGTTGAGGAGGTACTCTGGACCTGT
>CM060247.1:55779675-55846293 GCA_030684275.1 Acipenser oxyrinchus oxyrinchus | reverse complement strand
CTCTCTCTCTCCCACAAGCTTACAGTAACTGTAAAATTTGAATATATTGAAATCCTTTTGGTCAAAAACGTCATAGCATAATTTTGAATAGGTAACGTATTACATTAAAACATAACCAAAAACTTTAAATATTTTGCCACGTCCCCATTTCCCTTGTATATTACTACACCTTGGATCTACACTTAAAACATCTTCACATCGTTCACTCAGAGTTCAGCGGGCTGATCGAGTCGATTTTACTGTGTTTACTTCTTTTTTACCTTCCTTTACTTTTGTCAACAGCACTCTGTAGTATTTAATATCCAGTCTAGTATTTTCTTTTACTTTTAAAATAACTGTCTTCCTGCTGTATTGGAAAGTGGAGGGCTGTTCCACTATCCACAGTTTTTTTTGTTTGCTTTTTTAAATTTGTATTTATTTTGTATAAAGCAGATATGTTACACTTTTCCACCAAAAAAATGTCCTTTTGGTCTCGGAACCTTATTGTCCAAAAACAAATAGAAAATGTCACAAAACAAAGTTGAACATGATGTAGTGTAATGAGAATCCAACTCCGTTTAACAAGACAAAAAGGAAACACGCTGGTCAGGTTTTAAAAAGTTGAAATAATATTTTAGAAGTCGTCTTAATTTCCAGGTGTGGTATGTCAAACTTCGTTCACTTTTCTTTCTTTTTTTTTTTAAATAGGAAAACGTACTTTTCAGTGTTGTCTCTGTAAATCCGCTTTTTTACAGCACAAGACAAATGCAAATAAAAAGTAAAGTCAGTTTTGTTTTTGTTTTGTTTTTTGTTCTCCGTTTGGTCCTGTTGTAAAACAAACGCGGGTTGGTCACTAGCTTCTGTTGCGTAGATATATTGTTTCTAATGGAAATCCTGCTTCCATCGTTATAGTCGGGCTTACCACGTCCGTCTTGTCTTGTTCGGGTGACTTTCCTTCTCTGCCACTCTGCTTCGTCCAGTCAGACCGACCTTTCTTCCTTCAGTTCTTCCTCCCAAGTTTTTTTTTCTTCTTTCCTATCTTCCGTACAGCTGCCAGCTCGTAAAAGGCAGGCCCGGATACAACTGGGTGAAAACTACGGCAGCGCAAAAGGACCAGTATTATTTAACAAGGGACGCACCCTGCACTGTGTTCTTGCAAACGATTTATTTTTGGCACACATTTATGAGATATAATAAAGCACATCAAAAGGCTCTCAACCACGATTTGTTTTAAATGTGCATGTTCTTGCCATAGGATTATATTTGCCTAGCAAACCCTATGAACGATACAGCCTGTAAGTAGCCTGCCCCTACGTGCAGCGAAGCCTCTCGAGCTATCCCTTAGTATGGCACTTATTTAACCTTTAAGTATCCCGTTCAAGGACAATCGGAGGCTAGAAGCACATGCAGACAAAATGCAAATCATTTGAGGTTCTGCTTTAGTCATGACACAGACAGACCAAAGTTGTGTCTTATTCTCAATGCTCCGAATCCACCTGGCACTATCTGAGCATGTAAAATCCTTCTGAAGTCAGGTGATGTAGTAACTGCTTCATACTACTGCCGAAGACCAAAGGGGGGTTGAAAGCAGCGCCTGGTTGCTGACGATCTATTTCAAAGTATATGAAATACCATGCAAGTAAAGATCCACGTTTTTCATCTAAAAGTATCACCTTTAACTCAAACAAATCCTCAATTCAGTACTGAAAAGACATACTTCACAGGAAGTTTACCTGTCTCCCGCTGAATTTGTAAGGATTTGACTGACCCCATGTGGCTTGATTTCAAACTGCAAGTTACCTCTCAGTCCAAATCTACCACCCCATTTGAGAAAAGCAGTCCTCCCAGTAGAACGGCGATTGCTGCAGCCCATGCATGACAAAACACAGCAAAGAACCACATCTACTGCTCTACATACATATGGGCTTGTTCATTCCATTGAGGAGATTGTTTGACAGATGACCCGCAAATAATTGTTCAGAAACACGGAATTACCCAAAAGTTCTAGAACACTAACGGTAAACCTCACAGTAGAAAGATGAAAAAATTAGTCTTACCAGTTCGTTCACATTAATTATCTTGTAAATATAAAATGTTAACCAAGCTTTGAAGTTACTTGTCAAACAAACCTTCACTTTTTTTTTTTTTTTAAGCCCACCCAAGTCACTTCTAGTACATAAGTTAGGCCCACATTTATGATTGGTGAGCAGAAATATCTTTGCACACTGCCCACCTTCATGTAGAAAGGGAGTAGAGCATGAATTATATTGAAAATATAAATCGCCAAAAATACATTTTCTATATGGGTCTCCAGGGGTGTTTTTTTGGGTTCTTAATCAGTTAAAACCAAAAATCAGACAGATGCTGTACGTGTTCAAACATGCTAAATTAACAGTTGGGAGTCATGTAAAAGTTTTGGTATAGATGAAGAGAAACACATTGAAACTGTGTACATTAGTTTAACTTTATTAAAACAGGATCCATTAGACAGCTGGAACATGAGGATATCTGCCATCTGCACTGCATCAAGCTCCATCAGTCACAGCCTGTGAACACAATACAGTACATTAACAAGGAGGCACCATATTTTTTGAAATCTCTCAATTGTTTTGGTGTACACTCTACCCTTGAGCCTGCACACAGTAGTGTTAGAGGTCCCTCAAACTGACCAATGTTCATCAAAATGCCATAGGTCAGTTTGGGCTACATGCGGCAGGGGTCAGGCGAATTCAATAGCTTCTCTAGCCTTTCAACCGTGTAACATTGGATCTCAGATCACAGGCAAGGTTTGATCAGTGGACTTGAATCGCATTACAAATGAAATGTGAAATTGTCTTTAAAGGAGCTCAGCCCAGGAGTGTCTCAGTGCGCTGCAGAGTAACTTCACAGAGGAATCAGTGAACCAGAAAGCATTTTCATCATCAACACTCCTCAGCATCACTCAAAACAGCAATTCACTGCACCAGCAATCTTGGCTTCAATTGGTGCAAAAGTCAACTGCTTACTTCATTGGAGCCTCAAGGGGCCAGATTCACAAACTGTTCTACAGCCATGTCTTGTTATTGCATAAGAAACATCCTTGAACTGGAGGTGTATAAAACATGGAATTTAAATGTGGGCACTTTAGAAGAGTACAGCAAACAGGTTTTGTACAGTTATAAAACTCACCTTGAAAACACATTCCCCACCAGATCAGCACGGGTCACGATTTCTATCCTGCAAGAGAAACTGGGAGTGAGTTTGCTGATAGAACAGCCAGCTTCACCAATCCCACCCCCTATCTATAGTTAAAGCCAGGTGTGTGTTGTTCAGTGCACTGTGAAAGAGCTTCATGTTGTATTCAGATACTCTAGTCTGTTAGCTGTCATCATGAACACACTCCAGCCCTATGTATAAGCTCACAGCATCCATTACACAACCACACTGAACTCACCATATACACTGCATCCCGAGAGCCACCTGCACCAGCCTCAGCCATCCGAGTGTGCCTATAGGATAGAAAGAGGGTCAGAAACTTGTACACAGATGCATAGTGGCATTACTTCTCTATTGATCATTACCAGGATTAGTTAATAAAACCGGTCTTTAGGGAGAGGGAGATCTGCAACTTTAAAAATGACTAGAGTTCCTATTGGTTTAAATCGTCAAGGACAGAAATAAAACTCCTACTGCAAAACAGTTTGATCCATTCCTGGTTTTACCATGTTTTTGTACACACCTGAGCTGGTTACCTATACTGTGGCTAATAAAGCATGCATTAAAACTGCTATGCAACAGGAGTCTTATTTCCATCATCGATTCAATAAGCATCACAGTGCATTCAGTGGTCCGAATAGGCTACTCTGAAGGGTATCTACCACAAACTTTTTTGGACCATGCTAACCCAGTACAGGGGCATGTATTCATAAGCTATACATATCATATTTATCCATCTGTCAAGAGCCATTAGGAATCTACAAGTAGCTACCTGGGGATTTGTCATGCATTTATAACCAATAACACGCAACAGCAAAACATGCCTTGGAAACAACCGAATAGGAAAGTTATTGTGGAGCAGCTCAGTGCACAGCGATAGTGATCAGTGTGAAGTCAGAGACTCTAGTCTGAAAGGTTTCATCATGGACATTCCAGACAACAGGAAGATTTCAAACTTAAACAGAAGATAGACTCTACCGGCATAGAAGCAAGACTCCCATTGCTAAGTTTTTCAAAAGACACTTGAGTTTGTTACCACTACACTGCAGCTAATGAAGCTTGTAGTAAAACCTGGAATGGGTCGAACCCCTATGTTCGAAGGGTCTTATTTACATCTTTATACTATATAAACCAGACAGACTTCTGGTTGAAATAAAGTACAAGATTCAACTCACTTGGGAGAACTCCCTTCACAAAACGGAAGGTACGCAGCATCCACAAACCTTTGAGAGAGAAAAGAAAACGTATGTCAGCAACACAGATCACCTGGTTCTGATGCTTCATAACCTTCTACTAAAAGGTCAAGGCTGGGTTTAATCACGTTTTGAAAGGCTGTTCTCTGAAGACATGCATTACAAGCGTGCTGAATTCTGAAGAGGAACACATGCAAGCCCATTAGATAAGTGCAATTTGGTTTTATAGGTCAGTCAAGCATTCAACCATATATGAACCATTACAATAGTCAGTTGAATGATGGTTCTCAATTTAAAAAAAACCTCTTCTGCATTAACATGCAGTGTGTTTCAGTGCACTGTGAAAGAGCATCACGTTGTATTCAGAAACTCTAGTCTGTTAGCAAATCATCATGAACACACTCCAGTTGATACAGTAAGAAAGTCACACTTGGGTTTGCATTGCCAGATTGAGTGCTGGCCAGTCCAGCCTTCTATAAAATGTCTAGAATAGGTCTCAAAATGATCCTGGTCATGCAGCTACAAGGAAGGAACAGAAGATTTTAAAAGAAAATGTATCAAATATTAGTTGTGTGCAGGACTAGCCAATAAACATTAAGGAGTTTGTCCAAATTACAGCCAGTAGTTGCTTACCTGAAGTTAATCAATCATTTTCAGTAGAAGGAATCCAGGAGGAGGGATCTGCCTAAAATTGAAGCAAAGAAAGTTAGTTAACAGGACACTAAGCAGGAAATCTTAGGGGTTTTAAGTGCTAGAGTGTGTTTCAGTGCACTGTGAAAGAGCATCATATTGTATTCAGAAACTCTAGTCTGTTAGCAAATCATCATGAACACACTCCAGCAGATAACATGCATTTACATTTTATATAGATAACACTACCCAGTAAGCAGGCGTCTGCCAAACAGCCGTTTGTTTTAGCAAACATGCATCATTCTACAATCTTGCAGTGCAAAAATCCATTCGTTAAACTTACCCAGAAATTCTCTCATCTGTCCTCGCATTGCCCATTTTGATGAAGCAGGATTTGCCCACCTACAGGAATGAAAGTGAATTAGTTTGCCAGCCCTAAACACAACCACATGGCACCCTGGCAGCACATCTGTATTTCCTGCCTGGAGTGTGTTTCAGTGCACTGTGAAAGAGCATCACGTTGTATTCAGAAACTCTAGTCTGTTAGCAATCATCATGAACACACTAAAGCAGATTCAGAATCATTTAGAAACAAGTCTGTCATCACAGCCTGCCTGATTTAAAATGTTCCTCCATACATCCCCAGATCATTTATGGTAAACAAGGATCCACAACGGAATAGGCAGTTCTGAACCATACCTAGTCCACCCCTACCATTCAAATCTAGACAAAGATGAGTGGGTAGGTTGGTGCATAATTCACCAAAATGAGCCACATTGACCCCAGATTAGAAACTTGGCTTTCACAGAAAAAGTGAAAGGCTTGTCTAGCGATTTAGACCCAGCTTCACAAAGCAGTTTGTCAGCAACTAAAACCATCTTCTCACTACTCGTTCCACAAAATATTGCTTTTGTAGATATTCCACTCAGGAGTTAAGATCACCTCTCAATTCTGTATCTTGTAATAGAATTGAACTGGGATTAGCTGACTGCTACATAGCTCTTTGTGAAACTGACCCCAAGACTAGTTTAGTGAATACACATACCTACGATCACCCCAGATTGGAAGGCAAGAGGCCATTACATTACTTAACGGACAGGCAATAACTGAAATTAACAAGAAACTTTTCCCTGCACCACTAGCAATAAGCCTCACCTGAAATGGATCCCATCTCCAGCACTCGCCCAAGAATAAAAGGCAGCATCGATTTCCAGCTAAAAATTAAAAAGGGAATTAAAGGCTATCCTCTCATAGTACTGTGTGTACCACCAGGAGTGTTTCTAGCCTTCCTGCAGACAGTATTTAGAGATGCCCTCCAACAGACTGATATTCATCAAAATGCCCAGGGTCACTTTGGGCTGGATGGGGCAGAGGGCTGGCTAATGAAACAGCTTCTGTAGCCTCTCAACTGTGTAACACGTGATCACAGGTCCCAAGCGAGGTTTGATCGGTGGATTTGACTTAAGCCACATCGCAAAGTAAACATGAAATTGTCTTTCGCGTTAAAGAGCTCAGTCCAGGAGTGTCTCAGTGCGCTGCGAGAGTAACTTCACAGTGGAATCAGTGAACCAGAAAGCATTTTCATCATCAACACTCCTCAGCCAGCCCACCAAGAGGCCGGGATATTACCCCAGGGCCCGATCAATACTGAACATTTCAGAAATGCATCTCTAGCAGATAACATTGAGAAACTGCATGCTCATTTAAGCTATCAATTTAGGTTACCTACCCCACTCACAAAAAAGAGCGCCACTTCTCTGGCCCATAAACGTACAACTATTCCAATGCTGACCTGCAGGTGGCGTTACAACACACTGCCGTCAGTGAAACCCCGTCAAACTTCTCATTCATTTGACCCAATATAAGCAAGTGTAGTAAGCGCCTGGTTTAAAACAACGCGCCCACGCCTATCAGTTATTTTAACCTCAAAGTGAAATCAGTTTTATTTTATGATGGAAATGCTAAACGCCCGTGTTACTTAAATAGCGTTCTTTTCAACCTTACTAACAAATAACCAATAGTCATACGCCGCCATCTTGTTCTATGTCATAGTGCTGTAAGCCTACTAAACTTTAAATGCATGGGGCAGAGCCTTCGTTTCCAGGGATAACGGTATATACACCTTTTTTCTAAACAATAATACGTTTATCATAATAAGATTCCAATATCAGCAACACGCAAGTTAAAAAAAAATTAAATCTACTAAAACGTTTTAGGTCTATAAAAAAATAAAACACGCTATAAATGTATCAAATATACTTCTACTGCATGGAAACGTACATTTTGACTACGTTCTAAAATATTCTCTTTACGCAATCATTCTATCGAGACGCAAAACGGGAACATCTCATGCTTCCACGCATGCACCGTCCACACAAGCTCTTACCTCTGCTAAAACACAGCGCCGCACCAGAAAGACCCACTAGCGTGTCGACCGTGGTATTTATAGGGGTCCTGTCTGCACACCCTGTCATGAAAGGTACTCGGGAGATTGCCTGATTAAAATAACAAGCTGTAAACTGCATTGCCAGAACCATTACGCTCTCTCAACTAGACACCAATATTAAACTGGTCTAGTGCGGCGCGGACACAAGGAAATAATACATGAAGATTAAGGAATCGACACAACGGCAGGAGCTCAATATTACGTAATGCGAATAGCAATCACTTGTTTTATTAATGCAACTAAGTGTAATATATTAGGTACTTCTACTGTCTTGCTTTTCTTGACTAAAACCTGCGCCAGGAAACGACCGAGAGATGGAGTCTGCATTACACCCACGAAAGAAGCGTCATTTACACAAAGTTCTACTTATGTTTACATTTATTTATTTATTTATTTTTGTCCAGAGAACCGTGTCCACAGCCGGCCAGTTCTGTCACTAAATATTGTTCCTTGACCAGCTCGGCGTACGTTCGACAACATGGTGACCAGAGTTCATAAAAATTCAGATGTCAGCTATTTAAATTTAGGAAAATGAAATGGCAGTCTAAAATAAAAATAGGTCTACTTATTAATGTTTTAGCATACACATACCCGGGTATTCATTATACATATTTTCTAAGCCCCTGATACAGAAATGTTTGTATTTCATTTTTATAAATATGTTTTGATTATTATGTTACAGTTTTAATAAGAACAGATACTGCTAGCGGCCCCATATCATGTATTTAGTTGTCAGTTTGAACTGAAACAACACGATGCAGTTAAACTACCTGTGTTTTTGCAGTATAATTAAACTAGTGCACTTCTGTTCTGAATGCGGTCGACAGGTAAACCACAACAGAACAACCGCGACTATCTAGGCAAACACTATCTTGGCGGATTATGACGTGTTACCTGTTCACCATAGCAGTGGGGTTTAAAACTCTGTAATTCCGGGTTTAATTAAAGGCAATCTTCCGGAATGCATGGTCTTAATTATAAGGGCGAATGCTTAAAACTACTGGCACGATACGCAGATTTCTGTATCCACATATAATTCTGTATCCCCTTAGATTTGACGCCTGCGTAGATCAAGATCGCTAAAGTGAACACTTGATGTTTCTGAACAGTAGGGCCTATTTACATGTAATAAAATTAAAATGTGTACTTTTAATCAAAGGTTTCGTGTATTGAGCAACGCAGGAGGCTGAGCGTACTGTAGAAAATCAGTGGTGTTAAGCGTGTTGTTTTATTTTGCAACAGAATTAGTTTAGTCTTGTTTTCAATATTTGTTGCAAACTGCAGCAGAACTCAATGACAGTGCTTGAGAACACAGCGGGACTCGCGCACAGGAATATCACGCATCCACGTCCAGCTTTGAAAAACTGCATCTGCACAGGCATGGGATCATGCGGGGTACATAACTCTATGGGGTACAGAAATCTGCGTCACACCTGGTTGGGCATGTAAGATTACAATCAAATATAAACAAAGCAGCATTCGGCAATATAGGGTTAAACTCTGGGGTCAATGCGGTCCGTTATGAATATTCTGCAGCCAACATATCCAGCGTCCTAGTACTTATTTTGCCGCTTCTGAGAGTATTTCCATTATAGTGTAGTGCCAAGTTAGTCATGTGATATTAAAACTTGAGAGCTTATCGGAAGAGGGTTTGTTGTTTTCAGAATACTTTCACTTTAGTTGTACAAACCTGTGAGCTTCTGAGAGTATTTCCATTATAGTGTAGTGCCAAGTTAGTCATGTGATATTAAAACTTGAGAGCTTATCGGAAGAGGGTTTGTTGTTTTCAGAATACTTTCACTTTAGTTGTACAAACCTGTGAAGCTGAATTCTGCTCACGACAGATGACGATGCGCTCCCTATTGGCTGAGATCTGTTTATGTAGCCAATCACGTTATGTTCCACTAAAAAGGTTCATTAAATGAGTTATTTTAGTTTAGTAACTGCGTGAGACTTCTTACAATATATCACAAAATACCATTTTACAGAGTTATAGAAGTAGTCGCTTTCCGGCAAGTATCTTGATTAGTTTTATTACTGGATTGGTTTGTGAGGAGCAGAGATGGCTGTATCACTGCTAATGCAATATCAGATATTGGCTGCACTACTAACATTGCTTCTCTTGAATACACCTGCTATTGCCGGTAAGTGTTACATGTTTACCATTTCAACAAGTAACTTCACTGTAAACACATAGAATACATCAGTAATGTAATGCTACAGTCGTTTAATTACACTGTAAAAATAATAGAGGTACATATCTCTGATTTCGAGGGTTGTTGTCTTTTACCACTTATTGTTGTCCGATAAAATAAATAAATAAATCAATTTCTGCTGATTCTCAGTAACTGCCGGAATATTGTAGAATACCAGTGTTGGACTTTTAACTTTTGTGCTTTTACAAATATCCTAAGGATTTTAATGAGCAATACCGAATAACCGGGTTGAGCATCTAGATTTACCCTAAAACGAGTTTCCAAACTGGTGACTGCTGTGTAACCACTAGCACACAGACCAGTGCTTGTTGATACACCCGGAGCGGTGTTTATCTCCATAGCAATGACATTTTTAATTTTAGAAATGTGTCATTTTTATTTTAATTTTTTATTTTTTATTTTAACTTTTAAGCAAATAGATGGTGAACTTAATTGCAGAATAAGGCATCGGAAGTTGTGAGGGTCTGTGTTTTTATTTTGGTAAATGTCATTTGCATAATTAAAATGTCATCTCCAAGTTATCAGAGGGTGAAGTGTGATTACTGCAAAAAAATACACGAGACGGGACGAGCTTGCTAATCATACAAAGGGTTAAACATGAAGGGAAGCCGCAAGCTTTTCTGTTGAAACACATCGTTGTTTTCAACGCATTAAGGGAGTTTTTGCTAGACTCCAGTTGGTACGCCTACCCCTCCCCTCAATTTGAAACAAACAGTTCAAACAGTTATTCTGTTTACATGTTTTATTCATTATTGGATTATTGATGTAAGATCCTTGCTATTATTATAGAAAGACAAATATAAAATGTTGATCAATGCTCGTTTTTTCTTATAATTGACATGTCACATTGAAGCTGTATTACCTGAATATTACCCATTGCTAAACTGAATATAGAGATTATTTTGACACAAATGGACTTTCTTACTTTTGTATACCATATTACTGAACTCACTTTGATACAATGTATTGCCTGTATAACCGTGTTGTGGTGTTATTGTTCGACTCTGTTTCATTTTCCGGATCTTGCGCTTGCTTGAAAGTTATTAATAATAAGGAGTGCTTATAATTAATACCATTACAAAGATCAGCTAGTTATTCTTGAGTTGGTATTGTAAATGTATTTACTTGTTAATTCGTCCTACAATGCTAAATTACACCAATTTTACTAGACAGATATTTTGAAGGTTACTTTAAAGCCACAAAAGTGTGTTTACAAATATAAACAACAGTATTCTGAGCCGTTATCTAAACTGTAGAAAGGAGCTTTTAGTCACAGCCTAAGAAAAATAAAATAAAAATAAATAATAATTTGCTCTGCACACTAATTCCTGTGTTTTGATGAAAGAATACCTCTAGTGTACTTTCTTTTACTTTAGCCTATCGGCTACTGGTAATACAAAATAAAGCATCGTGCTGCATTGTACACATTACTGTACACATCACTGGACCATGGATACTGGTACTGCAGTGAGGGGACAAAAGCAACAGACAACGCACCAGGGCCTGGATTCAATCAAACATATGGCAGCCAGAGCCACTGTGAAGTACAGCAATGGTGGTCCCATGAATTTGATTTAATTCAGCCCTAGTTAGAGCTTGCTGTATGTTTCTCTCCTTTCATGTTGGTAATTACTTCAAAACACATTCATAGTTCTTATTTTGTATGTAGTTTTCCCTAAAAAATGTCTTTTGTTTTAATGTGACTTGTTGTTTCTCATTTATATGTAAAGAGAAGTATTATATTTATTTATTTCTAGCAGACGCCTTATCCAGGGCTTACTTACAATTGTTACAAGATATCACATTATTTTTACATGCAATTACATTATTTTTTACACATTATTTTTATATACAATTACCCATTTATACAGTTGGGTTTTACTGGAGCAATCTAGGTAAAGTACCTTGCTCAAGGGTACAGCAGCAGTGTCCCCACCTGGGATTGAACCCACGACCCTCCAGTCAAGAGTCCAGAGCCCTAACCACTACTCCACACTGCTGCCCCAAGCTTTTCATATTTTTACAATATCTGAGTGCTTTAAATACATTTTAACTTTTGCCTAATATTTGCCATTATATATTATCAGTGCAATTATAGAAATGACTAAAAATACATTTTGAAGATTTTGAAAAATTCGTCTATATAGTGGAAACAGTATGGGAGGTGGTTGGTCTAAATAATTCTGCGATGGTTCAGCTTAACCTACTAGCATATATATTTTAAAATCATACAATCACTTGATAAACTTTGCTTTAAAAATTAGATTCCCCAGTAGGGGCTTAATGGTGTGCTAACAAGGGACGAGCCCTGATGGTCCAAATGGCCTTTTCCCGTCCAGAAACCTTTCTTATGTTCTTTGAAACTCTTAAAACCAAATTGTTTTCCCATAATAAGAACTAGATAGTTTTAAAGCCTATATTGACAAACGCTGTTTTCAGTAGACACGTTAATTATGTATATTTACAGTGATGTGGTTTCTGACTCCAGAAGAGCCGGGTTGGGCATGTAAGATCATCATAAAAACAAAGTAACATTCGGCAATATAGGGTTAAAACCATAGGGTGAAATGCGGTAGCCATCGTGTCTGTTTTGAATATTCTGCAGCCAAAACATTCAACGTCCTAGTACTTATTCTGCCCCTTCTGATTAATGATACCATTAATGTAGTCACATGTTAGTCATGTGATATTACAACTTGAGAGCTTATCTGTTTTTCTCTTATAGGAAATTACGACCGGGTTTGTTGTTTTCAGAATACAAAGTACTTTCACTTTTACAAACCTGTGAAACTGAATTCTGCTCATCGACTAATGACCCTGCACTCCCTATTGGCTGAGACCTGTTTCTGTAGCCAATCACGTTATTCTCCACTGCAAGAGGTTCATTAGGAGTGTTTTCAGTTTTTAGTTTGGTAAATGTTGCAAGTCAGTGCGTGAGAATTCAACAATACATCACAAAATACCATCTCACAGAGTTACAGAACTAGATGTTTTCCTGCAAGCGTATGGATTCGTTATATTACTGGATTGGTTTCTGAGGAGCAGAGATGGCTGTATCACTGCTAATGCAATGTCAGATATTGGCTGTACTACTATTGTTTCTCTTGAATACGTCTGCAGGTAAGTGTTACATGTTCACAATTTTTACAATGTAGGACGTTCAACTTGCAAGCTTTTTTAATATCCTAAAGATTTTAATGAGCAATGCCGAATAACCGGGTTGAGCAGATTTTATCCTAAAAATGCGTTTCCAAACTGGTGACTGCTGTATAACCACTAGCACACAGACTTTTATAGCCATGATTTTTTTTTCATGTCTCGTTTTTTAAAAGTTTTAAACAAACACAGCGTGAACTTAATTGAGGAATAAAGTATCGGCAGTTGTGAGGGTCAGTGTTTTTATTTTAGTATAATTAAAATGTAACCAAGTTATCAGAGCGTGAAGTGTGATTACGAGCAAGCCATTTTCCATCCAACTTTTAAGCTCGGTAAAACGTTTGCGAATAAGAAAATATATGCGATAAACACTTTGGAAAACGGTTTAAGTCGACTTTTAAGAAGTTTTTACTCGCATGACAAGCTCGCTCGCTAGAGGTGGTTGTATTTTTTACTCGCAGCGACATTTTATTCGACATTTTCATGGAAAACCGTAACGAGCGTATTTCTGGTCCTAGCGCCCCTCCGCGCCATTCCAGTGACGTCAAATTGTTTAATGCGCATGCTCTGATGATAAAAACAAGTTGGCAGACGTGGAGCAAATAAGAAACTCAATTATTCATTTCATTTTATGTTAGACTACAGATAAAGTGGTAGAAACTTAATTACCTAGTGTGTGAGTTGTTTGAATGTGTATTGTGTTATTAAACTGTACTTTTGAAATCATGAACTGCTCCCTATTTTAGGGAATCCTTCTGAATCATATCATACGGTAATTCAAATCATGTGATGAATACTTTCCATATATGGACTGTATCGGGGTTTCCCTAAAATATAAAACCAATCACAAGTATTAGTATTTTATCGTGTCACTGCCAAAAATGCACTGATTTGCCTGACAATCACACAAGCAAATCTTACTGAATGCGTCACCTTTTGCTAAAGATATTAATTTTAAATAAATTACTTGGTAAACACAGCATATTGTGTATACCAGAACACTAATAGTTATGCTGTTTCTCTTCTTCCTCTAGATACTCACTCTATGAGGTATATTTTCACTGGGATTTCAGAGGGAATGGATTTCCTGAGTTTGTTTTGAAGGGATGGTGGATAATGAACAGGCTGAGTACTACAACAGTGACATGAAGAAGGTGATAATCAGAATAGAAGGGATGGAAAAGGCTATCAATCCTGAGCACTGGGACAGACATAATGCTCGTGCATTTGAGGAGAAGATATGGATGGAAGTGGAATTAAAAAGAGCATTGCTTCGTTTTAACCATACCAGAGGTAAGTACATAGAGGCACACAGATACTAGTAATGCACTGTTAGAAACACTGGACAGGATGGGATTGCTGTAGCAGAACCTGTTTGGTTTACCGGCTTTGTTGTTTGTGTGTCATTTTAAAATCGGCTACATTGGCATGCAGAGCCAGTCAGTGGTTTCAAAACTATTGTGTTTTCAGCCTGGACACAAAACAAGCAGCACAGTATATACTAACACAGCGAGGCAGTGTTGTGATATACTAACACAGCGAGGCGGTGTTGTGATACACTAACACAGCGAGGCAGTGTTGTGATATACTAACACAGTGAGGCAGTGTTGTGACATACTAACACAGCGAGGCAGTGATGTGATATACTAACACAGCGAGGCAGTGTTGTGACATACTGACACAGCGAGGCAGTGTTGTGATACACTAACACAGCGAGGCAGTGTTGTGACACACTGACACAGCGAGGCAGTGTTGTGATATACTAACACAGCGAGGCAGTGTTGTGATATACTAACACAGCAAGGCAGTGTTGTGATATACTAACACAGCGAGGCAGTGTTGTGACACACTGACACAGCGAGGCAGTGTTGTGATATACTAACACAGCGGGCGGTGTTGTGACATACTAACACAGCGAGGCAGTGTTGTGACATACTAACACAGGGAGGCAGTGTTGTGATATACTAACACAGCGAGGCAGTGTTGTGATATACTAACACAGCGAGGCAGTGTTGTGACATACTAACACAGCGAGGCAGTGTTGTGACACACTGACACAGCGAGGCAGTGTTGTGATACACTGACACAGCGAGGCGGTGTTGTGATATACTAACACAGCGAGGCAGTGTTGTGATACACTAACACAGCGAGGCGGTGTTGTAATACACTAACACAGCGAAGCAGTGTGGTGATATACTAACACAGCGAGACAGTGTGGTGATATACTGACACAGTGAGGCAGTGTTGTGATATACTAACACAGCGAGGCAGTGTTGTGATATACTAACACAGCGAGGCAGTGTGGTGATATGCTGACACAGCGAGGCGGTGTTGTGATATACTAACACAGCGAGGCAGTGTGGTGATATACTAACACAGCGAGGCAGTGTTGTGATATACTAACACAGCGAGGCGGTGTTGTGACATACTGACACAGCGAGGCGGTGTTGTGATATACTGACACAGCGAGGCAGTGTTGTGATATACTGACACAGCGAGGCGGTGTTGTGATATACTGACACAGCGAGGCGGTGTTGTGACATACTGACACAGCGAGGCGGTGTTGTGATATACTGACACAGCGAGGCGGTGTTGTGATATACTAACACAGCGAGGCAGTGTTGTGATATACTAACACAGCGAGGCAGTGTTGTGATACACTAACACAGCGAGGCAGTGTTGTGATATACTAACACAGCGAGGCAGTGTTGTGATATACTAACACAGCGAGGCAGTGTTGTGATATACTAACACAGCGAGGCAGTGTTGTGATATACTAACACAGCGAGGCAGTGTTGTGATATACTAACACAGCGAGGCAGTGTTGTGATATACTAACACAGCGAGGCAGTGTTGTGATATACTAACACAGCGAGGCAGTGTTGTGATATACTAACACAGCGAGGCAGTGTTGTGATATACTAACACAGCGAGGCAGTGTTGTGATATACTAACACAGCGAGGCAGTGTTGTGATATACTAACACAGCGAGGCAGTGTTGTGATATACTAACACAGCGAGGCAGTGTTGTGATATACTAACACAGCGAGGCAGTGTTGTGATATACTAACACAGCGAGGCAGTGTTGTGATATACTAACACAGCGAGGCAGTGTTGTGATATACTGACACAGCGAGGCAGTGCGGTGATATACTAACACAGCGAGGCAGTGTTGTGATATACTGACACAGCGAGGCAGTGTGGTGATATACTAACACAGCGAGGCGGTGTGGTGATATACTGACACAGCGAGGCAGTGTTGTGATATACTGACACAGCGAGGCAGTGTTGTGATATACTGACACAGCGAGGCAGTGTTGTGATATACTGACACAGCGAGGCAGTGTTCTGACATACTAACACAGCGAGGCAGTGTTGTGATACACTAACACAGCGAGGCAGTGTTGTGATATACTAACACAGCGAGGCAGTGTTGTGATATACTAACACAGTGAGGCAGTGTTGTGACATACTAACACAGCGAGGCAGTGTTGTGATATACTAACACAGCGAGGCAGTGTTGTGACATACTAACACAGCGAGGCAGTGTTGTGATATACTAACACAGCGAGGCAGTGTTGTGATATACTAACACAGCGAGGCAGTGTTGTGATATACTAACACAGCGAGGCAGTGTTGTGATATACTAACACAGCGAGGCAGTGTTGTGATACACTAACACAGCGAGGCAGTGTTGTGATATACTAACACAGCGAGGCAGTGTTGTGATATACTAACACAGCGAGGCAGTGTTGTGATATACTAACACAGCGAGGCAGTGTTGTGATATACTAACACAGCGAGGCAGTGTTGTGATATACTAACACAGCGAGGCAGTGTTGTGATATACTAACACAGCGAGGCAGTGTTGTGATATACTAACACAGCGAGGCAGTGTTGTGATATACTAACACAGCGAGGCAGTGTTGTGATATACTAACACAGCGAGGCAGTGTTGTGATATACTAACACAGCGAGGCAGTGTTGTGATATACTAACACAGCGAGGCAGTGTTGTGATATACTAACACAGCGAGGCAGTGTTGTGATATACTAACACAGCGAGGCAGTGTTGTGATACACTAACACAGCGAGGCAGTGTTGTGATACACTAACACAGCGAGGCAGTGTTGTGATATACTAACACAGCGAGGCAGTGTTGTGATACACTAACACAGCGAGGCAGTGTTGTGATATACTAACACAGCGAGGCAGTGTTGTGATACACTAACACAGCGAGGCAGTGTTGTGATATACTAACACAGCGAGGCAGTGTTGTGATACACTAACACAGCGAGGCAGTGTTGTGATATACTAACACAGCGAGGCAGTGCGGTGATATACTAACACAGCGAGGCAGTGTTGTGATATACTGACACAGCGAGGCAGTGTTGTGATATACTAACACAGCGAGGCAGTGTTGTGATATACTGACACAGCGAGGCAGTGTTGTGATATACTAACACAGCGAGGCAGTGTTGTGATATACTAACACAGCGAGGCAGTGTTGTGATATACTGACACAGCGAGGCAGTGTTGTAATATACTAACACAGCGAGGCAGTGTTGTGATATACTAACACAGCGAGGCAGTGCTGTGATATACTGACACAGCGAGGCAGTGTTGTGATACACTAACACAGCGAGGCAGTGTTGTGGAGAGGTCGTTATTGAAGAACTCACCTGGCACATGGGGTTTGTACTTCTATCTGCAGACAGACGCTGTAGGTCCAACATCACCTATATAATATTAGCAGTTAACATGCAAAGGTACTGCTAATGTAGGTAATAAACCACAATAACAAAAGACATGTTTGCTTTCTCCTAATATCATTAATACATATATCTTCTTACAAAGTTAAGAGGCTAGTCTAGCCCATATTATACAGTTAGACCATTTGTGAAAACACACTGATGTGTGTGACAGGGTGGCTGGGCGGTGACATCACGGCAGAAGCAGGAACTTAAAAACACTGACACCAAGTCTGCAGTTTCCAAATAATAAAGACACGGCACACCGTTTTTATTAAGAAAAATAAATAAAATATTCAAACAAAAACACTGTGCTCACAGAGCAGAATAAAAGGGTAAACAAAAATAATCACGAACACAAAAGTAATAAATAAACTATACAGGTCAGGCTGTCACTGTTCCTGTATATTAGTTTCGTTTTAGTTTCGCTTTTACTTTCGCTTTCTCTCTCTCTCTGTCTCTCTTTCTCTCTCTCTCTCTGTCTCTCTCTCCACTCTCTGCGCTCCTCTCGTGCCCCCCTCCCGAGTGCAGAGAGCTGCAGGTTTATATCGTGGCTGAGGGGTTTAACTAGCTGGCAATTATTCTATTACCCCTCGGTCACAATCTGGACAAGGTTTTTAATTTCAGAACACGTTTTAAATAAAAACAATAATAAACACACGGGCTGCCGTCATTTACACAACGATAATACAAAACAAATACAAAATAATAATCTGCACAGGGGGAGGAAACCTCATTTACAACGATAATACAAAACTAATACAAAATAATAATCTGCACAGGCGGAGGGGAAACCTCATTTACACAGCGATAATACAAAACTAATACAAAATAATAATCTGCACAGGGGGGAGGAAACCTCATTTACACAACGATAATACAAAACTAATACAAAATAATAATCTGCACAGGAGGAAACCTCATTTACACAACGATAATACAAAACTAATACAAAATAATAATCTGCACAGGGCGAGGGGAAACCTCATTTACACAACGATAATACAAAACTAATACAAAATAATAATCTGCACAGGGGCGGAGGGGAAACCTCATTTACACAACGATAATACAAAACTAATACAAAATAATAATCTGCACAGGGCGGAGGGGAAACCTCATTTACACAACGATAATACAAAACTAATACAAAATAATAATCTGCACAGGGGCTGAGGGGAAACCTCATTTACACAACGATAATACAAAACTAATACAAAATAATAATCTGCACAGGGCGGAGGGGAAACCCGTTCTAAAAATAAACAAATACATTGAAAGCAGCAGGGCTTACTGCCACCCTGCTACAGTGTGATATTGTATTTTTATGTTTAGGAGGTTACAGGTACATTCCAATTCAATGTCAATGTGTGTGTTTTTATGTATGTGTTTGCTCCAGGAGTTCACACTTTCCAAAGGACACTCGGTTGTGAACTGGATGATGACGGACCACACAGAGATATTGGCAGGATGGTTAATGATGGGAAGGATTTCATTGTTTATGATGAGAAGACACAGACTTGGACGCGGCTGTTCCACAGGCTGTGTACTATAAACTGAAATGGGAAGCTGACACAGCATTCAAACATTACATAAACCATCTTTTGAACAGGAATGTGTGGACTGGCTGAAGAATTACATTCAGTACGGAAGAGTGAAGAGGAAGGGTAAAGTAACATTATTATAATTGCTGTGGCAAAATATTTCATGATATGCTGAACAAAATCCCCAAACCCTTGCAAACTGTACAATTACATAAAACATAGGCATGTCTCTGCAATACACATATTTCACCAAGAGAGAAATATGCACATTCATCTAGATGTTAGACTTGAACAGTTTAAAAGGAGATATGTCTTTTCTAGTATGTATTTCATAAACGTCAAGTTTAAAAACAGTTGGCATCCAAAGCCATCTCTTTGTCACATGTCTCTTATACTTGCATGGTGTTTGCAATCATTCTGAGGGGTTCTGGTTCTGTTATTATCATGTTTCTCTAAATCTGCCTTGACCTGGCTTTGAGCTTCTCTGGAGGATCCTCAATGCTGAGACTAGCAGCCTTCCTCATTCATTCAAACCATGTTACAAGGAGAGTTTAAAAGTCACATCGGCCATGTTTATAACAGAGAAAAGAACTGGTATGCTATTTATCATATCTGTTAGATATAATGTTCAATGTGCCTGCATTTTTAGGAGGGTTTGCAGCAAAATTTTCTGATGCCTGAGATGGAAGTCATTGTATTTTAATTGAGATGGGCGTTTCCATGCTGATGGAAACTTTACACACATGTAAATGTTTGAGTAAATTGACAAGTCGAATCTTGATTTCTTTGAGATTAAATATTAAAATTAGATAAAACACACACTGGAGCTGTAGTGTAGATAACTTCGTCTGGTGGGACCAGCAAATCAGACTTAAAGTTTTCAAGGAATAAAATGGTTAGACATTACAGCAATGTAAAGTTTATAAATGGTTTATTTCTCTGCAGTTACATTTCGAGATGTTTATTCATGTTTATGAGTGTGAAAGACTTCCATGAAAGAAAGGAAAAATTCAGTATTTGGCAACACGGTACAGGTATATTTTTTATGCATTGAAATAGAAACCATCTAAAGGTAACAGTTGATCAGCACAAAGGACTGAAGGATTATTCTCGTTGCCCCATGACGTTGTGAATGGTTGTATTTTTGTTTATCACACACTTCATTAAAAAGAAAAGAAGTGTGTGACAAAATAATTAAATCTGAATTTTGAAAACAGTGCGTAACAACTGCTCCAGCATGTAAACCACAGTTGATGATAACGAAGGCAGTCCACATTGTGACAGCAGAAAAACCCTTTTGGTGCCATTGAGACCGGGCTCATTATACTGTAAATCTTGTGACCCTATACAATTGTGTTTCTCCATTGAAAAGCACTGCACTCCGTTGAATAAGGAAAGGTGATCATATCAAGGTCTCAGACTATGATTACAACTTTGTGTTTTCAGCCGTGATTCAACAAGCATGATTTGTATGGCATACTAATACTAATGCACTAATAGTAAAGCCCCAGGTTTTTCTCTCATTTAAATGAACCTGCAATCTGTTGCTGCAATGTAATCCTGTAGGACTGGCTCCTTGCTTTTAGTTCCCATTTCTCAGTTGACCTTTTCCCCTGCCTGAGCTCTCCTGGCTCCAGGGGCTTTACATTGTGCTTTGACTGCCATTCCTCTTCACAGAATACATCTTTTCTTTTGATAAACTCCAGTTCAAATATCAATATTGATTTGTTTTAGCTGGACGCATCTATATATTGTTCCTGATGATAGTCACCCATCAAATCTGTAACTTTTCTTAAATTCCTCTGCAGTTCCTCCTGAAGTGAGGCTGTTTCAGAAGAAAGCTGTTCAACCTGCAGGGTCAGAGGTCACCTGTCACGTGACAGGGTTCTACCCTCGAGAGGTCGAGGTGACCTGGCTGAGAGACGGGCAGGGTCCCCTGGAGGAGGGGTGTGGAGTGGGAGGTGCTGCCCAACATGGACGGGACTTACCAGGTTAGAAAGACCCTGACAGTGAGCCCTGAGGAGCAGGAGAGACACAGATACACCTGCCAGGTGGACCACGCCAGCCTGGGGGAGAAGATAGAGAAGGAGTGGGGTAAGAGACAGCTCCCAATTGCTTTAGATTAAACAGATAGTCTCTGTTATGTGTGTTTTGTATCATTCTTGATGGTTGATTTCTACTTAGATCATTAGTTGCCATGCTTACTAATTCTTTCAGAAAAACATTGTGCATTCTGAAAATACTGCTGAAGGCTGGACAGGCAGCTAAGAAATGAAATTTTACGAACATGAAGACGATGTAAAGTAACCCTTTAAATGCCTGCTTTGTGTTTTATACTGCCAGAGACTGAACTGCACCTGGGGCTCATTGCTGGAGTTGTCGTGGGTGTGCTGGGTCTGATTCCAGTGATCGCTGGACTTGTCATCTGGAAGAAGAGACATGCAGGTGAGTTTGAGAGGGGCAAGCCTTCCCTAGTCCTTTATTTCTGTAATTTACATAGAAAGAACACATTGACAGATTATTACACTGGAATTTCAGGATCTAACATATAAAACATTTTTTTATTTTTCAAAATGTGGACCCTTAAGCTCTTATCATGTCTAGGGATGGAAATAAGACTCCTATTGCATAGCAGTTTCACTCATTCCAGGTTTTAATACGAGCGTGATTAGCCCAGTGTATAGGTAACAAGCTCAGGTGTGTCAGTTTAAACTGGCTCTTTGAACACCCTTCACTGGGTCAGTTAATAAAGTACTGGATCCAAATAACTCTTTAGTCTCAAAGATAGTGTGCGACTGTGGTGGGTTATGGGAGGAAGTGACGTGATCCAGAAGTGATGGAGACAGGCAGCAAGTGAGGTACAACCTGCGCAGCAGCAAGGCAGGGCTGGGCAGGGTTTTATTTAATATTCCGTAGGGAGAACAGCAGGGGTCAAAAGACAGGTACAGTATTGCACAAACCAAAAACCCCTTGAATACTAGCAATAGTAATCAAGGGTTGAAATAAAACAGTAAATAAAACAGTCCCGCCCTACACAGAGATACAAAATCAAAAACAAAACAATCACGTGGTTCCCCCACGCGGTGGCAACCGGTGTCCTCCAGCTGCTGCCTCAGCTCCCTCCTGAGGCTTCACGAACACAAAGGCACCGACAAAAGGTGCTGCGCTGCAGATCCGTCCCGGTATCCAAAGGGGTAGGGAAAGCAAGGTAAAACAAACTCACAGCTCGTCAAGGATCTGCAAACACAGGGCTTCAGTTGTGCAAAGAAATAAATGAAAACAAACAAACCAGCACTCTCTTGCGGGTGTTAATCCAGCACAGCCAACCCAAATGGCAGAACCCCACAGCCTAAATAGTGCCGAGCCCCACCCCAACAATCAGTGCACTGCCCCACCTCAGCCAATCGTCGAGCGCAGCACAGCTGATTGCAATAATGGGGCTCAACCATGAGGTCCTGCCCCAAGTTAAGATGGCCGCCACCACTGCGGCTTCTGCCCCAACCATGACTCAGCCTTTCTTCTCTGTCTCGGTCCTTCCTGCACAGCGCTGCCAGTAGTCGGGAGGGTGAATTACAAGAGGGACTCCTTTCACTCCTGTCACACATCCCCCCCTAAGAGTGGAGCCGTAGGCACACTCGGCCAACCCTAACTTCCCTAATTGACCCCCCTCCCTAGAGAAGAAATCAGCGTTTAGATGTTCCTTACCCGCACGATGCTTCACAACAAAGTTGAAGGGTTGCAGCGCCAGACTCCACCGAGTGATCCGCGCGTTTGTGTCCCTCATCGTGTGCAACCACTTCAGAGGAGCATGGTCCGTGACAAGAGTGAAAGGCCGACCCAGGAGGTAATAACGAAGAGAGTCCACAGCCCATTTAATGGCTAAGCACTCCTTCTCTATGACAGCGTAGTTCCGCTCCCTAGGGAGCAACTTCCTACTAAGGTACAGCACTGGGTGTTCCACGCCATCTACCTCCTGAGACAAGACCGCCCCCAGACCAACATCCGAAGCGTCAGTCTGGAGGAGGAATTCCCTGTTGAAATCCGGTGATATCAGCGCCGGGGCCTGGGAAAGAAGCTGTTTAATCAAGTCAAACGCCCCCTGACACTGACCTGTCCACTTTACCAAATTTGGGGCGCTCTTCTTGGTGAGGTCAGTCAAGGGGCTGACAATGGTGGCAAACTCGGGGATAAAGCGGCGATAATAGCCTGCCAGCCCCAAGAGTGACCTCACCTGAGCCTTGGTTCGTGGAACCGGCGCATCCACCAAGGCCTGGACCTTGGTGGTCACCGGTTTCACACGTCCATTACCCATAATAAAGCCGAGATATTGGGTCTCTTGGTGGCCAAACGCGCACTTACCCAGGTTGGCCGTTAGCCCCGCCTCTCTCAGAGATTGAAGTACGGACGCTAGTCTAACAAGATGCTCCTCCCAGGTGGAGCTGAAAATAACCACGTCATCAATATATGCAGATGCATACTGATGATGGGGAGATAATACCCTGTCCATCAATCTCTGGAAAGTGGCCGGGGCTCCATGCAAACCGAAAGGCATGGTCTGGAAATGAAACAGACCATCCGGGGTAGCAAATGCGGTTTTCTCACGAGAGCTGGACTCCAACGGGATCTGCCAATACCCCTTCGTCAGGTCCAGAGTTGACAAGTACCTCGCCTTACCCAGCCTGTCGAGGAGCTCGTCGACCCGGGGCATTGGATACGCATCAAACTTGGAGATGGCGTTCACCCGGCGGAAATCCACACAGAAGCGGGTGGTACCGTCCTTCTTAGGAACCATTACCACCGGACTGCACCACTCGCTCTGGGATGGTTGAACGACTCCAAGCTCAAGCATGTCCTCTACCTCCCGGCGCATCACGCTCCGCCGACTTTCTGGGATCCGGTAAGGCCTTTGTCTCACTCGAACACCTGGCGGAGTAATAATAGCATGTTCAATGATATTCGTTCTACCGGGCACCTTCGAAAAAACATCCCTGAACTCCTCAATTAGCTGTCTCAGCTCATTTTTCTGACGGGAAGTAGTTGTTCCCCATCGAAATCTCTGTTGTTTGCTCAGATGACCCTGCCTCAGGACCAAAATCCTCCTCAGGGCTCTCCATAGTGACACACAGGGCCTCTCTTTCTCTCCAGGGCTTCAACAAATTTACATGATAAATTTGGAGTGGTTTTCGTGGTCAGGCTGCCTGATTTCATAATTGACCCTCCCTACCGCCCGGACCACCTCGTAGGGGCCTTGCCACTTGGCAAACAACTTAGAATCCGAGGAGGGAAGGAGCAGCAGTACATTGTCACCAGGTCGAAAGGTCCAATTGTGCATTTTATTGTACTGCTGCCGCTGCCGCTGCTGGGTGTTGCAAGTTCTCTTGTGCCAATCGACCAACTAATTCCAAGCGGTCTCTCAAGAGTAGTACATATTTGACTACATTTTTGGAATTTTTCTGTCCCTCCCAACCCTCTCGCACCAGATCGAGAATGCCCCGGGGTTGTCTGCCATACAGAAGCTCAAACGGAGAGAACCCCGTCGAGCTCTGCGGCACCTCTCTCACTGCGAACATGAGGAAAGGGAGGAGTTTAGCCCAATGCTTCTGCTCTTGATCAACAAAGCGTCTCAGCATCTGCTTCAGTGTTCTGATTAAAGCGCTCCACCAAACCGCCTGTCTGCGGATGGTACACAGAGGTTCGAATAGAGCGAATTTTCAAGATTTTATACACCTCCTTCAGAGTGTCGGACATGAAATTAGTTCCCTGATCCGTCAGAATCTCCTTGGGAATCCCTACTCTCGCAATAACTTGCACTAATTCTTTGGCTATGGCGCTGGCACAAGTGGATCGCAGAGGCACCGCCTCCGGATATCGCGTCGCATAGTCCACCATCACTAGGATGTGCGTATATCCGGAGTCGGAAGGCAGCACTGGACCCACTATATCCATCGCCATACGTTCGAAGGGGGTACAAACCAGGGGCAGTGAGACCAGCGGGGCCGGGCGAACTCGTGCCGGCGCTACTCGTTGGCAGTCAGGGCACTCCGCTACATATTTCTTCACATCATCATGCAGTCCCATCCAATAAAACCGGGCCAAAATCCGTTCCAAAGTCTTTTCCCGCCCCAGGTGGCCAGAAAAGGGGATGTCATGCGCCAGCCGCAGGACCTCCTGGCGGAAAGACTTTGGAACTAATAATTGTGTTACCGGCTGTCCGGTGCCCGGGGCTTGGGATACCCTATACAGTAAGTGCCCAGACACGATGAAGTGAGGAAATGTGAGCGGCCCGCAGCCATCAACTTCCTTCCCTCAACAGACCGAACCCGCCCGGATGTGTACCAGAGTAGGGTCATTATCTTGCTCCCACTCTAGATCCACATCCCGGTCCCAGAATTGCGGTATGCTAAGCGGAGGTTCCGTAGCCTCAGCTCTAGGCGCCTCAGTAACCCGCTCCGGCTGGTCACACTGAACCCCCACCCCCTTCTGCGTGCGCTTGACAGATACCACAGACTCTCCCACCAGGTCCCAACCTTGTCTCATTAATGTTCCCTCTAGTTTCTCGGCCCTACGCTCTCGCTTCGTTTTCCGGGGCCGGAATCTGGAGGGAAACAAAGTAGTGTGCCACGGGAAGACATGCCCAATTGTGTCTCCCGTTGCAACCACTCCCTTTACGGTCAGAGGTTTGGTCGGGATGACCTTCAGCTCACCATAGTAAGGCCAGTCCCGACCGACTATAACAGGGTATGGCAACTTCCCCGCGACGGCCACGGCTACGCGGCACGTTCGACTGCCAACAGTCATCTGAATTTTAGTGGTCGGGTATGTCTTGGTTTCTCCATGGACACAGGAGATAGCCACAGCACCCTGTGGCCTCCAAGACACACCCTCCAAGAGAGCAGGCCGAATTATAGTTTGCTCACACCCGAGTCCACTAAAGCATGGGTGCTCATCTTGCCTACCTTTACATTAATGATACACGGTCCCTCCCGTCCCTTCCCCTGATACTCACCTGCTTCCGCTGAGGTAAAACGGGAGGCCACGTCACACTCCATAGCAGCTGGGCAGTACCTGGCAATATGCCCAGCCTCGTGGCACCGGAAGCAGATCAGGGGTGGCAAGGCTGTGGGAGACAGCTGCTTATCCCTTGCTCCCCCACCAGGGGGAGACGAGGAGGTTGCTTTGGCCCAGCTGGGAGCTAACCTTCGTCTCCACGTTGGAGGGGAGGCGCTCGGTGGGACCGATGAGGAGGCAGCCGCTGCTTTCGGGATCCCGGCCTTCTGGGTCGGGGCCGGTGTCGTCATCCGCGGTTTGGAGGGGGTCACCGTGGAGGATCCTGGGCTGGCCCGCAGAAGGGAGTCCTCGTAGGCCTCTGCGAGCTCAACGGCCTTCTCCATGGTCTCCGGGCTGTGTCTGGCGACCCAGGCCTGGGTGTCGGCTCCAACCACTGCCAAGAACTGGTCAATGGCCACAGACTGTGCCACAGCCTCGGCCCCTCTCTCGGCAGGCCGTAGCCATTTCGTCATGTGGTCCCAGAGCTGCTGGGCGACGATCCGGGGTCTCACTCCCTCTGGCCGCTGGTACTGCCGGAACCGGCGGCAGTGGGTCTCCGGGGTTATATTGAGACGCCGGAGAATGGCCTGTTTGACCTGCTCATAGTCCAGGGCAGCCTCATTGGAAAGCGCACGGTAGGCAGCCTGGGCTTCACCATACAGACACGGGGCCAGTTGCGCTGCCCACCACGTCTTAGGCCACCCCGAGACCGTGGCCACACGTTCAAAGGTGGTCAAGAACGCCTCCGGGTCATCAGCTGGCGTCATTTTCTGCAGCCTGATCTTCGGAGTGGGCTGTACTGCTGGCCCAGCTCCCACCGTCGCCGGTGCCGTGACCAGCCCCTGAACCGCAGTACACATGGCTGTCAGTTGCTGCATCATGGCAGCCATGTGGGCTGTTCGCTCAGCCTCCCGCTGAGCCGCCCCGCCTCACGCCTCCGCTCCTCACCATCCCTGCGCCGATCCTGGGCCTCCAGCAGGGCGGCCACCACGCTTGGGTCCATCCTCTCAATCCCACTTCTGACACCACGTGTGGTGGGTTATGGGAGGAAGTGACGTGATCCAGAAGTGATGGAGACAGGCAGCAAGTGAGGTACAACCTGCGCAGCCAGCAAGGCAGGGCTGGGCAGGGTTTTATTTAATATTCCATAGGGAGAACAGCAGGGGTCAAAAGACAGGTACAGTATTGCACAAACGAAAAAGAAACCCCTTGAATACTAGCAATAGTAATCAAGGGTTGAAATAAAAACAGTAAATAGAACAGTCCCGCACTACACAGAGATACAAAAATCAAAAACAAAACAATCACGTGGTTCCCCACGCGGTGGCAACCGGTGTCCTCCAGCTGCTGCCTCAGCTCCCTCCTGAGGCTTCACAAACACAAAGGCACAGACAAAGGTGCTGCGCTGCAGATCCGTCCCGGTATCCAAAGGGGTAGGGAAAGCAAGGTAAAACAAACTCACAGCTCGTCAAGGATCTGCAAACACAGGGCTTCAGTTGTGAAAAGAAATAAATGAAAACAAACAAACCAGCACTCTCTTGCGGGTGTTAATCCAGCACAGCCAACCCAAATGGCAGAACCCCACAGCCTAAATAGTGCCGAGCCCCACCCCAACAATCAGTGCACTGCCCCACCTCAGCCAATCGTCGAGCGCAGCACAGCTGATTGCAATAATGGGGCTCAACCATGAGGTCCTGCCCCAAGTTAAGATGGCCGCCACCACTGCGGCTTCTGCCCCAACCATGACTCAGCCTTTCTCCTCTGTCTCGGTCCTTCCTGCACAGCTGCCAGTAGTCGGGAGGGTGAATTACAAGAGGGACTCCTTTCACTCCTGTCACAGTGACATTTTATTGAAAAGGACTTTGAAAAAAGGTGACATACAGGGTGCTAAAAGCAAAAAGATCCTAAATTAAAAAATAACATTCAATCCACAGCGGTTGTAGTGCAGTAGAGTATTAAAAATGAGACAGAATTGAATTTGAATCCTGTGTCTTGCTGTTCACTTCCAGGTGCCAGACAACCTGACTACACACCAGCTCACAGTGAGTACTATAGAGATGTGTTAACTGCACTGTTTTAAATAGGACATCCGGAAGGTAAAATAACCCATTTTTTTGACAGGTATGGCTTTCAGACAACACACAACTCCTCGATTATTCCCACAGCTATGTTTGCTTGAATATAACATTCATCTAGGATTAAACAACAACAAAAATCAGAAATTGTGTACAGTATAAATTAGATTGCTGATAAAGAAGGCTGATCTTTAGGTGTAATTTTGAGCAGTTAACTGGAGCAATGTTAGTACATGGTGCAAACAGAACACTTACACTAAATCTTACCCAATATGTTTTGCCTCATTTCGTAGGGCTCACATTTTTCTATGTGTAAAACGCACGCATTATGGTAAAGGTGAATTAGATTTTCTTGATGGTCATTTATTTGAAGCTGTTAGTGTAGTAAACTTGATCCATGCAGATAGTTCAATGCTGGTCAGCTTTGAGAGGCTGCGTGACAGAGTGTAGTCAACATTGAAGAGACGCCAGTCATGGAAATGTAGTGATTGGTACTCAAAGGTGAGCCGATGCCAAAGCTGCTGGGAGTTTTGAAGAATATAAATGGCAAACTTGATGGTTTCACATACTTAAGTCAAGGTAGTCCATGATTAGTGCCAATTATGGTCTGGTAAACTAGCCCTTAGAATGTGTGGTTCTTTTTAATAAACAAACATTAGTGTGCCTCTTTCATAGGATAATGTGAGATCTACAGAGTGATAGTTATACATATTAGATATGCTTTACTGGAATTGATTAGTAAGCCCAGTGTACTCTGAGCTGCATTTGTTCTGTGTCGTCTTTACTATGTTTAAATCTATTAAAGGTTCTTCCCTGCCTGATGTCTGATTCTATTTTCTCTTTATAGGAACGGATCAGAGTGAGGTGTCATCCAACTCACCCAACAGCTCCTAAGGTACAGATCCCTCTTCATTCCTCTGTCATGCGTACAATACAATCACTCTGCAAGGTTTTGAATCTGTTCATCCATATCTGTGTTGTTTCAGGAGTTGCTGTGATGCTGAATGCAGAGGAAGTGAAAACATGACACAGCTGAGCAGGCGGGATTGCTGTCTGGGAGCCTCTCACAGTAAACACAAGCACAACTGCTTACTGAATCTGAACACTGATGTCTGTATTTACTGTACTGTTGTTACTTGAATTGTTACAAGTTGTTACACGGCCTCTTCGTACTTAAGGTCCAACACAACCCTGGTTTTAGAAGCTGTTGATTCTCCTTTGTAGGCCTACCCCTCCCCTCCGTTTGAAAGATATAAATAATGTTGCTAACATTTTGTTTGATATTATATTTACATTTCCTGCTGATAATGTTTTTTTTTAATACAACAGATAAAGGTTTAGCATGCAGAGTAATGTGGGTGTGTGTGTGTGGGTGTGTGTGTGTGTGTGTGTATATATATATATATATATATATATATATATATATATATATATATATATATATATATATATATATATATATTCAAAGAGTTATTCTGTTTACATGTTTTATTCATTATTTGATTATTGATGTAAGAATGCTCGCTTTTCTTATAACTGACATGTCACATTGAAGCTGTATGACCTGAATATTACCCATTGCTAAACTGAATGTACAGATTATTTTGACACAAATGGACTTTCTTACTTTTGTATACCATATTACTGAACTCACTTTGATACAATGTATTGCCTGTATAACCGTGTTGTGGTGTTACTGTTCAACTCTGTTTCATTTTCGGATCTTGCGCTTGGTTGAAAGTTATTAATAATAAGGAGTGCTAATAATTAATACCGTTACACAGATCAGCTAGTTACTCTTGAGTGGGTATTGTAAATGTATTTACTTGTTAATTCGTCCTACAATGCTAAATTACACCAGTTATACTAGATAGATATTTTGAAGGTTACTTTAAAGCCACAAAAGTGTGTTTACAAATATAAAAAACAGTATTTTGAGCCGTTAACTAAACTGTAGAAAGGAGCTTTTTAGTCAGAGCCTAAGAAAAATGAAATAAAAATTAATAAATAATAATTTGCTCAGTACAATAATTCCTGTGTTTTGATGAAAGAATACCTACAGTGTACTTTCTTTTTACTTTAGCCTATTGGCTACTGGTAATACAAAATAAAGCATCATGCTGCATTGTACACATTACTGTACACATCACTGTACCATGGATACTGGTACTGCAGTGAGGGGACAAAAGCAACAGACAACGCACCAGGACCTGGATTCAATCAAACATATGGCAGCCATAGCCACTGTGAAGTACAGCAATGGTGGTGCCATGAATTTGATTTAATTCAGCCCTAGTTAGAGCTTGCTGTATGTTTTCTCCTTTCATGTTGGTAATTACTTCAAAACACATTCATAGTTCTTATTTTCTATGAAGTTTTCCCCTAAAAAATGTCTTTAGTTTTAATGTGACTTGTTCTTTCTCATTTATATGTAAAGAGAAGTAGTCATAACTGTCCAGGGACTATTTTAATACATTTATATCTGTGAAACATACATATAGACAATATAAGCATAAGCTTGTCATATTTTTACAATATCTGAGTGCTTTAAATACATTTTAACTTTGCCTAATATTTGTCATTATATATTATCAGTGCAATTATTGAAATGACTAAAAAATACATTTGGCAGATTTTTGTTTAATTCGTCTATATAGTGGAAACAGTATGGGAGGTGGTGGGTCTAAATAATTCTGCGATGGCTCAGCTTACCCCTACTAGCATATATCTTTTAAAATCATACAATCACTTGATAAACTTGCTCTTGTGTTTAAACTAGTCTGTGCTTTAAAATTAGATATTAAAACGTGAGAGCTTATCAGTTGTGTCTCTTATGGGAAATTACTGCCGGGTTTGTTGTTTTCAGAATACAAAGTACTTTCACTTTTACAAACCTGTGAAACTGAATTCTGCTCACCGACTAATGACCCTGCACTCCCTATTGGCTGAGACATGTTTCTGTAGCCAATCACGTTATTCTCCACTGCAAGAGGTTCAGTAGGAGTGTTTTCAGTTTTTAGTTCGGTGAATGTTACAAGTCAGTGCGTGAGAATTCATACAATATATCACAAAATACCATCTCACAGTTTTACAGAACTAGATGTTTTCCTGCAAGCGTATGGATTCGTTATATTACTGGGTTAGTTTGTGAGGAGCAGAGATGGCTGTATCACTGCTAATGCAATATCAGACATTGGCTGCACTACTAACATTGCTTCTCTTGAATACGCCTGCTTCTGCCGGTAAGTGTTACATGTTTACCATTTCTACAAGTACACTGTAAATCAATAGAATACATGTCTCAGTATTCTGTTTCTTACACTGAAATGTACAACATCAGTAATATATGGTGCTATAGTTGTTTTCAGGGCTAGACTAACCCATCACTGGGCCTCACGGCAAACTACCTTCTTATAAATTGACGTTTTATTTTTCAAAACCAGATTTTTTTTAAATTAACAGAATATCCAAGAACAAAAACACCATTGTGCATACTAGTTAAACAAAAGGCACAACTTACATTCAAATTAGATCACTTACGATTTTATATATATATATATATATATATATATATATATATATATATATATATATATAGAGAGGCTGTGTGGTCCAGTGGTTAAAGAAAGGGCTTGTAACCAGGAGGTCACCGGTTCAAATCCCACCTCAGCCACTGACTCATTGTGTGACCCTGAGCAAGTCACTTAACCTTCTTGTGCTCCGTCTTTCGGGTGAGACGTAGTTGTAAGTGACTCTGCAGCTGATGCTTAGTTCACACGCCCTAGTCTCTGTAAGTCGCCTTGGATAAAGGCGTCTGCTAAATAAACAAATAATATATATATATATATATATATATATATATATATATATATATATATATATATATATATATAAAATACAGAGGACTTGTTTGTAAACTTCGTGTGTCCTCATCAGATGTCCCTTTAACATTGTAACAATTCTGTTTTTAACAGAAGTCATTTCTATCGATACTATGGTTGTTCATTACTGTTAACATGTTCTGTCCAAAATCAAAGCAAAACATTTTAATTAATCTCACAAATCCTGACTAATTTGACTATCATACTAAATTCAGCTCCTGTTTATATAATATTGCCATATACTCCAAACACAACATGCTTTGAAACAAAATAAGGTAATAGGTATATTTTTAATGGATTAAAAAATAAATAAATAAATAAATAAATAAATAAAAATATAGCCTTAATTTTTAAATCACGAAAAAGTGAATACAATAGGCTTGTCAACCATAGAAGAAAAGTTCTACCTATTGCATATACTGTCAACAGCGAGAAAAATTGTAGATGCATTGCTTTATATATATTTATATATATATATATATATATATATATATATATATATATATATATATATATATATATATATAGTGCCTTGCAAAAGTATTCAGACCCCTGACCAATTCTCTCATATTACTGAAGTACAAATGGTACATTGAAATTTCATTCTGTTTGATATTTTATTTTAAAACATTGAAACTCAAAATCAATTATTGTAAGGTGACATTGGTTTTATGTTGGGAAACATTTTTAAGAAAAATAAAAACTGAAATATCTTACTTGCATAAGTATTCAAGCCCACACATTAATATTTGGTAGAGCCACCTTTAAGCTGCAATAACAGCTTTAAGTCTTTTGGGGTAAGTATGTACCAGCTTTGCACACAGTGTCGGAGTGATTTTGGCCCATTCTTCTTGGCAGATTTGCTCCAGGTTGTTCAGGTTGGTTGGACGGCGCTTGTGGACCGCAATTTGCAAATATGTGCCACAGATTCTCAATAGGATTGAGATCAGGACTTTGACTGGGCCACTGTAGGACATTCACCTTTTTGTTCTTGAGCCACTCCAATGTTGCTTTGGCCTTGTGCTTGGGATCATTGTCCTGCTGAAGGTGAATTTCCTCCCAAGCTTCAGTTTTTAGCGGACTGAAGCAGGTTCTCTTCACAGTATTTCCCTGTATTTTGCTCCATCCATTCTTCCTTCAATTTTAACAAGATGCCCAGTCCCTGCTGATGAGAAGCATCCCACAGCATGATGCTGCCACCACCATACTTCACTGTAGGGATGGTGTGTCTTGAGGCATGGGCAGTGTTAGGTTTGCCACACATAGCGCTTTGAGTTTTGGCCAAAAGCTCTATCTTGGTCTCATCTGACCACAAAACCTTTTCCCACATCGCAGCTGGGTCACTCTCATGCTTTCTGGCAAACTCAGGCGTGCTTTCAGATGGTACTTTTGAGTGCGGCTTCTTTCTTGCCACCCTCCCATACAGGCCAGTGTTATGCAGAGCTCTTGATATGGTTGACTGGTGCACCATTACTCCACTCCCAGCCACTGAACTCTGTAGCTCCTTGAAAGTGATTGTTGGCCTCTCTGTGGCTTCTCTCACAAGTCTCCTTCTTGTTTGGCTGAGTTTTGAGGGACGGCCTTTTCTTGCCAGTGCCTGGGTGGTGTGATGCAGCTTCCACTTCCTGATTATTGATCCAACTGTGCTCACTGGGATATCCAAACACTTGGATATTATTTTGTACCCTTTCCTAATCTATGCATTTGTATTACTTTATCTCTAACTTCTGTAGAATGCTCTTTGGTCTTCATTTTCCTTCAGATTCACAGCCTGACCAATGATCCTTCAACAGTGGGGTTTTTATACAGAAAAATTGACAGCAACTTTAATGGTTCACAGGTGGAGGCCAATGGTAAGGTAATTGTGTCCTCATTAGGGCAATTTCTTTCATCGGTGTAAACTGGGAGCGTCCACAGCACAGCACAGAGGTTGAATACTTATGCAAGACAGTTTTTATTTTTCTTAAAATATTTCCCAACATAAAACCAGTGCCACCTTACAATATCTGATTTTGAGTTTCAGTGTTTTAAAATAAAATATCAAACAGAGCGAAATTTCAATGTACCATTTGTAATTCAGTAATATGAGAGAATTGGTCAGGGGTCTGAATACTTTTGCAAGGCACTGTATATATATTAGTGCTGAGAGCGAACATGGGATTTTCATGTTGGATATTTGCTCAATTTAAATATTTGCTCGGATATTCGATCGTGGCCCCTGTGTGCATGCCTTTATTTACGGCAAGACCTTACACTATGTAACACATTAAAATAGAAAAATATCCCAGGAGTAAAGAATAAGCTGTGTAGAACTTGTTTTACTCTAGTGAATTAACTACAAAACAAAAGGATGCCAAATAGCAGTTCAAGTTAAAATAGTACATAAAGTTCACACCGCATTTTATTTATTCTTTTTTTTATTTCTTGTCATTGCCATTTCTTCAGAGTAAACTGTGACCATCGACACATTTTCATAAAGTAATAACGTGAGGTTTACTTGTGCCTTTTGTAGCTGAACAAGCAAATGAAAAATGGCACTAACTAAATTAAACACTTCAAATAAAACAAACATGGCAATGGCATTGTAAAGTGAAGGGAAAAACTCACCATTTTGGTTCCGTTTATTACATTCCACATAACAGAAAGTCCCACAAAATATATCGATCGAGAGGAGCGGTAGTTCCTCACCTCATGTTACAGCGAAGTGTAAGAACTGCCAGTGACTATCTATACAGCACGGATAGTTTCACGGGTTTTGGGTAGGTATTGGAGCAGCAAAAGTAAATCAGCCAAAAGCAGCATTCCACATTTAATTTGTAGTTCCGACACTCTTAGGTTAAATGTACAAAAAAAGTAAATACCTGTGTAGCAGGGCGATTGCCCTGCACATGGGGAAATTAGTGTTGGTAAATAATACGGGGAAACGGGTTTATTTTTCTGTGCTTTTGGAGTTGTTGTGTGTGATTAAATTACTGTTTACAGACGGGCTCAATTGAGACTTGCTGCCTGCTAGGCTTGGTTGAGGGGAAGGACAGTGAGTGATTGGCTGTGCTGGTCCTCAATCAGCAGGTGGGTGGGTCTCGACTGAGTGTCCGTCAGCATAAAAACATCGGGGATCGCTCTGGGTGACTGCAACACCATGCTACACACAGAGCTGCATACACTCAGGAGGAGAGGGTCCGCTCTGCAGGAGCGACAGCTACGCAACCCTGAGACTGCAAGCGGTGCTTGTGAAGGCAATGCCCAGCCATATGAAGCAGCAGGAGTCGTAGTATGAATACCGGCTCATAAGTAGTTTAGTTTAGGGGATAGTGATCCCATGTGATGTATAGCGAGGGTTACGTTAGCAGGTTCCTGGGCGGGACACCTCATTTTATAAGGCTAGTGCTTGCCCTGTGTGGCACCTTTTATTTGTGGTTTTGTATTGTGTTTCATTTTTCCTTTTGTACAGTTTACTGTATGTGTACTCTGTGCGTTACCATCGCTGGTAACGTCACATGACCCGTTTATTTACTTTCTTTTGTGTTAATAAATCCTGGCGGCGTTTCAACTCCATCTCCCATGTCTCTCTGTCCTGCATATCAGCGGTTACCCACACACGTGACACAAGCACCTTGTCACAACCTGTCATACAATAAGAGAAATAAGTCACCAAAGGAAGGTAAAAATGTCCATCTCCTTCTTATATATATATATATATATATATATATATATATATATATATATATATATATATATATATATATAGTTTATATGATATTTATTTTGTTTGTTTTACATGTAAAGGTTATGTATTTAATCACACACAATCAATGTAATGTAAAGCATCTAGAAATGATAAATAGCAACATTATGATTAAATAGCAATTAAAAACTAGATGGTAACTTTACAAATAAAGTTGTGGGGCTTGCTTTAGGGAAAGTGGTCAAAATTTCAGTTGTTTATAAAAAGTTAGAGAATTTACTTGATGCGGTTACTAAAACAGCTGTACCTCTTGATTGGTAAAAGTTATTTCTGTTTTGATTTGTCTTACTTGTTGGGTAAGTGGTCAAAGTAGCTGATTTGTGTCAATTTACATAGTTTACAGTACATAGAATGTTGGAAGTCTGGGAGTTTTAAACAATGGGGCTTTAGACTGTTGAAAAAGTCTCATTAAAGTGAATGAAGATGGACAAAAAAGGACAAAAAGCTTAATAGTTTAAAGCATTATAAAGATATCAAAAGTTGTATACCAGCACACTATTCCAGACCGGTCTACGTTTTAAAAGTTTGAACAGCGTTTCTAGCTCAAGCGGTGTAAGAGGAGTAGCATGCCAAAGAATAAGAAGTATGTCGAAGATTTAAAGTGGGGACTCTTGCTTGCCAAGCCACACTAAAAAGCGCACAAATATATTTTAATTTTTACTCTGTTTGACCTGACGTGATGGCTGACTCTCCACTGATTGTATCATCAGCTAGAAAAAATCACCTGTATGATAGTCCTGTAATACAACTAATAAAAATGTAGAATACATAACAGCTTTGCAGAATACTTATTTCAGTGAAGGTAAACAAATCATACAAACCAGCTATCTCCAGTTCCCTGGAAATGGACTGCCAG
The DNA here is from genome assembly GCA_030684275.1 of Acipenser oxyrinchus oxyrinchus. Lineage (NCBI taxonomy): Eukaryota > Metazoa > Chordata > Actinopteri > Acipenseriformes > Acipenseridae > Acipenser > Acipenser oxyrinchus. The sequence goes on along the minus strand of CM060247.1, from coordinate 55,809,580 downwards.
ATATTCTCCCTCATTGCCTTGTCTTTATAATTTGTGTGTCCTTTATTGTACAGCTCTGGGTATTTTGATACTGCAAGAATATACATTTTTTCTTCTGCCATTGTTTACTAAAGGTGCATAGGGAAGCTGTTCCTCATTGGTCAGTTCCCTAGCTGCCTGTGACAAAATCATAAACTTAGACACAAATCCTATTTTTGTGTGAGCGTCTTGTATCATTTTTTTTTTTTATCGTGGTGCGATTATTAGGTATGAAATTAAGCTTGTCTCATCGCGTTTTATTTTTATAATTAAAATGCCACCTCCAAGTTATCAGAGGTTGTTGTGTGATTACTGCAAAAATAAATGACGGGACAAGCTTGCTAATCATACAAAGGGTTAAACATGAAGGTAAGCCCCAAACTTTTCTGTTGAAACACATAATTAAGGGCCTTTGGGCCTATGTCTCCCATTTGCACCCCTCCCTCAATTTCTAAGTTATAAATAATGTTACTACCATTGTTTTTAATATTATATTTACATCTCCCACTGATTTTTTTTTCTACAACAGATAAAGGTTGTTATCATTCAGAGTAATGTATGTATAAAACAAAACATACCTTTGTAAATAGTATAATACACCCTAATGGGTGTTTTAAAATAACTATGTTGTATAATCATAAGTTTTAAGCCTGTAAATGAAACTGTAGAGATTTTAAGTTTTTATTTTTTGCACACCTAATCGATTCTATTATCAGATTTCAAATGTGAATTTGAAATATTAAGCCTATTAATCTTATAACTCTGGAGTGTTATGAATGTTGCAGACTAATGCATTATTATTATTATTATTACTTATTTCTTAGCAGGCGCCCTTATCCAGGGCGACTTACAGTGTTACAAGATATCACATTATTTTTACATACAGTTACCCATTTATACAGTTGGGTTTTACTGGAGCAATCTAGGTAAAGTACCTTGCTCAAGGGTACAGCAGCAGTGTCCCCACCTGGGATTGAACCCACGACCCTCGGTCAAGAGTCCAGAGCCCTAACCACTACTCCACACTGCTGCCCACATTACTGTAATCTGATTGAAAAAAAATAAGAAAAATCATGGTTCCTTTTTCAGACAGGTAATGCAAAAATAAGTTATGTTTACTTACATTTTTAAAAAGGACTTCAGCAGTGCAAGTCAAACCTTGCATGTTACTAGAAAATGGCGTCAGTGGAGGGTGGTTCAAAGAATATTTCAAGCTGCAGTCTGACCAAACTGAAAAAGAATATCTCTGTAAAATGCACTCTGCCTGAGAAGTAACTGTTTGTAACTAGTTACATTGTTCTACAGGAGGGAATGGAACATGTCAAGGCATATTAAGAGAAGGAGTGGTGGCGCCTCCTGCTTACTACACAAAGTGCATCTTAATTCATGGAAGTGGAAAACAAGACCCCTAATCCCCTATTCCCAGCCATTATAATCCAGATTAATAGAAGCCACTACATTCAGTGGTTTAGCTGTATATGCTGTAATGCAGAATTACGTGTTTATCAAAACACTAATACTTAGCTGTTTCTCTTCTACCTCTAGATACTCACTCTCTGTGGTATATTTTCACGGGGATTTCAGAGGGGAATGGATTCCCTGAGTTTGTTTTGGTGGGGATGGTGGATAATGAACAGGCTGAGTACTACAACAGAGACATGAAGAAGGTGATAATCAGAATAGAAGGGATGGAAAAGGATATCAATCCCGAGCACTGGAAAAGACATACTGCTCATGCAGTTGTGAACACAAAAAGATGGAATTGCATTTAAGAAGAACAATGGATAGTTTTAACCACACCAAAGGTAAGTACATAGAGACACACACAGATACTAGTAATGCACTGTTAGAGACACTGGACAGGATAGGATTGCTGTAGCAGAACCTGTTTGGTTTACTGGCTTTGTTGTTTGTATGTTATTTTAAAAGTGGTTACATTGGCATGCAGAGCCAGTCAGTGGTTTCAAAACTATTGTGTGTTCAGCCTGGATACAAAACAAGCAGCACAGTATATACTAACACAGCGAGGCGGTGTTGTGACACACTGACACAGCGAAGCAGTGTCGTGATATACTAACACAGTGAGGCAGTGTTGTGATATACTAACACAGTGAGGCAGTGTTGTGATATACTAACACAGCGAGGCAGTGTCGTGATATACTAACACAGTGAGGCAGTGTTGTGATATACTAACACAGCGAAGCAGTGTCGTGATATACTAACACAGCGGCGGTGTTGTGATATACTAACACAGCGGCGGTGTTGTGATATACTAACACAGCGGGCGGTGTTGTGATATACTAACACAGTGAGGCAGTGTTGTGATATACTAACACAGCGAGGCAGTGTGGTGATATACTAACACAGCGGTGTTGTGATATACTAACACAGCGAGGCAGTGTGGTGATATACTAACACAGCGGCGGTGTTGTGATATACTAACACAGCGGTGTTGTGATATACTAACACAGCGAGGCAGTGTTGTGATATACTAACACAGCGGGCGGTGTTGTGATATACTAACACAGCGAGGCAGTGTTGTGATATACTAACACAGCGAGGCAGTGTGGTGATATACTAACACAGCGAGGCAGTGTTGTGATATACTAACACAGCGAGGCAGTGTGGTGATATACTAACACAGCGAGGCAGTGTGGTGATATACTAACACAGCGAGGTGGTGTGGTGATATACTAACACAGCGAGGCAGTGTTGTGATATACTAACACAGCGGCGGTGTTGTGATATACTAACACAGTGAGGCAGTGTGGTGATATACTAACACAGCGAGGTGGTGTTGTGATACACTAACACAGTGAGGCGGTGTTGTGATATACTAACACAGCGAGGCAGTGTTGTGATACACTAACACAGCGGGCGGTGTTGTGATACACTAACACAGCGAGGCAGTGTGGTGATATACTAACACAGCGGGCGGTGTTGTGATACACTAACACAGCGAGGCAGTGTTGTGATACACTGACACAGCGAGGCAGTGTGGTGATATACTAACACAGCGAGGCAGTGTTGTGATATACTAACACAGCGAGGCGGTGTTGTGATATACTAACACAGTGAGGCAGTGTGGTGATATACTAACACAGCGAGGCAGTGTTGTGATATACTAACACAGCGAGGCAGTGTTGTGATACACTGACACAGCGAGGCAGTGTTGTGATATACTAACACAGCGAGCGGTGTTGTGATACACTAACACAGCGAGGCAGTGTTGTGATACACTAACACAGCGAGGCAGTGTTGTGATATACTAACACAGCGAGGCAGTGTTGTGATATACTAACACAGCGAGGCAGTGTTGTGATACACTAACACAGCGAGGCAGTGTTGTGATATACAAACACAGCGAGGCAATGTTGTGATACACTAACACAGCGAGGCAGTGTTGTGATATACTAACACAGCGAGGCAGTGTTGTGATATACTAACACAGCGAGGCAGTGTTGTGATACACTAACACAGCGAGGCAGTGTTGTGATATACTAACACAGCGGCGGTGTTGTGATACACTAACACAGCGAGGCAGTGTTGTGATACACTAACACAGCGAGGCAGTGTTGTGATATACTAACACAGCGAGGCAGTGTTGTGATATACTAACACAGCGAGGCAGTGTTGTGATATACTAACACAGCGAGGCAGTGTTGTGATATACTAACACAGCGAGGCAGTGTTGTGATGTACTAACACAGCGAGGCAGTGTTGTGATACACTAACACAGCGAGGCAGTGTTGTGATACACTAACACAGCGGCGGTGTTGTGATACACTGACACAGCGAGGCAGTGTTGTGATACACTAACACAGCGAGGCAGTGTGGTGATATACTAACACAGCAAGGCGGTGTTGTGATATACTAACACAGCGAGGCAGTGTTGTGATATACTAACACAGCGAGGCAGTGTGGTGATACACTAACACAGCGAGGCAGTGTTGTGATATACTAACACAGCGAGGCAGTGTGGTGATACACTAACACAGCGAGGCAGTGTTGTGATACACTAACACAGCGAGGCGGTGTTGTGATACACTGACACAGCGAGGCAGTGTTGTGATACACTAACACAGCGAGGCAGTGTTGTGATATACTAACACAGCGAGGCAGTGTTGTGATACACTAACACAGCGAGTGGTGTTGTGATATACTAACACAGTGAGGCAGTGTTGTGATATACTAACACAGCGAGGCAGTGTTGTGATTTACTAACACAGTGAGGCAGTGTTGTGATACACTGACACAGCGAGGCAGTGTGGTGATACACTGACACAGCGAGGCAGTGTGGTGATACACTAACACAGCGAGGCAGTGTGGTGATACACTGACACAGCGAGGCAGTGTGGTGATACACTGACACAGCGAGGCAGTGTTGTGATACACTAACACAGCGAGGCGGTGTTGTGGAGAGGTCGCTATTGAAGAACTCACCTGGCACATGCGGTTTGTACTTCTTTGTACTTTTTTTTACCAAATTGCTAAAGTTTATGCATGAGGCATGTCTCTGCAATACAGCTTTTAAGCTATGTCCTTGCCCTGCACTGCTATGCAGATGATATAAAGTTCATGCTTAATACCTGAAATATTTATTTCAAAGCCATTAATCCTACCGTTTTAATCAGTTTATACAAGTATGGATTTACAGGTACCAGTGGTTTTGTGATAGGAAGTGTTTAAAGTAATAACTGCACAGTTTTAGAAGTATTTTGACCCTACATAATGTTAGCAGTTAACATGCAAAATACTGCTAATGTTGGTAATAAACCATAACAACAAAAGACATAGTACTGCTTGCTTTCTCCTAATATCATTAATACATCCAGTATATCTTGCATAGTTAAGAGTCAAGTCCATATTATACAGTTAGACCACATGTGAAAGCACATTGGTGTGATATTGTATTTTCTATGTTTAGGAGGTTACAGTTCCATTCCAATTCAATGTCAATGTGTGTGTTTTTTGTTTGTGTTTGCTCCAGGAGTTCACACTTTCCAAAGAATGATCGGTTGTGAACTGGATGATGACGGCACCATAAGGAGGTATTGGCAGGATGGTTACGATGGGAAGGATTACACTATTTATGATGAGAAGACACAGACTTGGACCGCAGCTGTTCCACAGGCTGTCAACACTAAACTGAGATGGGAAGCTGACCCAGTCTTCAAACAGTACATAAGGAACCTTTTTCAACTGGAATGTGTGGACTGGCTGAAGAATTACATTCAGTACGGAAGAGTGAAGAGGAAGGGTAATGTAACATTATTATAATTGCTGTGGCAACATATTTCATGATATGCTGAACAAAAATCCCAAAACCTTGCAAACTATACAATTACATAAAACATAGGCATGTCTCTGCAATACACATATTTCACCAAGAGATAAATATGCACATTCATGTATATGTTAGACTTGAATGTCAGGATACCTACATTTGTAAAAACAGTTTAAAAGGATATATGTATTTTATGATATGTATTTCATAAACATCAAGTTTAAAAGAGTAAGCAACAAAAGGCATCTCTTTTACATTTCTCTTATAAATATCAACTGAGTGATATGTGTGTATTTTATATTTAGCATTATTGTACTCCCCCACTTTTAAAGTTTTCAAGGAATATAAAGGTTAGACATTACAGCAATGTAAAGTTTATAAATGAGTGCTTTATTTCTCTGCAATTACATTGAGGCGCTGGTTGATTCTTGTGAGCGTGAAAGAGTTCCACAAAAGAAAGCAGTAGATCAGCACAAGATTACCTTTATAGATTTTACATGTAAGGCCAGGGGACAGTTTATTAAAACTCCGGTGTGTTTTAAACAAAGATTAATGCAACAAAAAAATCGTCCTGTAAAAGCCACAAAACATTTAGAAAATGTGTGCCTGCATCTTTAAGACACGCCAGGGATTTTGGAATGAGACCTGGGCAGCATCCCAAACCATTCCCTTGCACCCTACACCCTTCAACAAGTGATGTTTTACTGACGTCACAGAGTGTGCACTTGGGTGAGCGAGGGAGTAGGGTGTAGGGTGGAGCTAAAAGCGTTAAATGGGACGCACTTCAGCATCATCATTCAGCGCCTTTACCTTTGACTGAGCAAGAAGCTACGCAGTCTTTTTGTCAGATTGTAGTTTGAAGAATGGTTGTAGCATTTGCACTATTCCTGTTCCAAAGAACCGTAGCAAGGATTTCAGCAAGTAGGAGACGTCTTCACTGCGCTATTGCCCTACTGAGCGAACAAGAGGTATTGAGAACATTTTACATGTATATGTACTGTACATGTATAAACTTTGAGATGATTTGAAAAACTTTGATATTGGTTAATAAAATGCAAACTTTGCCACATCTTACAAACATGTATTTCATAATGTAGCCTAATTTTTACGGTTTTTTGTGTTTGTTTTAAATAATACTTTAAATAATAAGATATCTATTTTACTTGAAATCCAATAGGTAATAAATTTTGCTTTATATTCAGTATCACTATGAAATGGCTAAAGGTTCTAAACTAATTTATTAATCACTGCAAAAATGGAAATGCTAAAAGTGTGCAGGCTACATTAAAGTTTCAAATGTCACTCCCAGCCCGGCTTCATGGCGTTTCTTTTCCTCGTGAAGAGGACATCGTTTGCCGCACGCAGCTGGATCAGTTTTAGAGTCTCTTCCTCTGTCCCTGTATTTCGTAAAAATAATAATAATAATTTTGAAATATATTGCTATCATCTAGTTTTGTAGCTACCTATCAAGTTAATTAATTAATTAATTGATAGATAATTAATTTCAGCAATTGTTATTTACTGAAAAGATTTTTAAGCTGTATTTTCTAATCATATATTTAAATCGTGATCATAGATTTAAAAAGATTAACTTTATTAGCTAAGCGGTTCAATACAACATACATTTCACAAATAATTTGCTTGTTAAATAACTTAATAGCTTCAATTGTTCTACTTAATTGTTCCCACTTGTCTCCCCTTTAACACAAAGAGTTCTGGGACTTCCGCAGAAGTCAACTGTTTTGTATACTTAGTCGAAGGGTGCAGTGAAGGGCACATAAAACACCCTACACTCATTGCCTAAGGAATTGGGACAACCCTTAAGATGGCGAACATAGTACTTCCCTTGCCCCTCAAGGGAAGGTAGCGAGTGAGCAAGGGTGCGGTTTGGGGCGCAGCCCTGTTTGTGTTTTTGTCGCAGTTCTATGACGGATTATTCTCTTTGTCCCCATGACTTTGTGAATGGTCGTATCTTTGTTTATCACGCACTTCATTAAAAGGAAAAAGGGTGTGACAAAATAATGAAATCTGAACCAGTCAAAATTCTGAAAACCGCATAACATGACGTACATAAACACGCTCCTGCATGTAAACCACAGTTGATTAAAGCGAAAGCAGTCCACGTGGCGTCAGCTAGGGTGGCCACCTCCGAGGTACAAAATACCGGGACACCAGAACCACTGCGTGCAAAATACATCATATACTATGATGTAACCACTGTCAAACAGCCCATGTGTATTATTAAGCAAGCTTCACTGCAATACTTACCTATAAAGTGGATGTACTGGCTGATAACATAGGAGGCTTTGTGGTCCAGTGGTTAAAGAAAAGGGCTTGTAACCAGGAGGTCCCCGGTTCAAATCCCACCCCGACAAAGTGACTCATTGTGTGATCCTGAGCAAGTCACTTCACCTCCTTGTGCTCTGTCTTTCGGGTGAGACGTAGTTGTAAGTGACTCTGCAGCTGATGGAAAGTTCACACACCCTAGTCTCTGTAAGTCGCCTTGGATAAAGGCGTCTGCTAAATAAACAAATAATAATAACTGAAAACTATTGATAATGTAAGACATGTAACTAGTGCAGAGCAAATCCGTTCACTTTATTTGTAATGCTACACTATATTATATATTTATATACAGCTTGCTAACTATAGTGTTTTTTTATGAACAAAATCATTATCTGCCATACAGCTGCAGCACTAAATACCTAGTGATGTGAAAGATTGTAGGGTCTGTTTAGTCTAATTTGTAAAGTTTATTGTAACAAATTCAATGAAAATACTGCAGTACACGTTAATGCAACTTAAAGTGAATACTGAACTTAGTCAACTGCATAATTTATAGGAAAATAACAAAGAATCCATATTATAATTTAATTGTTAACCTTTAGGTTGAATTTCAAGGAGAGGACAGACTCCTTTTCTCTATCTGTTAATCAATCTCTACCAGCACATCAATCACTTTTGTGATGTATTGTCTCCTGATTGGTTAACCAACATATCCTGCCTCTATAAAAACACTCCCATTTCTAGCAATCTCTCTCTTTTGAGCTCATTACCTGGTTTGACCGTTTAGCTTTATTGGTTCTGGCTGGCGACTCTCGCTCTTGGATCTCCCTTGCTTACAGACTTGGACCATTCTTTCGGATTACCCTCTTGCTTGTTTGCTCGGATATGGAGTCGCTGATCGAGGCTTTTCTTCCATCTGACTTGGAAGACAGCCCTTTGCATTCCGTGAGATATCATTGCAGTTAAGTAAAAGCTTGTGCACAAAAGTATTACAAGGATTGGCCTACAAGCAAGCTCTTAAAAGCTGTTTGACAAGGACATGGCAATCCTAGCCAGGTCTGAAAGGAGTGCAATGTTCCTGATGCGGCGCCATTCTATCTGAAGCTCTCGGCGGGCCGATCTACTTCAGCTGCCTGGACTGCTCGTCTCCTAAGCTCCTACTTGTCTCGGTGGCGTCATGCGCTCCAGCGCCCGGCTCCAGCAGTTTAACCCATGATAAATATCATTGGAATTTATTAGCAGCAATCACACTTATGGTTTTCTGAGGTCTTACCCTCTCAATGTCAATGACAAATCTTGTAATCCTTTAATCGAATCATGCAATACCTGTCATTTACTCTACTATCTAAATGATTTCAATTGCATTCCTCGCTATTTAAAAAAATAGGTGGGAGGGAAAGAAGACAATCATCTTACCTTTCGCATTATGTGTGCTATTCTGCTACGTTTCCATCTATACTGGACCTTTAGTTCCTCTACTCTCTCAAACTTTGTAATTATACAAACATCTGTTTCCTTAGAGCCTCCTCTAAGTGCCGTTGCTGCATAATCATTATGGGCCTCTCTTTATCTTATTTTCTTCCTTCAAGGACTTGATCACAAGTACATTCTGCCCCATCGAGTCAGGCCATTCTCCTCCCCTGTGGGTTTGCATCCACATCCAAGCTGCCACTGCTAGCGTGAAGAGCCGTGAGACCAATTCACTTCGAGACGATTCATCACTGAATGTACATAGAGTGCGGTAGTATTCTCACTTTCTAGCTTCAATTGCTGAATCAAATTCTTGCATTAGGTTGTGCAAGAAGTACAAGAAACATTCATAAAGAGTACATTCGCTTCATTGCCACCTCGCCATCTTCCCCATCTCTGCACATAAACTTCCAGATAATGCATGGGCAGTCATTCAATGCAGTAATATCTGTTGCACAGCAGGTAGCAGGGAAAGCCAACGTGTAGGTGCCTCAGTATCTCCTTATACCTCCTTCAGGGTTTCAACCTTTTTGCAGAGCATGAAAACTCATTTGTAAACAGCTCTGATAGATTCTTCAGGGTCTTCTAAAAAGCCAGTAAACCATAGCTTACTCCATCGGTTTTACTGAAATACTGAACTGTATATGGGAATGTGACAGGGTCTTGCTCATGTCACGTGTACCAGCTAAATGGCTGCAATGTTAATCACCACATTATTATAACTGTACTTTATTATCATTCACCATTATCACTATAATTTACTATTATCATTTAATATCCCCATCATTATTACCATCACCATTATTATCATTTATCATGATTTCTATTACCATCACCATAAGTATCACTATAATTCACTACTATCATTCTACATTATCATTTAACCTTATCATTTATCATTCCTATAATTACCATCACAACAATAATCAATCATTTCACATTACCAATAACTGTCATTCATACAATAAATCATTTAACAATAATCAACTAATATTTACCAATAATTAACAATTTATAACAACAATTCACCAACAATTAAATCACCCTGAGCTTCTATGCGAGGGCACCCATTCAACCCGCTTACCCCTAAACCCAGTGTACCTTCACGGGCTCCTCTTCAGAGGATTGCCCGCCTCCTTCTGAGACGATCTCCCACGAGCGACAGGTCCTCCTTCGCTGGCGCTTCGGCAGGCAGTTCCTCCCGCTGGCTTCGGGCAGGCAGTCTCTCCGGCTCCTCCCTCGCCAGCTTCCAGGACCGGAACTCCTCCTTCTGCAGCTCCGGGGACGGACCTCCCTCAGCCTCTCTGGCGTTCGGGATCTCTTGGCTCCATCCATCTGGTACAGCAGCCCCTCTGAGGGTTACCTGCGGTCTGCCACTGTCCCCAAAAAATTTCAGGGGTTTGCTCCTCCATGTCTCTCCGTAGCGATCTAGCCTTGCCCGGCAGGATGCAGCGGAATCCACTTCCGACACCATATGTGACAGGGTCTCACGTCACATGTGTGGGTAACCGCTGCTTAAGCAACACAGAGAGACAACTGGAGGTGGAGTTGAAACGCCGGCACAGGTGCACAGGATTTATTAACAAAACACAAAGTAAATAAAGGTGGTCATGTGGCGTTACCAGCCATGGTAACGCACAGAGGACACATACAGCAAGCTGTATAAAATAAAACACAATACAAAAACTACAAATAAAAGGTGCCCCAGAGGGTGAGCGCTAGCCTTATAAAGCGAGGCGTCCCGCTCCAGGAACCGGCTACACTACATAACCCAAGCTATACATCACATGGGATCACAATCCCTAACTAACCTACTGATGAGCGGTATTCATCGGCGACTCCTGCTGCTTCATACAGCCTTGGCTGGGCATTGCCTTCACAAGCACGGCTTGCAGTCTCAGGGTTGCGTAGCTGTTGTTCCTGCAGAGCGGACCCTCTCCTCCAGAGTATCGTCGCTCCCCTCTGGCATGGCGTTGCAGTAAGCCCCAAGCCATTTCCGCAGATGTTTTTTAACTGACGGTCAAGACCAGCCCACCTGCTGATTGAGGACCAGCACAGCCAATCACTTGCTGCCCTTCCCTCAACCAAGCCTAGCAGGCAGCAAGTCTTAATCAACCCCCTCTAAACAATAATTCAATCATACAAATCAACTCCAAAAGACACACAATAAACCCATTTCCCCATACAAATTATACCAACACTAATTTACACATGTGCAGGGCAATCGCCCTGCTACAGGAACAATTCTGGTCCCCAGAATTTGAAGCATCAGAACCCACAGCAAAGTAATGCGAGTTTTGCAAGTCTCTAGCTAAATGTTCCTGGCTAAAAGGCTAAAACATTCTGCACCAGAGCTTCCCTCTTAGTTCTCCCACAGGATATTTTCAGTAGCAATCTTCAAATCGTTAAAAATCTTTTAACTAACCTTATTTCCACAGTCAGTAGAGCGGTAACTATGCCCATGCAGCTCCATGGTATACAGCTGTTAGTTCTGCAACAGCAATTTTGTCGTTTTCTGTAGAATCTCTCTTTATCATAAAGGCAGCAATTGCTAGGTTTTTGCATTTTACACTGAACATTCTTTTGGTGCTTTTGGTCTTTTCATGATTGTCAAGTGCCCAATTGGCTTTGTGTTTCACAAAGTTTTGCAAGGCATAAAACACAGGTAGCTGAATATGGATCTCGTTGGACAGGCGTAACCAGTCTCAGAATGTTTCTATTTTTCCCCATTCGTAATTGTAAGAAGTAAACCGCTTACACTTCTTTTTTGCTGGTTGGGAAGTTGTTTTGTCGTCAGTTTCTCCACCCATGCCACTTTTCCACTAGCTAGCTGCTATTAGTCTGTAAACTGTTGAAATTCTGCTATGGTCAACAATACAATAGCGAACTACGATGCTAGTTATAAGATGAAAGGTGATGCTTTAGTGTAACCATGTTCCTCACAGTTAATTGGGTATAGGTTTGCGTGGACATTCAAGTTGGTGCGCACGCACATAGCAACTCGGAGCCGCTGAAATATCCCCAGAAACATAATCGTTCACAATACCGGAAGAGGGCAGAAGAACATTTTTATCAGACGATGTAAATTGAGTGATATTAAACAGCTTCTACTGTATAGGTAACTGATGAAAAACAGGGTCTTTTAATGTCCCGGAAAGACAAACAGATTTCCCAGAACAGCTGCCTCAAAAAGAGAACAATCCTAGCAAAACCAGAACAGGTGTCAACCCTAGTGTCAGCATAAAAAGTAGAATCACTTTTAGTCCCATTCTCCATTGAAAAGCACTGCACTCCATTGAATAAGGAAAGAAGATCTTATCAAAGATCCCGGAGATGATTACAATTTAGTGTTTTCAGCCATGATTCACCAGGCGTGATTTGTAAAGCATGCTAATACTAATGCACTAATTTTTACAGCCTCTGCTTTCTCTTATTTAAATGTACCTGCAATCTGTTTCTGCAATGTAATCCTGTAGTACTGGCTCCTTCCTTTTAGTTTCCATTTCTCAGTTGATCTTTTCCCCTGCCTGAGCTCTCCTGGCTCCAGGGGCTTTACATGTACTTTGACTGCCATTCCCTCTTCAGTCACAAATCAATATATTGTTCCTGGTGATAGTCACCCATTAAATCTATTACATTTTCTTAAATTCCTCTGCAGTTCTCCCTGAAGTGAGGCTGTTTCAGAAGAAAGCTGGTCACTTTGCAAGGTCAGAAGTCACCTGTCACGTGACAGGGTTCTACCCTCGAGAAGTCAATGTGACCTGGCTGAAAGGCGGGCAGGGTCCCCTGGAGGAGGGGGTGTGGAGTGGGAGGTGCTGCCCAACATGGACGGGACCTACCAGGTTAGAAAGACCCTGACAGTGAGCCCTGAGGAGCAGCAGAGACACAGATACAGCTGCCAGGTGGACCACACCAGCCTGGGGGAGAAGATAGAGAAGGAGTGGGGTAAGAGACAGCGCCTGATTGCTTTAGATTAAACAGATAGTCTCTGTTATGTGTGTGTTGTATCATTCTTGATGGTTGATTTCTACTTAGATCATTAGTTGCCATGTTACTAATTCTTTCAGAAAAAAATTGTGTATTCTGAAAATACTGCTGAAGGTTGGACAGGCAGCTAAGAAATGAAATTTTACAAACATGAAGACGATGTAAAGTAACCCTTTAAATGCCTGCTTTGTGTTTATAGTGCCAGAGACTGGACTGCACCCGGGGGTCATTGCTGGAGTTGTCGTGGGTGTGCTGGTTCTGATTGCAGTGATCGCTGGACTTGTCATCTGGAAGAAGAGACATGCAGGTGAGTTTGAGAGGGGCAAGCCTTCCCTAGTCCTTTTATTTCTGTAATTTACATAGAAAGAACAAACTGACAGATTATAACACTGTAATTTCAGGATATAACTGATAAAACTGTTTTTTAGTCCTTGTTCAAAATGCAGATTATAACACTGTAATTTCAAATTGTGGACCCTTAAGCTCTTATCATGTCTAGGGATGGAAATAAGACTCCTGGTGCATAGCAGTTTCACTCATTCCAGGTTTCAATACAAGCGTGATCAGTCCAGTATATAGGTAACAAGCTCAGGTGTGTCAGTTTAAACTGGCTCTTTGAACACCCTTCACTGGGTCAGTTAATAAAGTACTGGATCCAAATAACTCTTTAGTCTCAAAGATAGTGTGTGTGGCATTTTATTGAAAAGGACTTTGGAAAAAAGGTGACATACCAGGTGCTAAAAGCAAAAGATCCTAAATTTAAAACACAATTCAATCCACAGCGGTTGTAGTGAAGTAGGATTTTAAAATGAGACAGAATTGAACTTGAATCTGTGTCTTGCTGTTCACTTCCAGGTGCCAAACAGCCTGACTACAAACCAGCTCACAGTGAGTACTATAGAGATGTGTTAACTGCACTGTTTTAAATAGGATATCCGGAAGGTAAAATAACCAATTTCTTTTGACAGGTATGGCTTTCAGACAACACGCAACTCCTTGAGATTATTCCCACAGCTATGTTTGCTTGAATATAACATTCATCTAGGATTAAACAACAACAAAAATCAGAAATGATGTACAGTATAAATTAGATTGCTGATCAAGATGGCTGATCTTTAGGTGTAATTTTGAGCAGTTAACTGTACATGGTGCAAACAGAACACTTGCACTAAATCTTACCCAATATGTTTTGCCTCATTTCGTAGGGCTCACATTTTTCTATGTGTAAAACGCACACTTTATGGTAAAGGTGAATTAGATTTTTGATGGTCATTTATTTGAACAGTAAACTTGATCCATGCAGATAGTTCAATGCTGGTCAGCTTTGAGAGGCTGCGTGACAGAGTGTAGTCAACATTGAAGAGATGCCAGTCATGGAAATGTAGTGATTGGTACTCAAAGGTGAGCCGATGCGCAAAGCTGCTGGGAGTTTTGAAGAATATAAATGGCAAACTTGATGGTTTCACATACTTAAGTCAAGGTAGTCCATGATTAGTGCCAATTCTGGTCTGGTAAACTAGCCCTTAGAATGTGTGTTTCTTTTTTAATAAACAAACATTAGTGTGCCTCTTTCATAGGTTAATGTGAGATCTACAGAGTGATAGTTATACATATTAGATATGCTTTACTGGAATTGATTAGTAAGCCCAGTGTACTCTGAGCTGCATTTGTTCTGTGTCGTCTTTACTATGTTTAAATCTATTAAAGGTTCGTTCTTCCCTGCCTGATGTCTGATTCTATTTTTTCTTTATAGGAGCGGATCAGAGTGAGGTGTCATCCAACACACCCAACAGCTCCTAAGGTACAGATCCCTCTTCATTCCTCTGTCATGCGTACAATACAATCACTCTGCAAGGTTTTGAATCTGTTCATCCATATCTGTGTTGTTTCAGGAGTTGCTGTGGTGCTGAATGCAGAAGAAGTGAAAACACTACACAGCTGAGCAGGCGGGATTGCTGTCTGGGAGCCACTCACAGTAAACACAAACACAACTGCTTACTGAATCTGAACACTGATGTCTGTATTTACTGTACTGTTGTTACTTGAATCCTTTTTTTCTCATACACGGCCTCTTTTGTACTTAAGATCCAACACAACCCTGGTTTTAGAAGCTGTTGATTGGCTGACTTAGGTACTAAAACCCAAGGCTTCAGAGTCATTCACGCTGCACCTGACCAGATCAAAATGTCTTGCTTTCAAAGAAAAAGACATCCAAGGAGATTAACTGACAGTTTAAATTTGTACAATTCTATTTACATTATGACATGGTAAGACAAATGAATAATTATGAAAAATACTAAATATCTAAGTGGCTTGTAGCTCTTAACCATCAGTTGAAGTGGCAGCGAATTTGACTTTAAGGAACTCTTGATCCAGTGTGCTTTGATCTGCATGCAGGAAAAGATATACAGTAATGCCACAAGGATATGAGGTTCAACTGAAGAGTTCTCAGGCTTGAGGAACTTTGGCAAGGGAATATGCTGGGTTACGTTTACAAAAATGTATATTATGATTTATTTTGTATAAAGGACTTTCAATTCTGTTATTTTAAAAGCCACTGTTATTATTGTTGAGTTTATTTTTCATTAGGTTTATATCTGGGGCAGTGGTAAGAGAAATAAAACACATTGAGATCAGTGTTTGTTTTCAGTGTATTTTTGTTTTACATAATTAACAGCATTTTAAAATTCATTGAGGTGTTTAGAAAATACGTTATAAACTATGAACTATGAGCATCACATTCTATACAAACCACTTGTTTTAGTCATTTTGCTTCCCTGTGAGCAGACCTTGTATGAGTTTACAAATCTACCTGCTAATATCGTAAACTATTTTAGCTGCAACTTCATATTTCCAGTTTTATGGAAACTCCTCGGTTGAAATTTAAAGGCAGCCTTCACTTTGACCTGTATTGTGGTCATGTGACTTTGGTTTGTGGATCATATAGACCTCATGCTTTGAGATATTGCCTTCATACTCGGTATACAGCTGTGTTGTGTGATTCTTTCACAGTAATTCAGGCAATTAATACTGCTTTTAAATTATTTACATGACAAAAAACTAGTATATGATGTGTGTAGTTATTTTGGTGACATCACCTCCATTTATGCAGGCAGAAATCATCTTCAAAAATTTAAAATATAAAATACAAAATAAATTAAGTGCTCCATAAATTAAATGTTTAATGACAATAACAGTTTTAAATCATTCTTGCAAAGTCCTTTCAATTATTACATGTTCATTTTGACTTTATTGATTCTGCTTCTACAGATCTCTTTCCTTCCTCCCTCTCTCACACCTGCATACTTCAATCACTCCATCATAACGTCTCCAGCACCTGCTGCTGTGGCTTTAGCTGTTAATGTGTCTCTCTGTACAGCATCTGCAATAAAAGAGCAAGCGTGTTCTATCACACACCTCTCTCCCCTCTGTCCTAATTCTCCTCGACCTCTCTGCTGCCTTTGACACTGTCGATCACTCTATTCTACTATCCTCTCTCGCTGACCTGGGAATCTCTGGCACTGCTCTGGCCTGGTTCTCCTCCTACCTCTCCAACCGCACTTACCAGGCAACCTGGCATGGAACAACCTCCACACTCGCCCTCTCTCAATAGGAGTCCCCAAGGGTCAGTCTTGGGTCCTCTCCTGTTCTCTCTCTACACCCGCTCCCTGGGCCCCTTCATCGCATCCTATGGTTTCTCTTACCATTTCTATGCTGAAGAAGCTCAGATTTTCCTCTCCTTCCCCACCTCTGACTCCACCATCCCCTCCCGTATCTCTACCTGTCTGTCTGCTATCTCCTTCTGACCTCCTTTCTTTCCCTCCTCCTCCTCCCCTCTGATCTCTCTATCTCCGTTCCTCTGGAATCTACCACAATCTCCCTCCTCCTCAGCTCTCTTATTCCCAGCACATCTCCACTCTGGCACTCACTTGCCGATTCTTCCTGAGTAACATCACGAAGAATCTGACCCTTCCTCACCAACTCGCCACCCAGCTCCAGGTCCAGGCCCTGGTACTCTCCTGCCTAGACTACTGCAACTCCCTCCTGGCTGGCCTCCCTCGTCCGCCACCCGTCCGCTCCAGCTCATCCAGAACTCCGCTGCTCGCCTGGTGTTCTCTCTGCCTCGCTTCTCCCATGCAACTCCACTGCTCCGCTGACTCCACTGGCTCCTGATCACCACTGCATCCAGTTCAAGACTCTTGTACTAGCCTACAGATGCCTTGACCAGACTGAACCCAGCTACCTCCAGACCCTCATCTTTCCCTACACCCCCACTCGACCTCTCCTCTCCCTGCACTAGAGACTGGCTCTACCTCCTCTCGCTCCCCTGCCTCCAGAGCCCGCTCCTTCTCCACCCTCGCCCGCAGTGGTGGAATGACCTTCCTACAGATGTCAGGACTGCCCAGTCCCTGACCACATTCTGGCGCTCCTCAAGACTCACCTCTTCAGACAGCACCTGTAGAAACTCCTCTTTTCCCCTGGACACTTTATCACTCCTCCTTAAATGCACTTTGCTTGCTCTTATCTGCCCCCTATTTTACTGCATTTAACCCTGTACTTTAGAGTACTGTAATCTGTCAAGTGTTATTTAATCTGTAGTATTTTGTATTTAATTACTTCCTGATGTAACTATCACTGACACTGTTATCTGCTGTGTTATTGAATCGTATTTTGTCACTTGTATTTTGAATACTTGTACTTGCTAGAACCAAAGTGATTGTATTTTATCTTGCTCAATTGTATTATTGCTTGTACTGTGATTGTAATGTATTTTTGTTTACGACTGTAAGTCGCCCTGGATAAGGGTGTCTGCTAAGAAATCAATAATAATAATAATAATAATAACACATACTGAGCTCAGTGCATAGAGAACATGTGGGGGCTCCTGGATTTACAAAATAAAATAAAAACTATTTCCAAAATGTGATTTTCTATTTAAAATACATTACTGGCAACAGATTATTCTGTTTGTATTTTAAATAGCTGAACAGCATATTATATAGACTACAAGGAAGAGAAAGAATAACTGTGGGGACTTGGCAGAACATCAGGCACTAATCTAATCTTTCTGCTGAACAACTGTCCTGTAGAAAGTCCCTTTTATAGTGCTGTAGATCGTTTATAGCTTTGATTTTCACTTTGACCCACTCAATTCATCCTGCCACCGCCACACTGTAGTTTATCAATACCTATATGCTACATTTAAGTACTGAATGAAACTTAGTAAATCCAATGACAAACCTTTTCACTACACGTTTTTCTCAGTGTCTTCAAGCTTGCAGGCAATGCTGTTTGACTTCTCTTTGTGCACAAACAGATATTAGGACCCCCGTCTTTGCTTTACACTCACTTTGCTGCTCACGTGTGGTGGAAGCATCAGTAAAAGTGTTTTCCCACAAGCACTAGATATAGTTTTAAAGCCTATATAGACAAATGCTGTTTCGGGTATTTATTCACAGTAATGTGGTTTCTGACTCCATGATTGGAAATTCAGAATACTTTCACTTTATAAACTTGAGAAATTGAATTCTGCTCACGACTGCTGACTCTACGCTCCCCATTGGCTGAGACCCGTTTCAATAGCCAATCACGTTATTCTCCACTGAAACAGGTTCTGCAAGGGAGTGTTTTCAGTTCAGTAACAGGGCAAGAGAATTGGTACAATATATCACAGAACTAATTGTTTTGCTGCAAGTAGCTTGATTCGTTGTATTACTGGATTGGTTTCTGAGGAGCAGAGATGGCTGTATCACTGCTAATGCAATATCAGACATTGGCTGCACTACTAACATTGCTTCTCTTGAATACGCCTGCTTCTGCCGGTAAGTGTTACATGTTTACCATTTCAACATGTACACTGTAAATCAATAGAATCACATAGACTGTTTTGTTGTTTTCTAAATTGAAAGATACAGTACCAACATGAGTAATATGATGCTACAGTCTACAAGTTACACTGTAAAAATAACAGATAAACATATCTATATGTTCGAGTTAGGTATTGGTACACAGCTGTAACGGCCTGCATATTGTAGAATACCAGTGTTGGACGATTAACTTTTATGCTTCTTACAAATATCCTAAGGATTTTAATGAGCAATACCGAATAACCGAGTTGAGCGTCTAGTTTTACACTAAAAATTAGTTTCCAAACTGGTGACTACTGCAGATAAAGGTTTAGCATGCAGAGTATTGTGTGTGTATATTGAAACAAAACACAGGTTTGTTTGTAAATAGTATAGTACATTCTAAGGGGGCATAGCCAATAACGTTGCCTTAAAAATAACTATTGTATAATCATTAAAAGTTTCAAATCTATAAATTAAACTGCAGGGTTTTAAATGTTTTTTTGCACACCTAATTGATTCTATCATCAGATTCAAAGTGAATTAAAAATATTAAGCCTTTCCTATAACATGTGCTAATTATAAATGTAAAATTGCTTGTTTAGGTTAAATATCCCCCTTCAAATGTCATGGTTTTGGAGTGTGCCTTGAAGATTTTGGACATTCTGCCAGCCTGGCTTAACCAGCTTGATCTTGCTGGTCACCTGAGCCCCAGTAAGGGCCAGCATTGAGAACACGGTCTCCATGTGTCAGCTCAGGTCACCTGGCTTGATGTATCCAAAGTACTTTTGTATCCATAGTTCTTTTTTCAGACAGATAATGCAAAAATGACATAGTTTTAGAAAAAAAGTACTAACATTCTTTAGCTGTCAAACCTTGCATGTTACTAGAAAATGGCGTCAGTGGAGGGTGGTTCAAAGAATATTTCAAGCTGCAGTCTGACCAAACTGAAAAAAATATCTCTGTAAAATGCACACTGTGCCTGAGAAGTAACTGTGACTAGTTACACTCTTGTTCAAGTAACGTGTAACTGTGACAGATTACTTAAAAATAACTACCCAATATTGGCAACAACAACTATTGGCACAGAACTAGTGGGCGCATCACGGTTTGTTGGGTTGACACACAGGTTAACATAGGACAGTTTATCCTGACATCTTTGGAACATTCTTTGATGTATCCATCTCCATTTTACAGACATTGTGGTCCAAATTCAATACTTATTGCAAGCTATACTACAGGAGGGAATGGAAAAAATCTAGGTATAGTAAGAGAAGGTGTGGTGACACCTCCTGCGTACTACAGTGTTAATCTTACTACTCTTACTACTGTGTACTACTAAGTGTTAATCTTAATTCATGGAAGTGGAAAATGAGACCCCCTAATCCAGCCACTGTAATCCAGATTAATAGAAGCCGTTACATTCATTGGTTTAGCTGTACATGCTATAATGCAGCATAACATGTTTACTAAAACCCTAATACTTAGCTATTTCTCTTCTACCTCTAGGTACTCACTCTCTGTGGTATATTTTCACGGGGATTTCCATAGAGAGTGAATTTCCTGAGCTTGTTTTGGTGATGATGGTGGATAATGAACAGGCTGAGTACTACAACAGTGACATCATGAAGATGATACCCAGAATGGAAGGGATGGAAAAGGCCATCAGTCCTGAACACTGGAACAGACGTGATGCTCTTGCAGTTGTAGAGCGGAGAGCTATGGAAATGTCTTTAAAAACAGCAATGCATCGTTTTAACCACACCAAAGGTAAGTACATAGAGACACACACAGATACTAGTAATGCACTGTTAGAGACACTGGACAGGATGGGATTGCTGTAGCAGAACCTGTTTGGTTTACTGGCTTTGTTGTTTGTATGTTATTTTAAAAGTGGTTACATTGGCATGCAGAGCCAGTCAGTGGTTTCAAAACTATTGTGTTTTCAGCCTGGTTACAAAACAAGCAGCACAGTATATACTAACACAGCGAGGCAGTGTTGTGACACACTGACACAGCGAGGCAGTGTTGTGATATACTAACACAGCGAGGCAGTGTGGTGATATACTAACACAGCGAGGCAGTGTTGTGATATACTAACACAGCGAGGCAGTGTTGTGATATACTGACACAGCGAGGCAGTGTGGTGACACACTGACACAGCGAGGCAGTGTTGTGACACACTGACACAGCGAGGCAGTGTTGTGACACACTGACACAGCGAGGCAGTGTGGTGACACACTGACACAGCGAGGCAGTGTGGTGATATACTAACACAGCGAGGCAGTGTTGTGATATACTAACACAGCGAGGCAGTGTGGTGATACACTGACACAGCGAGGCAGTGTTGTGACACACTGACACAGCGAGGCAGTGTTGTGACACACTGACACAGCGAGGCAGTGTGGTGACACACTGACACAGCGAGGCAGTGTGGTGATACACTGACACAGCGAGGCAGTGTGGTGATACACTGACACAGCGAGGCAGTGTGGTGACACACTGACACAGCGAGGCAGTGTGGTGACACACTGACACAGCGAGGCAGTGTGGTGACACACTGACACAGCGAGGCAGTGTTGTGATACACTGACACAGCGAGGCAGTGTGGTGATACACTGACACAGCGAGGCAGTGTGGTGACACACTGACACAGCGAGGCAGTGTGGTGACACACTGACACAGCGAGGCAGTGTGGTGATACACTGACACAGCGAGGCAGTGTTGTGATACACTGACACAGCGAGGCAGTGTGGTGATGCACTAACACAGCGAGGCAGTGTTGTGGAGAGGTCACTATTGAAGAACTCACCTGGCACATGGGGTTTGTACTTCTATCTGCAGACAGGCGCTGTAGGTCTGACTTCACCTTGAGGTTTGAACTGTGTACTGAAGCACCATCTTCCTCGGTTTGCTGTCCACATGTTTTCGGTTCAGTGACTATGTCTTTTGTTTCTCATAGGCACTGTTTATTTTTAGTACTGCCTATTGCAAGAGGCAGCAATTGTTTTTTTTTACTGTGATGCAAAATGCCTGTGACTAGTGGGTTTGTAATAGAAAGTGTTCACAGTAATTCAAATAATAATAACTGTGCAGCTTAAAATGGTATAGTTTTAGAAGTATTTTGACCCTACATAATGTTAGCAGTTAATATGCAAAGGTACTGCTAATGCAGGTAATAAACCATAATAGCAAAATACATAGTACTGCTTGCTTTCTCTTAATACATAAGAGAAAACACAACAGAACTGGCAGAAGGCACAGGTGTCGTTGTCCATCCATCAACAGTCCAAAGCACCTTTGACCATTGTTCCATTGTCCAATTTCTGTGTTCTTGTGCATATTTTAGCCTTTTAGTCTTGTTCCCCTTTCTTAACAGAGGTATTCTTACTGCAACACATCCTTTAAGTCCTGATTTCAAGAGTGACCTTCGTACTGTTGATTTGATGGACAACGACACCTGTGCCTTCTGCCAGTTCTGTTGTCAATTCAACGCTTGTCTTCTTTCTATTCCTTTAAGGATATTATCTTTAAGTATTGCTCATCCTTGTTAGACAGCTTTTTGGGTCTTCCAGTCCTGGGTTTGTCAATTACAGATGATGTTTCTCTGTGCTTGTTGATTATGCTTCGGATCCCACACCTTGAAAATCGAGTGATGCGAGCTATTTCACTCAATGTTTTTCCTTCTTTATGCAAGTCAGGGTTGTTATAATAGTAGAAAACACTAGTGGAGGCTTTGAGTAAATTGTTGATGCTCATAATGCATCAGAGTAGAAAAATGCAACATGTCTGAGACTTTTACACAGCAGTGTATCTTCTTACATGGTTTAACCGTTTAAACTAAGAGGCTAGTCAGCCCGTATTATACAGTTGGACCGTCTTTTCTTTTCACACATTACAACTCTTACTGTTGTCTGCCAGTGAAAATATTCATTTGTGAAAGCACATTGTATTTGTAATGTTTTTTGTGGTTACAGGTACATTTAAATGCAATGTCAATGTGTGTGTTTTTTGTGTATGTGTTTGCTCCAGGAGTTCACACTTACGAAAGGATGTTCGGTTGTGAACTGGATGATGACGGGACCACAAGGAGGTATTGGCAGGATGGTTACGATGGGAAGGATTACACTATTTATGATGAGAAGACACAGACTTGGACCGCAGCTGTTCCACAGGCGGTGTACTATAAACTGAAATGGGAAGCTGACCCAGTCTTCAAACAGTACATAAATAACATTTTTCAACTGGAATGTATTGACTGGCTGAAGAATTACATTAATTACAGCATGTTCATACTGAAGAGGAAGGGTAATGTAACATTATCATACTTGCATAAAGCATAGGCATGTCTCTGCAATACACATATTTCACCAAAAGATAAATATACATAGTTATTATAATGTTTGTCTAAATCTGCCTTGACCTGGCTTTGAGATTCTCTGGAGAATCCTTAACGCTGGGACTAGCAGCCTTCCTCATTCATTCAAACCATGTTACAAGGGAGAGTTTAAAAAGTCACATCGGCCATGTTTATAACAGAGAAAAGAACTGGTATGCTATTTATCATACCTATTAGATAAAATGTTGAATGTGCCTGCATTTTTAGGAGGGTTTGCAGCAAAATTTTCTGATGCCTGAGGTGGACGTCGTTGTATTTTAATTGAGATGGGCGTTTCCATGCTGATGGAAACTTTACACACGTGTAAATGTTTGAGTAAATTGACAAGTCGAATCTTGATTTCTTTGAGATTAAATATTAAAATGAGATAAAACCCACACTGGAGCTATAGTGTAGATAACTTTGTCTGGTGGGACCAGCAAATCAGATTTCAAGGAATCTTGTTTTCAAGGAATAAAAAGGTTAAACATTACAGCAATGTAAAGTTTATAAATGGTTTATTTCTCTGCAATTACATTTTGAGATGTTGATTCCTGTTTATAAGTGTGAAAAACTTCCATGAAAGAAAGCAAAACTTCAGTATTTGGCAACACAGTACAAGTATATTTTTTATGCATTGAAATGGAAACCATCTAAAGGTAACAGCTGATCAGCACAAAATTACCTGTATAGATTTTACATGTACAGTACTGTGCAAAAGTTTTAGGCAGGTGTGAAAAAATGCTGTAAAGTAAGAATGCGTTCAAAAATAGACATGTTAATAGTTTATATTTATCAATTCACTAAATGCAAAGTGAGTGAACAGAAGAAAAATCTAAATCAAATCCATATTTGGTGTGACCACCCTTTGCCTTCAAAACAGCATCAATTCTTCTAGGTACACTTGCACAAAGTCAGGGATTTTGTAGGCATATAGTCAGGTGTATGATTAAACAATTATACCAAACAGGTGCTAATGATCATCAATTCAATATGTAGGTTGAAACACAATCATCAACTGAAACAGAAACAGCTGTGTAGGAGGAATAAAACTGGGTGAGGAACAGCCAAACTCAGCTAACAAGGTGAGGTTGCTGAAGACAGTTTACTGTCAAAAGTCATACACCATGGCAAGACTGAGCACAGCAACAAGACACAAGGTAGTTATGCTGCATCAGCAAGGTCTCTCCCAGGCAGAAATTTCAAGGCAGACAGGGGTTTCCAGATGTGCTGTCCAAGCTCTTTTGAAGAAGCACAAAGAAGCGGGCAGCGTTGAGGACCGTAGGCGCAGTGGTCGACCAAGGAAACTTACTGCAGCAGATGAAAGACACATCATGCTTACTTCCCTTTGCAATCGGAAGATGTCCAGCAGTGCCATCAGCTCAGAATTGGCAGAAAACAGTGGGACCCTGGTACACCCATCTACTGTCGGAGAAGTCTGGTCAGAAGTGGCCTTCATGGAAGACTTGCGCCAAAAGCCAAACCTCCAACGTGGAAACAAGGCCAAGCAACTCAACTATGCACGAAAACACAGGAACTGGGGTGCAGAAAAATGGCAGCAGGTGCTCTGGACTGATGAGTCAAAATTTGAAATATTTGGCTGTAGCAGAAGGCAGTTTGTTCACGAAGGGCTGGAGAGCGGTACACAAATGAGTGTCTGCAGGCAACAGTGAAGCATGGTGGAGGTTCCTTGCAAGTTTGGGGCTGCATTTCTGCAAATGGAGTTGGGGATTTGGTCAGGATTAATGGTCTCCTCAAAGCTGAGAAGTACAGGCAGATACTTATCCATCATGCAATACCATCAGGGAGGCATCTGATTGGCCCCAAATTTATTCTGCAGCATGACAACCACCCCAAACATACAGCGAAAGTCATTAAGAACTATCTTCAGCATAAAGAAGAACAAGGAGTCCTGGAAGTGATGGTATGGCCCCACAGAGCCCTGATCTCAACATCATCGAGTCTGTCTGGGATTACATGAAGAGAGAGAAGCAACTGAGGCTGCCTAAATCCACAGAAGAACTGTGGTTAGTTCTCCAAGATGTTTGGGCCAACCTACCTGCCAAGTTCCTTCAAAAACTGTGTGCAAGTGTACCTAGAAGAATTGATGCTGTTTTGAAGGCAAGGGTGGTCACACCAAATATTGATTTGATGTAGATTTTCTTCTGTTCACTCACTTTGCATTTTGTTAATTGATAAATATAAACTATTAACATGTCTATTTTTGAAAGCATTCTTACTTTACAGCATTTTTCACACCTGCCTAAAACTTTTGCACAGTACTGTATTTTTATTAAATTTCGTAGACACCCTTATCTAGGGCAACTTACAATTGCTACCTTTATACAGTTGGGTTTGAACTGGAGCAATCTAGGTAAAGTACCTTGCTCAATGGTCCAGTAGCAGTGTCCCCCACCTGGGATTGAACCAACAACCCTCCGGTCAAGAGTCCACAGCCCTAACCACTACTCTACACTGCTGTCCTATTAAGGCGAGAGAACTGTTTATTACTGCAGGTGTATTTTAAACAAAGATTAATACAAAATCACCCTGTAAAGCCACAAAACATTTTTGGAAAATGTGTGCCTCGCCATTAAGACAAGTCAGGGATTTTGGAATGAGTTTGTGTTTTGTCGCAGTTCTATGACGGATTATTCTCGTTGTCCCCATGGCGTTGTGAATGGTCGTATTTTTGTTTATCACACACTTCATTAAAAGGAAAAAGTGTGTGACCAAATAATAGAATCGAGAATTTTGAAAACAGTCGCGACAATGGCGTGCCTAACAACTGCTCCCGCATGTAAACCACAGTTGATGATAACGAAAGCAGTCCACATGGTATCAGCAGAAAAAGTGGAATCCCTTTTGGTCATTCCCTCTTCAGAGTCACAAAATACCTCTTTTCTTTTGATAAACTTCAGTTCAAATATCAATATTGATTTGTTTAGCTGGGTGCATCTTTATATTGTTCCTGGTGATAGTCACCCATTAAATCTGTTACGTTTTCTTAAATTCCTCTGCAGTTCCTCCTGAAGTGAGGCTGTTGGAGAAAAAGCTGGTCACTCTGCAGGGTCAGTGGTCACCTGTCACGTGACAGGGTTCTACCCTCGAGAGGTCGAGGTGACCTGGCTGAGAGGCGGGCAGGGTCCCCTGGAGGAGGGGTGTGGAGTGGGGAGGTGCTGCCCAACATGGGCGGGACCTACCAGGTTAGAAAGACCCTGACAGTGAGCCCTGAGGAGCAGGAGAGACACAGATACACCTGCCAGGTGGACCACGCCAGCCTGGGGAGAAGATAGAGAAGGAGTGGGGTAAGAGACAGCACCCAATTGCTTTAGATTAAACAGATAGTCTCTATTATGTGTGTTTTGTATGATTATTGATGGTTGATTTCTACTTAGATCATTACTTGCCATGCTTACTAATTCTTTCAGAAAAAATTGTGCATTCTGAAAATACTGCTGAAGGCTGGACAGGCACGTAAGAAATGAATGCCTGCTTTGTGTTTACAGTGCCAGAGACTGGACTGCACCGGGGCTCATTGCTGGAGTTGTCGTGGGTGTGCTGGGTCTGATTGCAGTGATCGCTGGACTTGTCATCTGGATGAAGAGACAAGCAGGTGAGTTTGAGAGGGGCAAGCCTTCCCTTGTCCTTTATTTCTGTAATTTACATAGAAAAAACAAATTGACAGATTATTACACTGGAGTTTCAGGATCTAATATATAAAACATTTTTTAGTTTTCAAAATGTGGACCCTTAAGCTCTTATCATGTCTAGGGATGGAAATAAGACTCCTATTGCATAGCAGTTTCACTCATTCAGGTTTTAATCTGGCGTGATCAGTCCAGTGTATAGGTAACAAGCTCAGGTGTGTCAGTTTAAACTGGCTCTTTGAACACCGTCACTGGGTCAGTTAATAAAGTACTGGATCCAAATAACTCTTTAGTCTCAAAGATAGTGTGTGTGGCATTTTATTGAAAAGGACTTTGAAAAAAGGTGACATATAGGGTGCTAAAAGCAAAAAGATCCTAAATTTAAAAAATAACATTCAATCCACAGCGGTTGTAGTGCAGTAGAGTATTAAAAATGAGACAGAATTGAACTTGAATCCTGTGTCTTGCTGTTCACTTCCAGGTGCCAAAGAGCCTGACTACACACCAGCTCACAGTGAGTACTATAGAGATGTGTTAACTGCACTGTTTTAAATAGGACATCCGGAAGGTAAAATAACCCATTTTTTGACAGGTATGGCTTTCAGACAACACACAACTCCTCGATTATTCCCACAGCTGTGTTTGCTTGAAAATAAAATGTATATAGGTGAAACAGCAACAGTAATCAAATGATGTACAGTATAAATTAGATTGCTGATCAAGAAGGCTGATTTTTAGGTGTAATTTTGAGCAGTTAACTGGCGCAATGTTACCCAATATTTTGTGTAAAAGCGGACACGTTATGGTAAAGAAGAATTAGATTTTCTTGATGGTCATTTATTTGAAGCCGTTAGTGTAGTAAACTTGATCCATGCAGATAGTTCAATGCTGGTCAGCTTTGAGAGGCTGCGTGACAGAGTGTAGTCAACATTGAAGAGGCGTCAGTCATGGAAATGTAGTGATTGGTACTCAAAGGTGAGCCGATGCATAAAGCTGCTGGGAGTTTGAATTCTTTTAAAGAATATGAATGGCAAACTTGACAGTTTCACATATCTAAGTCAAGGTAGTCCTGATTAGTGCTTCTCAGTGTCTGAAACTAGCCAGTAGAATGTTTTTATTTTAAGTTTTTAAAAATATATTGTAAACCAGGTGCACTCTCCGCAGTTTGTTGCCCCTTTAAAATCAGACCCAACACACAGGAATTGAAATTTTAAAAGCTGACACGCTATTTTAATAAACACAAAACACCTAGCTCAATGTAGAGCCTAACTTTACTTAGACAGGTCCCTGACTCCCACACAGGACAACTAAGCCATTTACCTATAAACACACTCTTACAAACCATTTCCCTTACACAGCCAAACTCTTCCTATCCCAGCTCCTGGTGATCTCCCTTTTAATGGAGCTGAATGCTCTCTTTTTATAGTATGTGGCTGTTCCCAATCAACACCAATTACCTTGTTTGGGAACAGCCACATTCTCACATGTTTTTGGCAGGGAGAGAATTAACCCGTCCCTGCCAACCACCACCAAAACACACAACACCCAGACTATTTACCTACAGAGCCTTTGCTCTGTTACACTATAAAGAAATGCCCTGGGAAAAATAAAAATAAAAGTTTTTCCTACAAGAACTCAGACTCCCAGAAATTCTTCAACATTCTTCACACATTATTTGCTAACAAATGCTATAGAAAAGGCTGGAATTGATTAGTAAGCCCAGTGTACTCTGAGCTGCATTTGTTCTGTGTTGTCTTTACTATGTTTAAATCTATTAAAGGTTCTTCCCTGCCTGATGTCTGATTCTATTTTCTCTTTATAGGAAAGGATCAGAGTGAGGTGTCATCCAACTCATCCAACAGCTCCTAAGGTACAGATCCCTCTTCATTCCTCTGTCATGTGTACAATACAATCACTCTGAGAGGTTTTGAATCAGCTCACCTTGTTCCATATCTGTGTTTCAGAAGTTGCTGTGATGCTGAATGCAGAGGAAGTGAAAACACTCTCTTTTTGGTTGTATTGTTCATTATAATTCCTTGATCTTAACGAACGTATTCAATTGGAACTAATCAAATGCTAATTTGCATAAAAGTATAATTAACTTAACGTTCCTACACATTGAGTGTGATTTTATTGTATTGATTTTAAACCTGACATCTCCTTATGTCGGACAAACATGTCGGTTTAGCGAGAGGCTACTGTATGATAATGAAAAGCTTTTGAATAGAAACACATTTTTTATTTGGGGGTGAAAGTGGGGACCCCTCTATAGTATCTGATGGGATTAAACTGCCTTTCATTGTTTATTTTAAAAATGTGGTGCGATGCTAGAGATCTCGCTAAATTCTATACTGTGGATCTCTTCATTAACATATTTTCTCTTAACACATACGACAAAATGTTTACTTTGCAATTGTCGCAATGAAAATGTAAATTACAGTATGTTTGCACTGCGACTGGCCCATCTTGTACATCCAGTGGAGTGTGGAGTAGTGATTAGAGGCTCTGGACTCTTGACCGGAGGGTTGTGGGTTCAATCCCAGGTGGGGACACTGCTGCTGTACCCTTGAGCAAGGTACTTTACCTAGATTGCGCTAGTAAAAAATCAACTGTATAAATGGGTAATTGTATGTAAAAATTATGTGATATATGTATAATGTGATATCTTGTAACAATTGTAAGTTAAGCCCTGGATAAGAGTCTGCTAAGAAATAAGTAACAATAATCTACCGAGTGTCTTCTTAAACATCTTCCAGCCCTAGAATTCACTCCATAGCACAAGAACCGTTAGGTTTCAAAGTGTGGCAATTGGGTTATTTTAAAAGGCATTGGTATTATTTTTTATTTTTCACTATGATTATCTGTGGCAGTGATCAAAATAAATAAAACACATTGAGATCAGTGTTTGTTTTCAGTGTATTTTTGTTTTGCATAATTTAACAGCATTTTAAAATTCATTGATCATTTTCCATTCAGACAAAAT